>JAMWET010002942.1:0-80452 GCA_024036415.1 Prochilodus magdalenae | reverse complement strand
TGGCCCTAGCCTTATCACTTGTAACAGTATTCTCAGTTAGGAGGCCCTTGTCTTTTCATCTCTCATAAATAATGAACTGCTAAATAAAACCAAATTAGTGTCACGCTTCCGGGTCTTCCCAGCTCCCGTGTCTCTCCGGACTTAACTCAGTGACGCCACACCCGCGTCCAATCCGCTCCGCTCTCCATCACCGGAGTTTTACCAAACAGCTGAACTTAATTAAGGCCTCTATTTATACCCCTCCATGCCGCTTCCGCATTTACGAAGCTTTGCCAACACTGTTAGCAATTCTGAGCGATCTTTCTGAAATATATCTCTTTTCTGGTTTTTGATCTCTTTTCTGTTTTCGACTACCCTTTTGGCTTTGTCCTCCTATTGTCTGGTTGTTCATTCTCTGGATTTTGATTTCTGCTCTGGCCTCTCTCTCTCCCTTTGCCTTACCCTCCTAACTTGGTTGCCCCCTCTGACTGCCTCTTTCCAGTTTCGACCTTCGCCTGTCCCTGACTATGTTTTCAGTCCTACCCCTTCGCTGATTCTGCATTGCTCCTTGGTTTGTTCACTCCCTTGTATAATAAATATTCTGCCTTGGCATTAAACTCTGCAAGCGTTGACCCGGAGTCTTTTGTCCTGATAATTAGTCAATATTTAAATTATTTTTAGATGAAAAGAAGAATGGTAGACCGGAAACCGTTTAATTATTATATTCCCTGTGCTGAAATAATTATTTCTTGTTTATCTGCAGGCATATTAAGTGACTGTACTTAACTTTAAATAAAAATAATATTAGCTGTAGACGAATAAATAAAAATATCTGTAATTTTGATTCTAAAACAATGGAATTATAATAAAACAAACGTCTTTGTTACGTTTTTGCTTCACCGCAAACAGCCATTATGTCTAAAACGAAAGTCAGCTCACTAGTTTGAAGCAGTGTTTGATTGTCTGACTAAATGATGAGCAGCTTTAATTTGTTCAGATAATCTTCAAAAGCTCCTCCAGAATTTTTCTGAGAACGTTCACCAGTGTTTTTCAGCTTTAGCTTCCTTCAACGGTGAACCGCCAGCGCACGTTGTCACATGCATTTAATTTTGTAGCAAGCAAGCATTTAGCAGCCCAGCTAGAACTTAAATATATATTTATTATTCCCCATTTAAACTTTTGTCTGTTTTATGAAAAAAGGTCACTGTTGTCAGTCGACTTGAAGGGTCTACGACTGACGATTCGACTCGTCGATGTCTAGAGGGCAGCAGGATTTTGAACTGTGCGCTGATTACAAGCTGGATGGCCCGTCTCCTCCTGAGCCCGCAGGACACGGCGTGCCTGGTTCCTCAATAGAGTTTCAAATTTTGATCCATGTGAGCCATGAACCGTTTCGCCCCAGTCTATTTTAAATGAGATTTGGACCCAGAGACAGTGTTCACAGACAGTGAGTTCTGGAAGTGGTTCTGAGCCCATGCAGTGAAGTCCAGTACAGAACCAGCCTGTTTATAATGCAGTGCTGTCTGAGGGCCCGAAGATGACTTGTATCCGATAGTGACTGTTAGCCTTCTCCCCTACACACAGGGGTTCCTCCAGACTCTCTGGATCTGTTGATGATGTGATGTACTGTAGATGGTGGGAGATCCAAAGCCTTTACAGTTTTACCTTCAGGAACAATTTTCTAAAATCACTCTACAGTTTTTAGAAGCAGTTTTTCACAGATTGGTGAACCTCTGTCCACCTGTGCTTCTCAGAGACTCTGCCTCTCTCAAATGCTCTTTATATGCCTGGTCATGTGATTTAGTTGTAAATTGCTCCTCCAGCTGTTTTTATTACTACCAGTTACTTTTCCAGCCTGTTGTTTCCTCTGTCCAGCTGTTTAGAGACGTGTTGCTCCCATCAAGTTCTACATGACTTAATAATGTTCATGAAATGGTTCAGTGTCTCCCTTTCAGCATCATATATGGGTTCTATGTTCTACTGTGAATGAAATATGGTTCTATAAGATTTCTAGATCATTACATTCTGTTTATATTTACATTTATTTACATTCTACACAGCGTCCCAACTTTAATGGAACTGGAGTAGTATGATATAAAGCCTGTAGTGTAGCAGCTCACACTGTATCCTGTGTCTGACACACCTGTACTCACTGTTTACTGTATTTACCCTCAGAAATGTAACCTCAGTCATTTCAAAGAGAGAGGAACATCAGATCATACATTGTGGTTTGGATGGGACTTTGATCTCCTTGTGTTCAAGGCAAACAGAAGGTGTGTGAGTTTCTGTAAAGTGTCTCAGAGACTTTGTATCACTGGGCTCCAACTTGTAGAGCACAGTAGTAGAGAGCTGTATCTGCCAGTCTTAGATCTCTAATAGTGAGATCAGTGGATGTTCTGGATGTAGTAGATGAAAATCTACTGTCTGAAGTTCCACTATGACTATATGAACTTTGTCTAGCGCCTTTCTGCAGTAAATACTGTAGAGCTCTGTTAGGATACTGTCTGTACCAGTGGAGATAAACATACTGACTACTGCTATCATAGGAGCATTTGAGTGTAAGAGGTTCTCCCTCTGTTCTAAGAACATCAGTCTCCTGATCATCTGATGGTCTAATTACATCAGCACCAAACACACCTGGAAGAACCAGAGAATATAGATCAGTGTTTATAAAGTCTGATTATCCAGATATTGTTGATCAGATGTTACAGTGAGTACCTGAGGTGATGATGAGGATGGTGAGGAGGTTCCTCTTCATTGTGAATATGATCAGATGGAATCAGTAGTGTGTTGGAGCTCTCAGTGCTCTAATGCTGATCTGTGTGTTAGTGTGGATCTCTCTGAAGTGAGTTCAGTTATGAGACACTACAACAGGAAACTCCTGACTTAATGCTGATATATGCCTCCTACAGGAAACCCACCTTCCAGAATCAGACCACCATAAACTACAGTCAGCCCAGTTTAGTCCTACATTCTCAGCCCAGTACAGTTTGAAACAAAGAGGTGTAGCCATCCTAATAACCACACACATCAGATCCACACACAGTTCCACTATAACAGATCCTGAAGGTCCATTATAATACAGATCACAATTAGCACCAACAAAATGACTATGGAGGTCTACCAGAAGAGGGCAGATTTAGTCTAGAGCTGCTGGAGTGAGGAAGTGAGAGTGAGAGAGTAAGTAAAACATATAACCACACAGCACATACAAACAACATCTGTATTAAATGTGAGACTGTAGTTGTGGAGTTCTCAGATCTGTAGCTTCTGTTTCTCCTTTTAACATAGTGAGTACATACTGACAAATTCAGATCATCACTCAAATATCAGTAAGTGGAGCAGAACAAAGATACATATAAATTAAACCCTGTAAGAAGAAAAACAGCAGGATGCACAAAAATAAAACAAACTGTAAGTTACTAATTAAATGTGGAAACTAGACAGTAACAAAATGGAAAAGTAGTAGTACCAGACTAATTAAGATTCATGTTAATGTTCCAGTTTTACCATTCATATGTACAGTATATGTATAATATAATAAGTATCAGGTTCTAGATACAGAGATACAGTAACACATGGTGTGTACCAAGTGTCTGTATCTCCTGTTTTGAAAGTACCATGTACTCTTTACTTGGTCTTTACAGACTAATGGACTGTATTGTCACCACACTGTCATATGAGAAACTGTTACCAGTTCTACAATCAGTATACTCCCTCCTGCAAGATCTGGACCTCAGTAAAAATGATCTGCAGGACTCAGGAGTTAAGCTGCTATCTGCAGTCCTGGTGAGTCCACACTGTAAAGTAGAGATCCTCAGTTGAGTGCTTTGTAAATTAGACCTTTAATATCAAATCTGAAGCTCTTATGTTTCATATATTTTGAAGTAATTTTCTTAATTTCTCTGCTCCCAGCAAAAAGAAATAGTAGCACAATTGAAAAAGACTAATAAATGGGCAGCGTATCAGGTACTCTGAGCACAGAGGATCAGTTTTTAGGATCATTAGGATCAATGTGGATTAATGTGTGATTACCTCTAGAAGCTCAACATGCTCATTTGTTTGCGTGCTAATGATATAACATTATGATGTCAGGATATGGTTCTAGGAGTGTTCTTGTATGTACCCACTGATTAGACTCAGGCAGGTTTAGAACAGCAGCACCAGCTTATCGTATCCAGGATGATCATGTTTGTTCCTAATAACTCTGATATTATAAGCCGGAGGTTGAAATAGCTGTAGGTCTAAATGTAGACAGGTAAACAGCGCCCCCTCCTGACAGCAGCACTGCTCTCAGTCATAGAACCAGTTTCTGTACAGTGTATCTGAGTTTCCTGTCACTGTGGGCTCCAGAGCACAGTAGTAGAGTACAGAGTCTGATACTGCAGTAGAGGAGATCTTCAGATCCACTGTCTTCTGTTTTTCTACATGACTGATTAATATTCCAGGAACTGGAGGTTGAGCTTCAGTAATGGTTCCACTATAGTCCAGTATGAGGAACTGTGGAGGAGAACCTGAGTACTGTCGGTACCAGTGAAGACTGTTAGCAGTTCCACTGTAGTTACAGGACAGTGTAACAGTTTGACCTTCACCAGTAAAAACAGCGTCTCTGTTTGGAGTGATGAGATCTTCAGCTCTGAGACCTACAATAGTTTAAAGAAACTGTGTTAATGATGAACCAACCAAACCCAGAACTATTCCAGTCTCACTACTGAACACCATTAAGAACCTTCCAGAACTTTATTCTGTCTGCTGTTCAGAAGGTGTGAGATGTTCACCTGTAAGAGCTGAGAGCAGCAGGACAGTGGAGATGATCATGGTGGTGCAGCACTGACTGGGAGGAGAACACACACTGAGTTTGAGCTCCTCAGCATGTCAGCATGGCAGTGTGTTGATCATCTCTACTGTCTACCCTCCCTCAGCTCCTCCCCCTGACTGAAGCTCCTCCCCCTGACTGAAGAACTGATCCTACACTCTTACTCTGCTGTACAGACTCTACTCCACCCTCTGATCCTGATCTTTAATAAGGATATTAAACCCCCATAAACACACTGTAAGTCCTGTAATGGATCTTCTACACACTCAGTAACACAGCGGTGTGATGGAGCCAGTAACCCCACTGAAGACTGGAGCCTGTAAGAGACTGAACTCAGACTGAGAGAAGACTGAACACGCTGTTTATCAGGGCGGTGTTGGTGTTCTGTTCACTGTGTAGACTGAATACAGATCATTAATTTACTTCATGTTTTTATGATCTACATCCTGGTGTTCCACATCCCCTGATGGTCTCCATATCTACTGTAGACTGCTCCAACAGTTCTACACGGAACTACAGCAGCACAAATCATGGAGAACATCTACACTTGTAACAAATTCATGCTGTGTCTTTAAGAAAGTGCCATTGTATTTGTATAACCCAGTGTGGCCTCTGGAGAAGAAGACAGCAGAGTGGAGAAGAGAGGTGGTATTGAGTGGTTTTCCTACCAGTCTCCTCTTTTATTTGTTTACACTCTCCGTAACGCTGGAGCTTAACTACAGTCAAACTTGTGTATAAGTGGACTGTTGTGGCCGGGAGACTGATTTCAGTTAATAACCGTGAATAAACGAGTATAACCCGCACCAGGGTCTGTGTGGCTTAAGTGCTTCTGCTAACTCCTCTCCTCATGGCTACCCCGAAGGCTCTCCCCCATTATCTGGGCCGAAGCATTACACACTGTGATGTCACACTGGAACAGGATGATGTCACAGCCTTCTGAGCTCATCATTTAATCTGGTCTGGTGGAATCAGAGAGAGACAGAACACATTTAATGATCCTGGATATAAATAGGGCTGGTCCAGTCTGCTGGACATTGAGCTGCATGTCCTGGAATAATGTGGTCGGAACTTTAACCGGATCTTCCTCAGAATCCTGGAATATTCCTGTTGGAGTGTTTTAATTCCTGTGGCTGTGAGGACGACGGGTACTGCAGCTGAGACTGTATCCTGTGTCTGACACACCTGTACTCACTGTTTACTGTATTTACCCTCAGAAATGTAACCTCAGTCATTTCAGAGAGAGAGGAACATCAGATCATACATTGTGGTTTGGATGGGACTTTGATCTCCTTGTGTTCAAAGCAAATAGAAGGTGTATGAGTTTCTGTAAAGCCTCTCAGAGACTTTGTACCACTGTGTTCCAAAGAGCACAGTAGTAGAGAGCTGTATCTGTAAGTCTTACTACTCTAACAGTGAGATCAGTGGATGATGATGACGCAGTGGACTCAAATCTACTATCTGCAGTGTGCTTATAACTACTGGCTGATCGAGCTCCTCTATACAGTAGATACTGTAGAGCTCTGTTAGGATACTGTCTGTACCAGTAGAGTTGAACATTCTGACTACTGGTCTCATAAGAGCATTTGAGTGTAAGAGGTTCTCCCTCTGTTCTAAGAACATCAGTCTCCTGATCATCTGATGGTCTAATTACATCAGCACCAAACACACCTGGAAGAACCAGAGAATATAGATCAGTGTTTATAAAGTCTGATTATCCAGATATTGTTGCTCAGATGTTACAGTGAGTACCTGAGGTGATGATGAGGATGGTGAGGAGGTTCCTCTTCATTGTGAATATGATCAGATGGAATCAGTAGTGTGTTGGAGCTCTCAGTGCTCTAATGCTGATCTGTGTGTTAGTGTGGATCTCTCTGAAGTGAGTTCAGTTATGAAACACTACAACAGGAAACTCCTGACTTAATGCTGATGTATGCCTCCTACAGGAAACCCACCTACCAGAATCAGACCACCATAAACTACAGTCAGCCCAGTTTAGACCTACATTCTCAGCCCAGTACAGTTCTAAACAAAGAGGTGTAGACATCTCTCAGGAAATGAGAGTGAGTAAAAATATATAACCACACAGCACATACTAACAACAGCTGTATTAAATTTGAGACTGTAGTTCTAGTGTTCTCAGATCTCTAGCTTCTATTCCTTCTTTTAACATATTCAGTACATACTGAAAAACCTGGATCATCACTTAAATATCAGTAAGTGGAGCAGAACAAAGATACATGCAAATAAAACCTTGAAAGAAGAAAGACTGCAGGACACACAAAAAAACCCCACTAATTAATTTAAAAACTAGATAGAAACAAAATGAATGAATAGGGGTAACAGAATAATTGAGATATTTGTTAATGTGCCAGTTTAACCATTTGTATGTATATAAAAAATAAGTATCATGTTCTAGATACAGAGATATACTAACACACGGAGCGTACCAACTGTCTATTTGTCCTGATTTAAAGTACCATATACTCTTCACTTCGTCTTTACAGACTAATGGACTGTATTGTCACCTCACTGTCATGTGAGAAACTGTTACCAGCTCTACAATCAGGATACTCCCTCCTGCAAGATCTGGACCTCTATAACAATCACCTGCAGGATTCAGGAGTTGACCTGCTATAAGTAGGCCTGGTGAGTTCACACTGTAAACTGGAGATCCTCAGGAGAGTGTTTTGTAAACTGGACCTTTAATATCAAATTTGAAGCTCTTGAGTTTCATATATTTTAAAATAATTTTCATGATTGAACAAACACATTTTCAGTGTCATCTATTGTTCTTAAATGGGGTTCTGCTCCCAACAAAGAAAACTTTTTAGCACCAATTACTAATAAATGTAAATGAAATAAAACATATCAGGCACACTGAGCACAGAGGATCAGGTTTTAGGATCATTAGGATCTACTGGATTAGTGTGTGATTACCTCCAGAGGTTTGTGTGCTAATGGTAGAACATTATGATATCAGGATATGGTTCAGTCGTCCATGACTCTCAGGTTCTGAAAAGACCACCAGGAGATTCTCTGGACTGGATCCAGGATACTGACGATACCACTGGAAGCTCTGTATATTAGCTCCACTGTAGTTACAGGAGAGAGAGACATCTGCTCCCTCCAGTACATGCTGTTCTAAGAAGAGTGGCTGTATTCCATCAGCAGCAGAACCTCCTAACACAGAGAAACAAACACAGTGAGGTAGAAAGGCTAAGAACTTCCTCTAATCAGATCTCATGGTGATCTGTAAGATCTCTGTGATCATATATTTCCAGGTTAAACTCAGTTAACGACTTCTTGATCACAAATGCACTGCTAAATTACTGACCTTCAAACTGAGTGAAGATCACCAAGACCCAGAGCAACATCATGACTGATCTTCAGAGAGACTCAATGACTAAGAGTCAGCACTGAGTTCATTCTTCAAGGAGGACCATGTGTTGATCTGACAGAGACTCAGTTACTGCTGTTAGTTAAAATGAAGACTAGAGCTCCACCTTCTGGTAGAGTGCTGTATAATCTGATGGAGGTAGAAAGAGCTGCAGCTCTACTGTTATTTCTTAATCAGAGTTTATATGGGTATAGACTGTTAGTGTAATGTGGGGCGGGGCTAGTTCACCCTGCTGGAGAATCAATCCCAGGTCTCCATCATGAGGCAGCAGGGTTCGCATAGGCTAGTTAGAACAGAAACCACAGACGAGCCAGAACTGGTGCACCCAGGGTGAGGATGAGTTCTGCCCTCTCTGCTTTGATGACAGTTGCTTGAAGATGGGTCAGTTTGGTGAGCTGCATATGCTGTCTTAGTTCAGGAAGTGTGCTTTCAGGAAGTAGCCCACTAGTAACCAGAGCTGCTCATCTGGTGCTGGGTCTCAGATATTGTATGTATCCACTGCTGGTGTCCAGAGTTGCCCCTCAGGTGCTTGTCCTTTGTACAGCTCCTGTGTCTGTCCTCTCATGTAGGTTTTGTACTTGTACTGCACTCAGCTGGGCTTCACCACTAACTCAGCACCTCTGACATCCATCACTAAGGCCTGGTCTCACTGCTCACTGCTGAACTAACACCCCCGCTGCAGAACCAGTGTCTGCGGGTCTAAACCTGTTCTAATTCCTAATGCCTTTAAAAATCTATAGTGCTTCACCAGCCTGATTGAGAGGACGAGTGAAACACGGTGGATCTATAAAGACAGACATTAATAACTGTAATTTATCATAAAAATAAACCATCAGGACAAATGTACCTAGAAGAAACCTTAGGAGGAAAAGTGTACATGGTGACGGAGAGGTAAGGTGAAGCTAGATGAGATGGTGAAGCTACTGAAAGCTGAAGGGAGTTCTGTAGATCTCTGAGGTTCTAAGGTTCTGAGCTCCACCCTTACTGCGGAACACTCATCAGAACACATTCCTCTCCAGTCCTGTTTGGTCAGACCCACTATAAACGTGAGAGGTCATTTCAGTGTAATATCTCTGTGTTCCACACCCATCACTGATCTTTCTGCACAATAACAATAATACAGCTGATTCCTGATCATTCCCAACACCTGACAACTGATCCCTAACAACTGACAGCTGATTTCTGAAACCTATATCTGATACATGACAGCTGACCCCTAAGTGGTACTGAAGGAATGTGTTATAATCCTGGAATTCTTGAGGGAGAAGGTAGTTTGTAATCTGATTCCTGGTATTCCGATACATGACCTGGTAGATCAGAAGCTGATAATAAATTATTACCGTACAATGAGCAGTAAGTGTGTGGTATTTCCATACAGTGTGTGGTTCTTTATTTCTCTAGTGTATTTACATTTCTTTAGTTTCTTCTTCAAACCCTGAAATAAAAGAGTCACTGTTTGAGATGATCAGATCCAAATCTCACTCACTAACAGCTTTCAGATCTTAATATGTTCAAGCAGTTACTCAGCAGATCCTGTCAGTCAGGACTACATTACTGTGTTCAGGTGGTCCAGTGCTGTGTTAGAGATGCCTGACGTGTGTTAATAAAACTCAATATTTCTGTTTCAGTTCAATTCTATTAAACTTTGTCATTATACTAATACAGGGTTGTACAGCATAACGAAACACGGTCAGGCTCCTTCTCCAGTGCAGTTAAAGAATATATGTGTGTATATATATACACACACACACACATATATATAAATAGTATAGTGCAAAGACAAATACACAAAAACAATGTGTGCAAATATATTATAACAGTATTCTTTTACATTCAGTAATTTCTACTGTAATTATTATACACAAAAAGAGGAGGTCTGAATACACAAAGAACACACAAACGTTCCGTGACTGGAGGAAGGAACCACACACATCTACTACATTAGTCTCTCACTGCATTTGATCAGATAGAAACATGATATAAACCCTGTAGTGTAGCAGCTCACACTTCATCCTGTGTCTGACACACCTGTACTCACTGTTTACTGTATTTACCCTCAGAAATGTAACCTCAGTCATTTCAGAGAGAGGAACATCAGATCACACATTGTGGTTTGGATGGGACTTTGAGCTCCTTGTGTTCAAAGCAAACAGAAGGTGTGTGAGTTTCTGTAAAGCGTCTCAGATACTTTGTATCACTGGGCTGATCCAACTCTAGAGCACAGTAGTAGAGAGCTGTATCTGTTAGTCTTAGTTCTCTAACAGTGAGAACAGTGGATGTTCTGGATGTAGTAGATGAAAATGTTTGATCTGAAGTGTCGATACCACTGTATGATCGAGCTCCTTCTGACAATACAAACCGTAGAGCTCTGTTAGGATACTGTCTGTACCAGTAGAGCCGAACATACTCACTACTGGTCTCATAGGAGCATTTGAGTGTAAGAGGTTCTCCCTCTGTTCTAAGAACATCAGTCTCCTGATCATCTGATGGTCTAATTACATCAGCACCAAACACACCTGGAAGAACCAGAGAATATAGATCAGTGTTTATAAAGTCTGATTATCCAGATATTGTTGATCAGATGTTACAGTGAGTACCTGAGGTGATGACGAGGATGGTGAGGAGGTTCCTCTTCATTGTGAATATGATCAGATGGAATCAGTAGTGTGTTGGAGCTCTCAGTGCTCTAATGCTGATCTGTGTGTTAGTGTGGATCTCTCTGAAGTGAGTTCAGTTATGAGACACTACAACAGGAAACTCCTGACTTAATGCTGATATATGCCCCCTACAGGAAACCCACCTACCAGAATCAGACCACCATAAACTACAGTCAGCCCAGTTTAGTCTTACATTCTCAGCCCAGTACAGTTCTAAACAAAGAGGTGTAGCCATCCTAATAACCACACACACATCAGATCCACACACAGTTCCACTATTACAGATCCTGAATGTCCATTATAATACAGATCACCATTAACACCAACACAATAACTATGGAGGTCTACCAGAAGAGGGTAGAATTAATCTAGATCTGCTGGAGTGAGGAAGTGAGAGTAAGTAAAATATATATAACCACACAGAAAATAAAAACAACAGCTTTATTAAATTTGAGACTGTACTTGTGGAATTCTCAGATCTGTAGTTTCTGTTTCTCCTTTTAACACATTGAGTACATAATGACAAATTCAGATCATCACTCAAATATCAGTAAGTGGAGCAGAAGAAAGATACATGTTAAAATTAAATAAAAATTAAACCTTGTAGGGAGGAAAACAGCGGGATGCACAAAAATAAAACAAACACTAAGATACTAATTAATGTGGAAACTAGACTGTAACAAAATGGTAGAGTAGTAGTACCAGACTAATTAAGATTCAAGTTAATGTTCCAGTTTTACCATTCATATGTACAGTATATGTATAATAAGTATCAGGTTCTAGATACAGAGATACAGTTACACATGGTGTGTACCAAGTGTCTGTTTCTCCTGTTTTGAAAGTACCATGTACTCTTTACTTGGTCTTTACAGACTAATGGACTGTATTGTCACCACACTGTCATATGAGAAACTATTACCAGCTCTACAATCAGGATACTCCCTCCTGCAAGATCTGGACCTCAGTAAATATGATCTGCAGGACTCAGGAGTTAAGCTGCTATCTGCAGGCCTGGTGAGTCCACACTGTAAAGTGGAGATCCTCAGTTGAGTGTTTTGTAAATTAGACCTTTAATATCAAACCTGAAGCTCTTATGTTTCATATATTTTGAAATTATTATTTTTTATTTCTCTGCTCCCAGCATAGAGAAATAGTAGCACAATTGAAAAAGACTAATAAATGGGCAGCGTATCAGGTACTCTGAGCACAGAGGATCAGTTTTTAGGATCATTAGGATCAATGTATGATTACCTCTAGAAGCTCAACATGCTCGTTTGTTTGCGTGCTAATGGTTAAACATTATGATGTCAGGATATGGTTCTAGGAGGGTTCTTGTATGTACCCACTGATTAGACTCAGGCAGGTTTAGAACAGCAGCACCAGCTTATCGTATCCAGGATGATCATGTGTCTTCCTAATAACTCTGATATTATAAGATGGAGGTTGAAGTAGCTGTAGGTCTAAATGTAGACAGGTAAACAGCGCCCCCTCCTGACAGCAGCACTGCTCTATCTCAGTCATAGAACCAGTTTCTGTACAGTGTATCTGGGTTTCCTGTCACTGTGGGCTGCAGAGCACAGTAGTAGACTGCAGAGTCTGATACTGCAGCAGAGGAGATCTTCAGATCCACTGTCTTCTGTTTTTCTACATGACTGATTAATATTCCAGGAACTGGAGGTTGAGCTTCAGTAATGGTTCCACTATAGTCCATTATCAGGAACTGTGGAGGAGAACCTGAGTACTGTCGGTACCAGTGAAGACTGTTAGCAGTTCCACTGTAGTTACAGGACAGTGTAACAGTTTGACCTTCACCAGTAAAAACAGCGTCTCTGTTTGGAGTGATGAGATCTTCAGCTCTGAGACCTACAATAGTTTAAAGAAACTGTGTTAATGATGAACCAACCAAACCCAGAACTATTCCAGTCTAACTACTGAACACCATTAAGAACCTTCCAGAACTTTATTCTGTCTGCTGTTCAGAAGGTGTGAGATGTTCACCTGTAAGAGCTGAGAGCAGCAGGACAGTGGAGATGATAATGGTGGTGCAAGCACTTGACTGGGAGTGGGAGGAGAAACACACACTGAGTTTGAGCTCCTCAGCATGTACAGCATGGCAGTGTGCTGATCTCATCTCTACTGTCTGCACTTTCCTTCAGCTCCATCCCCCTGACCGAAAGGCTTCCTCCCCCTGACTGAAGAACTCATCCTACACTCTTACTCTGCTGTACAGACTCTACTCCACCCTCTGATCCGTGATCTTTAATAAGGATCATTAAACCCCCCATAAACACACTGTAAGTCCTGTAATGGATCTTCTACACACTCAGGTAACACAGCAAGTGTGATGGAGCCAGTAACAGACCACTGAAGACTGGAGCCTGTAAGAGTCACTGAACTCAGACTGAGAGAAGACTGAACACGCTGTTTATCAGGGCTGTGTTGGTGATCTGTTCACTGTGTAGACTGAATACAGATCATTAATTTACTTCTTCATGTTTTTATGATCTACATCCTGGTGTTCCACATCCCCTGATGGTCTCCATCCTCCATATCTACTGTAGACTGCTCCATCTGTGCTGCTACATGAAGGAGAAGCAGGATATACTGTGGTTGGAGTTCTGTGTCAGTAAATGATGATAACCTCCAATCTATCCACGAGGAGAGAGTTTATACTGAACACCACACTGTGCAGTAACACTAACATCTGGATCACTTCATCATAAGCCCGGTCAGTCAGAGAACATGTACTGACCAGTACAGCCAGTTGTAGATTACTGACAGGGCCAGTGAGGTCAGCACCTGGGGGCCAAGGTGGTCCCCATCAGTCACAGGTACTATCATAGCAGTATACAGCACCTGAGCAGACAGGGCTCCAACCTGACTGTTAGTACACTGCTGACACCTGCTGGACATACTCTAGTTACAAACATGCATTAAATTCTGGTTAAATATGAAACATAAAAATTATTATTGTTAATGATCACCATAGAAACAGTGTTCAAGTGACTGATCAGAAACAGTAACAGGATATCTGAAGCTGTAGAACACGGTTTGGTCAGTTCAGTATATTTCTGATCTGTAGCTGATATTTTCTGATTTTCAGCTCTTTATATCATAAACATCAAACTTAGAGAGAAGACTAGAGCTCCACCTTCTGGTAGAGTGCTGTATAACCTGATGGAGGTGATGGAGGAATAGAAAGGTCTGTAGAAAGTGTTCAATCATGTGAATGTACCTTGTTATAGTAACATGGGGGTGTGGTGTGGGGGCTGCACGACCCCGGTGGGTATTTAGTAGCAGATTTGAACTCTCATCCCCAGGATTCAAAGACCAATTCTTAAGCAGGTGAGGTACAGAGAGGGACATGGGAGCCTAAAGGACTAAGCCAGATAAGCTTCACAGAAGACAGAACTAGCTTCTCAAGCTGGACCCTGCTATCCTGGGTATTTGCTGTGACCCAGACCTAAGATCCTTCAGTGGCTCTTACAATGATCCAGGTCCTGCTTAGTTGCTGGCTATTTCATCCACTCCTGTGTTTTCTGCTGTACCCCACTCTGCTGTACCACCTGTTTCTGTGGGCGGGGCCAGGGATAAAGAATGTCACCTTATACCAGTGTTCTTTTACATTCAGTAATCTCTACTGTAATAGAAGTGGAGGACTCATATACTCTACACTGTCCTGTGGTCGAGCAGGTCACACAGTGTTCATGATAGCGTTCAGGATTTATAGGTTGATGGAATGGGACCCAACAGAAATGCAGATCCCAGGAAGGACCCATTATTCACAAAAAGACAACTGAGATCATCTGAACACACAAGTTCTGCTTCAGGCGTTGTTCAAAAAGGGTTCCGTGACTGGAGGAAGTGAACCACACACATCTGCCGTGCCTTTTTTCCAGTGTGTCATGGACTGTCCCACCATGAAAAACAGGACCATCAACCTGCTGTATGCTAACGGGAGGGATGCATACAGGGCCTACCCCACTACCACCTGCTGGGGAAAAAAAAATAAAAAAAAAAATCAGACCACAAACCTGTTTTTCCTACAGCCTCAGTACAAACACACTGGTACTGATGGCAGCCCCACTACCACACGCTCATTCAGAGTTTTGGTCTTCCTGAAGCAGAAGAAGCCCTCAAGGACTGCTATGATACCACTGATTGGAACGTGCTGCTGCACCAACCCACAGGAACCGAGCCACACGGAGAGGACATTGAGGGGGGGTGACACATGCTGTGTTACGGGACTACCTGAATTTTTGTATGGATGTTGCTGTTCCCACAAAAAGACTGTACGCTGCAACAAGGTCCCAAACAACAAAGTCCTGGATTACCATGACGGTCAAGGACATCCTCAACCAAAAGAAGAGGGCATTCAAGAGATGGAAACTGGACAGAGGCTGAAGCGTTGTACAGGGGGGGAACTCAAGATCCGACTTAGAGGCCAAGGAGTCCTACAACCCCAAAAAAGGTGGAAAGGAAGCTGCAAGACAACAACATGAAGGAGGTCTGGGGAGCAATGAAAACCCATCACTGGCTGCCCCTCCCTTTAACATGAACAACAACAGAGGCAGCTCAGTAGATGGGGGTGTGGACAGAGCAAACCAGTTTAACAACTTCTACAACAGGTTTGACTGTCCTGCTCCTGCTGCCCCCCTCCTCCTGCAGCATTCACCACCCTGTTGTCACCACCATCACCCTCACCTCCACCATCTCCGTCACCTTCACCTTCACCACCATCACCCTCACCTCCAACATCTCAGTCATCACCACCATCATCAGCAGGAAGACAAAGCAACACCCACAGTTCCCACTGTCCCCCAACCTTCACGGCAGACCAAGTCAGGAGACAGCTGAGGAGACTACACCCCAGGAAGGTGGCCGGCCCAGACAGAGTGTGCCCCAGAATGCTTAAGGCATGTGCTGCCCAACTGGGGGAGCCCCTCCAACATGTCTTTAACCTGAGTCTACGTCTCGGGAGGGTTCCTGCCATGTGGAAGACAACCTGCCTCATTCCAGTCCCCAAGAAGGCACACCCGAAGGAGCTGAATGACTACAGGCCGGTTGCTTTGACGTCTCACGTGATGAAGACCATGGAGCGACTGCTGCTGAACCACCTCAGACCTCAGGTCCACCATGCTGAGGACCCACTGCAGTTTGCTTACCGGGAGAAGGTGGGAGTTGGAAGGATGCCATCCTTCTATCTTCTACACAGAGCTAGACCTTCATCATCCGGACAAGGGGGGTGGTTGCTATGTGCTGTCAGGGGCTTGCAGAGTCATGTTCTTCGCGACTTTCTCCAGTGCCTTCAAACACCATTCAGCCCCTACTACTGAGATGACAAGCTGATGAAGACGTCACGAGGCTGGGACATGCACCTGGTCACCTGGATCACTGACTACCTCAGCTGGGAGACCACAACATGTCAGTATCATTCAGGGACTGTTCTCCTCTGATTACGGTGGCATCAGCAGCACAGGAGCACCCACAGGGGACTGTTTCTCTCTCCAGTATCCTGTTCACCCTGTTACACATTCGGGACTTCAAGTACAACTCGCGAGTTTCTGCCACATTGCATTTTAAGTTCTTATAGATGTGACACTGCAATCGTGGGGTGTGTGCGTAATGTAAGCCAGGAGAGGGGGAGTAACAGAAGCCTGGTTTGAGGACTTTGTGGTGGGTGCACTAACAACCATCTGAAGCTGAACATCCACCAAAACCAAGGAGATGTGTAAATAGACTTCAGGAGGTCCAGGCCCTCTCAGCAGCCAATCTCCTTTTTAAGGGGGTTCGATGTGGAGTTGGTCAGGTCCTACAGATACCTTAGTGTGCACATGGAAGTCGAGAGGCTGGACTGGTCAGTAAAACACACTGACATAGTCTACAAGAAAAGGCACAGAGCAGAACTTGTTACTTTCTCATCAGGAGGCTCGGGGTCCTTCAGGATCTGCCAGAAAACTCCTGCTGATGTTCTACCAGTCCTGTGGTAGCCAGCGTCCCTCTTCTATTGCTGTGGAGTGTGTTTGGGGGAGGCAGTATCAGCAGGAGGGGATGCTGGGACGACTCAATTGGAAGGCTGGTGAGGAAAGCTGGTTTCTGCTTGGTGCTGGGACTAGAGAGCTGGAGTCCTTAACACCACTAGGGGCAGAGAGGAGAGTCGTCCTCAACAAGCTGCTGAACATCATGGACAATGCTCACCATCCTCTGCACAGCACAATCATCAGGCAGAGGAGCTCATTCAGTGGCAGACTGCTGTCCCAGTCCTGCTCTACAGACAGACTCAGAAAGTCTTTTGTCCCCCAGGCCATAAGACTGTTCAACTCCTCTCAGTACAGCAGATGAAAAACTCTGGACACTCACTCATTCTGGTCCCTCCATTGGACACACCCCCATCTCTGCACACACTCCCTCCAACGGACACACCCCCCATCTCTGCACACACTCCCTCCAACATACACACACCCCCATCTCTGCACACACTCCCTCCAACGGACACACCCCCATCTCTGCACACACTCCCTCCTAAATGCTGTTGTATTGTATTATTCTACTCCATTCTGTACTGTTTACACATTTTGCACTGCTAAATTATTCATATTACTGTGTACTTGCACTGTCTGTATGGCTGACAACAGCCATCTAAATTTGCTCAGCAAATGGTATGCTACTACCTCCATTTATACTTTACACGGACACTAAGGACTCTATTTTTATACTTTATGTTGTATCTCTGTCTCTATATGTACAACTCTATCTTGTGCTACTGTTGTTACTTCTGTGTAGTTTGTATATCTGCTACTGGATGCCTTGAATTTCCCTCTGGGATCAATAAAGTATCTATCTATCTAATGGACTGTATTGTCACCACACTGTCATGTGAACAACTATTGCCAGCTCTACAATTAGTAAACTCCTTCTTGAAATATCTGGACCTGCAGGATTCAGGAGTGGAACTGCTCTTTGCTGCACTGATGAGTTTGTAAAGAGTTATAAACTGGCGATACTGAGGTGAACAGGTTCTGTAAAATGTAATTTACAGCCTCGCAGGGACTCTTAGTCCTTTAGTCCACTGAGAGTACATTCAGTAGATGTTGGGGTTGTTCTGGTCTCCAGTCGAGGGTCAGCAGACAGACTAAAGAGACAGACTGAAATATCAGCTTGATAAATGAACATTTACACGCTGAAAGACATGGACGTTAATTAGCACAGTTAATTAGCTAATCCTACAGTGATCATCAGGGCTCTGTATCTCCTCTTGTGCAGTAAGGTGTAGAGGTGATGGAGCAGTGTAAAGGTTAAACTACAAGCGAACGGGTTTCCTGGATGTGGATGCACGTGAATCGAAGTGTGCAGGGAGTGTGCTGCTTCAAGGAGAGTGTTTGTGAAATCTGGGCTGAGGTGAGGATCGAACTCCTGACCTCCGTAGCCATGTCTGAAGGAGTCAGAAGGGGTTTAGTGAAGGAGAAGAAGAAAAAGGGCGGGAAGCTCAAACAAAAGCGCATTTCTAAATGGACCAAAATAACCAGGAAGGGTTTAACAGAACGGGGATCTTCTCATTTATTGAGCCTCAAAGCTTTTTGGCCTTCTTAGTTTCCTCTCACTCAGGACTCGTGCCCTTTTTTAAATTTCTATGTGCTCAGCTGGCCCCTAGCTTGGCAGCATGGGCCTGCTTTCTTTTTCTATTCTTTCTTCTTGTCTTTGTCTTTTCTAATTCTGGACCGACTACCCCTCTACAAAGGTGTTGCACTGACAGTTGTTTGTGGGGGCTTATATGGCTGGTGCCTCAGGTGTAGCTTGTTGGTTGATCAGTCGGGGATATTCTGGGGATTGGAGTTCCAGACTGTAGTTCCTTTAGACCCTTACAGAATCTCTCTTTAAACTTCAGTTCAGCGTGTCCCTGTACAGAGGTCCAGTTTATCAGAACAAACTGAGGAGATTATTTACTCTGTTGTTTGTGCCAGAAGAGATCCGGTGATTGATCTAGATCTAGAACCTTCAGCTGTTGTCTACTGTATCAGGTACACCGACCACAGAGGATCATCTTTTAGGATCATTAGGATCTACTGGATTAGTGTATCATTACCACCAGAAGTTTAACATGCTATTGTGTGCACACCTGATCCACTGCTGTTAAGATCTACTGATGATCGTTACTTTTTCCTTTATCCACACTGGAGGACCATCCCGTCCACTTGGGGGCAGTGTTGGTGAGGTTACTGCAGCAGAGATGAATGTGAGGTTCTCTAGTGTTCTGTCTCCTTTCTAAGATACAGTCTGAGTCTGGAAGGAGGTCAGATGGAGGAACCTTCCTGATCCACAGCTGGAGAACCCAGAACACTAAACTAGACCAGAACCTGTTAATAACTAACACTGAATTAAAATCACTTTGATTTAATGTATTAAAGATGAAGGAGCAGCATGTGTGCAGTGACAGATATATAAGACTACAGTTAACAGTGCTGTAGCAGTGCAGGGACTGTAGTCCACACAGCTGCACTGTCAGGGAGGGATGGTGTGAAGTGTCAGATGTACAGCAGGTAAAGAGAAACAGCTCCTCTCGTTTTAGCTGCTCCTCTAATTATGGAAACCCATTCCTGCCAGGTAGAGGAGAGAAACAGGTGTGAAAGCCTTTTAGTGTTTAGTAGAGGTATTTATTTATTTATTCTACCTCTACAGATTAGCTATGCGGAAACTCACTGCAGCATTTTGTTAAAACACTATCATCAGCTCTACATTCAGGAAACTCCCTCCTGTAAGATCTGGACCTCAGTAACAATGACCTGCAGGACTCAGGAGTTGAGCTGCTATCTGCTGGCCTGACGAGTTCACACTGTAAACTGGAGATCCTCAGGTGAGTTTTTTGTAAACTGGACCTTCATGTAATGGTAGCTGCTGGTGCAGTATGGGTCAGGGCTCCTGAACACCACTCAGGGGCTCTGCCAGGCAAACTACTAGTGGGAAATTGGGAAAGACCCAAACACAAAGCAGTCAAAACGTGGGCACTAATACAGGTGGGGGAAAAAAAGGGTGCTGCAGAAACCCATCCAAACTCAGGAAAAGTTTGAGCAGGAAAAAATGAGAACAAAGGATGCCAGGGGAGACTGGCTAACTCCTCAACAAACCAATGTGTAAACCTAGTAAACTCCCAACTAAAGACAATCCCAAGTCAGGGATGAAACACTCTTTAAATAAATAAACAAAACAAAGGAGAGGACAGCAGTTCTCCCCTTTAGCATTAAAGAACTCTCCACTATACAGGAGGGGAGAGCCAGAGGGACAAACTAAGAGAGGGAGGGGTGAGAAAACCCTTAACCCCTCTGAGGAGTGTGTACAAGGATGAGGGGCAGAGCGAGACCTCACAGCCCTCAGCAGAAAGGAGAAGTCTTGTTCTTTTTTTTTTATCGTTTAGGAAAAGGGGAACACCAACGTTCTCGGCCTTTCAAAGAAAAGAGACAGAGTAAGAGAGAGGGAGAAGTGAGGGTGAGTTTAAAGACTCTTAACCCTCTACCGTTACCAGCCAGGACCTTCCAGACACTTTGTGTCACAAAGAAGAGAGGCATATATAGCCCATAAACCAGGTGTAGGGTGTTAGGACTGATTGCTAGTTCACTGCTGTCCCCTAGTGGCCGGGGTAAGGCTGGCACCCACGCCAGTCCTTACACTTTTGACCTTCCTGTACAAAAAGTGAACATGTTACCACAGTGGATCTCAGAGCTCAGAAATACACAGCAGAGTCAGCACCATACCATAGTCTTTGCTATGTGTGCTGTATGGTCATTACCTGCTCCATTAAGACCTACAACCAGGTGTGCAGCTGCTGCTGGAGTTACCAGTTTATTAGGTACACCTATCATGACCCTCCAGATTTTGTATCAGGTACATCAACCACAGAGGATCAGCTTTTAGGATCATTAGTATCTACTGGATTATTGTGTGATTACCTCCAAAACTTCAACATGCTAATGTGTGTGTGTGCTAATGGTAGAACATTATGATGTCAGGATATGGTTCTAGGAGTGTTTTTGTATGTACCCACTGATTAGACAGCTGTTCCAGATGTTTGTTCCTAATAACTCTGATATTATAAGCTGGAGGTTGAAGTAGCTGTAGGTCTAAATGTAGACAGGTAAACAGCACCACCTCCTGACAGCAGCATTGCTCTATCTCAAACATAGAACCAGTTTCTGTACACGGTATCTTGGTTTCCTGTCACTGTGGGCCTCAGAGCACAGTAGTAGAGTACAGAGTCTGATACTGCAGCAGAGGAGATCTCCAGATCCACACGGTTACTCTCTTTAACTTTAGCAGACATACGAGGAGGAAGAGGTTTGCTCATACCTCCACTAGGGTAAATGTACAAGAGGAACTCTGGACTGGATCCGGGATACTGACGATACCACTGGAGGTTCTGTACACCAGCTCCAGTGTAATTACAGGAGAGAGAGACATCTGCTCCCTCCAGTACATGCTGTTCTAAGAAGAGTGGCTGTATTCCATCTGCAGCAGAACCTCCTAACACAGAGAAACAAACACAGTGAGGTAGAAAGGCTAAGAACTTCCTCTAATCAGATCTCATGGTGATCTGTAAGATCTCCGTGATCATATATTTCCAGGTTAAAGTCAGGTAAAGACTTCTTGGTCATAAATGCACTGCTAAATTACTGACCTTCAAACTGAGTAAAGATCACCAAGACCCAGAGCAGCATCATGACTGATCTTCAGAGAGACTCAATGACTGTAAGAGTCAGCACATTCTTCAAGGAGGACCATGTGTTGATCTGACAGAGACTCAGTTACTGCTGTTAGTTAAAGAGAAGACCAGAGCTCCACCTTCTGGTAGAGTGCTGTATAACCTGATGGAGGTGATGGAGAAATAGAAAGGTCTGTGTAAGGTTAGTGTAATGTGGGCAGGGCAAGTTCACCCTGCTGGAGAATCCAACTCAGGTCCTCCTTCACAAGGGACCATCATCCTACAGGCCACCAATCAGAGACAACGACAGACTCAAGTGGAGAGCTTGTGAGGAGCTAGAACAGAACCCACAGAATTAAAGAGGAGGCCGGTACTAGCAAGGTGGACATTTAAGGGTTAGTCAGGGGAAGCTGACTGGATCAACAGCACACAGAACCTTCATTTTAGTTTCCCCCCAAACAGAACCAAACAACAACTTAGGAGGAGAAGTAAATCTCAGGGTCAGAGAAACCTCCAGAGACACACTTGAGAGGGCTTGGTCTCAAAGAGAAAATCAGAAGCCTTTACCAAACTACCACAGAGAACCCAAGACTGAGCACAGAGTCACTCCAGGGAGCTCCTTCAGTAGGGTTCTCCAGGTGTTCAGAACTGTCTGATTGAGTTGGGAGGCTGCTCTTTGCCTCCCTCTGGTGGGGATACATGGACCCCTTACAGTCATGTGACCCAGTAATTGTGTTATGATGGGTTGATGCAGAACAGAGATTGAATATGTAACAGGAAGTACATGTATGTACCTCTAGAATAATCACAAATACACAACATAGCCTACACTATATGGAGTTCCAGTCTGCACAAGGGCTGCAGTTTGCCTGCTTCTCAGGCTCGTTGCCCCCACTCTTTTCTCAAGGCAATGTTTTTGGTGCAGCAGCTTCTTGGTATACTCCTGTCCTGTTCTGCTCCTGGTGATCAGCCAAACACCAGCTACACAAGTGTCCTCTCTGTCAGTGCACTGAGGCGGAGAGACAGTGCTGCATTCTCCTGCTAAGTGCAAAAGAGACAATACTGCAGTGGAACTCCTCACTGGAACCGTGGAGGAGAACCTGAGTACTATCAGTACCAGTAAAGACTGTGATCAGTAGTTCTACTGTAGTTACAGGACAGTGTATTGGCGGCCAATGCAGCGTCATTGGCCTAGATCGGTTGAGAGTGAACGCTGGCGCGACTTGCTGCCGCTGCTCGCCGGTATACGGACTAGCTTTCACTCACCTGCCCTGCTTCGGCTACTGAGCCTTACCTGCCTCTGCTAACCTGTTTCAAGCTGTTCGAGTCCTCGCTCACAATGTTGACCGGCAGGATACACATCTGGTCCGTGCTTCTCTGGTCTCTCCTGGCATTCATTCACCAACCCGCATCGGGTTTGCTCCAGTATTCCGCTGCTGAGCTTCTCCGGCTGCGATTTCACCTGTCTGTACCTCCGCCGGCTGTACTACTCCTCCACTCGGATATAGCTTTCCGGCCCTGCCGGAGATACATCCACCACGGATCTCGCCGCAACATTTACGAGGACTCGTCGAAAGCAATAAAAACCATCTGGTCCACTTCTTGTCGTCCACCACGCAACTCCGGCCGAGTTGTTGACCACAGTGTGCTAGCCTGCTTAGCCCGGTCGGCTAGCACTCCCGGCAATTTGGTAAACTCCACTGTCAACTTCGGTCTACTCAACATTCGCTCACTCACGAACAAGGGTCATCTCATCCAGGATCTCCTCACCGACCGTAAGTTTGACTTTCTCTGTTTAACCGAGACCTGGCAACAACCCAATGACTTTCTACAACTAAATGAATGCACTCCTCCAGGGTTTGTTTACATCTGCCAGCCTCGTGACACTGGTCGGAGGGGGGGCGGTCTTGCGATAATTCACCACGAGAAGTGGAAGGTCTCGTCGGTATCTGTTCCTACCTTCTCCTCCTTCGAATCAACAGTGTGTCAATTGTCTGGACCTACTCCCACCATCATTACAACTGTTTATCGTCCCCCAAAACTAAACAACCACTTTCTCAATGACTTTGCTGCTCTGCTCACCCACCTCTCCACCCTCTCACCAAATAATATAGTGCTGGGAGATTTCAATATTCATATGGACAACATTAATAATCCTCTTACCAAAGACTTTACATCTTGTCTTGAGAGTTTTGGATTCCAGCAGTACACGGACGTCCCCACTCACGCTAAAGGCCACATTTTGGACTTGATTTGTTGCTCTGGCGTTTCACCCTCTGAACTTACAACGGATTATCTCCCTATAACTGACCATTTTCTCCTCTCATTCTCTGTCAGTCTCCCTCTCTCCATCACTAAGCCCTCCCGTCTTATTTCTTTCCGCAACATTAATGGCATCAGTTTAGATTCTCTCTCCTCCTCTATTCATCTTCTCACAAACACTCAGAACTCAACTACCCTTGAAGAGCTGGTCTCACACTATAACACTGGACTTCACTGCATACTCAACTCCCTTGCTCCGCTAAAAACCAGGTCTGTCTCTTTTTCTTATTCCGCCCCCTGGTTCACACCCGAACTTCGGCTCATGAAAGCCAAAGGACGGCGACTTGAGCAGCTTTATAAGAAAACTGGTTTAACTATTCACAAAAACATGTACAAAAACCATATGCTACACTATAAGGACTGCATCACCCAATCCAAATCCAACTACTTTACTGGCATAATCTGTTCAAATGAAGGTAACAATAAGTCACTGTTCTCATTATATATAAGAATATCACCCAAGCCCCGGACTCTCTGCCATCCCACCTCTGCTCAACTGCCTTTTGTGACTCCCTTATGTCATTTTTCAATGAAAAAATCCAGAACATTCATAACCATCTTGCTTCACAACCTACCCCTAGTATATCTTCTGAACCTTCATCTCCTGTCTATTTTCCTCCTTTCAGCTTCCTTCAAATTTGGAAATTTCAGATTTTATCTGCAAGTCCAAGCCATCCACCTGTCTGCTAGACCCTCTCCCTACAGTCTTGGTCAAAGCCTGTCTCCCTTCCCTGCTCCCTCTAATCTCTGCCATTATTCATTCCTCTCTCTCCACTGGAACTGTTCCTGCATCATTTAAAACCGCCGCAGTAACCCCAATTCTGAAAAAATCTGGTGCTGACCCCACTAATTTCAATAATCTTCGTCCAATCTCAAATCTACCTTTCATCTCAAAAATTCTCGAGAAAACAGTAGCAGCTCAACTCCATACTTACTTATCTCACAATAACCTGTATGAACAGTTTCAATCTGGATTCCGCCCCCTCTCCATAGCACAGAAACTGCACTCATAAAAATCACTAACGACCTCCTCATAGCAGCCGATTCTGGTTTACTCTCCATCCTCCTTGACCTAAGTGCAGCATTTGACACCATCTGTCACACCACGCTCCTCAATAGATTAGCCTCCATTGGTATTACTCAGACTCCCCTAAAATTGTTTAAATCATACCTCACCTGCCACACTCAGTTCATTTAGCTTAAAACTCTTACTTCTCAGCCTTCCCCTGTCAACTCAGGTGTGCCCCAGGGCTCTGTCCTGGGGCCCCTCCTCTTCATTATCTATCTTCTTCCCCTCTGTAATATTTTCCGCAAATATAGTATCAATTTCCACTGCTACGCGGACGACACCCAGCTCTACCTTGCCACCAAACCCACCTCCAATTTTCCACCCTCCTACCTTACTGACTGCTTGGCCGAAATAAAATCATGGTTCAACTCAAATTTACTAAAACTAAACAGTGATAAAACTGAGGTTCTCGTCCTCGGCACAAAATCAATTCTATCCAAAACCGACAGTTTCTCTCTTAACATTGACAATTGCTCCGTTTCCCCCTCCACACAGGTAAAGAGCTTGGGTGTCGTCCTGGACAGTACTCTCTCATTTCAATCACACATTAATAACATCACTCGGTCTGCCTACTTCCACCTTCGCAATATCAACCGCCTTCGGCCCTCTCTTACTCCTCACGCTACTGCCCTTCTCGTACACAGCCTTGTTACCTCCCGATTAGATTATAGCAACTCTCTTCTTTTTGGTCTCGCCCACAAATCTCTCCATAAGCTTCAACTGGTCCAGAATTCAGCTGCCCGTATCATTACTAGAACCCCCACCTTCCACCACATCACTCCTGTCCTCCAACAGCTCCATTGGCTCCCGGTTAAGTTCTGTATCAACTACAAAATCCTTCTGCTCACTTTCAAGGCCATTCACAATCTTTCTCCACCATATCTCTCTACTCTTCTTCATGTTGTTGTTCCCTCTCGCTCCCTCAGATCATCCTTTTCCATCCACCTGGCTGTCCCCACTGCTCGCCTCAGCACCATGGGGAGCAGAGCTTTCAGCCACTCTGCTCCCCAACTCTGGAACTCTTTACCACCTGATTTAAGAAACATTAACTCACTTTCACAATTCAAATCCGCACTCAAAACTCACCTGTTTAAACTTGCATTCTCCGTTTGATCATTGTGTATTTTCTTATTTTAACCTGTTCTTAATGTTGTGTTTTTTTATCTTTATTTTTTCATATGTATTGTTTAATTTGCACATTTGTAAGGTGTCCTTGAGTGACAGAAAGGCGCCTATGAAATAAAATGTATTATTATTATTATTATTAGTGTAACATTTTGACCTTCATCAGTAAAAACAGCGTCTCTGTCTCTGACAAACATGTTCAGTTAAAGGTCCAACAGTAGAAGAAGACTCTTCACCAGACGGGTCGGTGTTAGAGAGACTATGGAGTATCATCATTACCTGTACATATCCAGTCAGTGGACAGTGATATAATCCAGTGGGATTATTGGAGGGGTGTATTTCTCTCTTACACACAGTAACCCACTAGTTTATACTCCATCAGATCTCCATCACCACCATCAGTCTAGTGTAGACTTCACACAACAACAGTTCTACACAGAACTACAGCAGCACACACCATGGAGAACATCTACACTGTGATGTCACACTGGAACAGGATGATGTCACAGCCTTCTGAGTCCATCATTTAATCTGGTCTGGTGGAGTCAGAGAGAGACAGACCACAGTTAATGATCCTGGATATAAATAGGGCTGGTCCAGTCTGCTGGACATTGAGCTGCATGTCCTGGAATAATGTGGTCGGAACTTTAACCGGATCTTCCTCAGAATCCTGGAATATTCCTGTAAGAGTGTTTTAATTCCTGTGGCTGTGAGGATGACGGGTAATGCAGCTCACACTGTATCCTGTGTCTGACACACCTGTACTCACTGTTTACTGTATTTACCCTCAGAAATGTAACCTCAATCATTTCAGAGAGAGAGGAACATCAGATCATACATTGTGGTTTGGATGAGACTTTGATCTCCTTGTGTTCAAAGCAAACAGAAGGTGTGTGAGATTCTGTAAAGCGTCTCAGAGACTTTGTATCACTGTGCTCCAACTCTCAGAGCACAGTAGTAGAGAGCTGTATCTGCCAGTGTTGGGTTATTAACAGTGAAATCAGCTCTATTCCCTAAATACTGTAGGGCTCTGTTAGGATACTGTCTGTACCAGAGAGGTGATCCACTCTGTCTAAGAGAACATCTCAGTGTAACCGATTCTCCCTCTGTACTATAAACATCATCTGCTCCAATCACACCAGCACCAAACACACCTGGAAGAACCAGAGAATATAGATCAGTGTTTATAAAGTCTGATTATCCAGATATTGTGGATCAGATGTTACAGTGAGTACCTGAGGTGATGATGAGGATGGTGAGGAGGTTCCTCTTCATTGTGAATATGATCAGATGGAATCAGTAGTGTGTTGGAGCTCTTAGTGCTCTAATGCTGATCTGTGTGTTAGTGTGTATCTCTCTGAAGTGAGTTCAGTTATGAGACACTACAACAGGAAACTCCTGATGTACTCCTCCTACAGGAAACCCACCTAGCAGAATCAGACCACCATGAACTACAGTCAGCCTAGCTTAGTCCTACATTCTCAGCCCAGTACAGTTCTAAACAAAGAGGTGTAGCCATCCTAATAACCACACACATCAGATCCACACACAGTTCCACTATTACAGATCCTGAATGTCCATTATAATACAGATCACCATTAACACCAACACCATAATGATGGCGGTCTACCAGAAGATATTTAATCTAGATCTGTTGGAGTGAGTAAAACATATATAACGATATAGCACATAAAAACATCAACAAACCGGAGACTGTAGTTGTGGTGTCATGTGAACAACTATTTCCAGCTCTACAATCAGTAAACTCGAAATATCTGGACCTCAGTAACAATGACCTGCAGGATTCAGGAGTGGAACTGATCTCTGCTGCACTGATGAGTTTGTAATCAGTTGTAAACTGGAGATACTGAGGTGAGCAAGAAATGTAATTTCTTATATGAAATGTTATTTCCTTATATGTTCTTATATAATCTGCAGCATGAGGAATGTAATCGAAAGCTATTTACCTGCAATGTTAAAGCAGCTTCTGTGAAAAGGACATATCAGGTTACAGACATCCATTGTTAATATTTCTAGAAAGAAGATGAACAGTAACACATTGTGATGTCACTCCATTTTAAGTCTTCTGATCTAAATGTACCATGCAGTGTATTTATTGTGAATTTACAGATGTGTAAACTCACTGCAGCATTTTGTGAAAAAAAAAACTATCATCAGCTCTACCATCAGGGAACTCCCTCCTGCAGGATCTGGACATCAGTAACTATGACTTGCAGGATTCAGGAATTCTGAATTTTTGTTCTTATATGTATTTCTTACTCACAGCAAAGAGAACTTGGTAGCACAAATTACTAATGAACCTTTCAGGATCATGTGGATCTATTTGAGTAGTTTGTGATTACCTCCAGAAGTTCAACATGCTAATGTGTTTGTGTGCTAATGGTAGAACATTATGATGTCAGGATATGGTTCTAGGAGGGTTCTTGTATGTACCCACTGATTAGACTGGCAGGTTTAGAACAGCAGCACCAGCTTATCGTATCCAGGATGATCACGTTTGTTCCTAATAACTCTGTTATTATAAGCTGGAGGTTGAAGTAGCTGCAAGTCTAAATGTAGACAGGTAAACAGCAACCCTACTGACAGCAGCGCTGCTCTACCTCAGACATAGAACCAGTTTCTGTACAGTGTATCTGGGCTGAAGTCACAGGGGGGTTTACCGTAGCCATGGGGGTCTTTTTACTGCTATAATAGTCCATATGAATATCCCTGTCTGAGACCATCTTTACTGAATGACGTTAACTCTACCACCAGTTTGACCACGTTCTTTACTGAGTGCTCCAATAAAGATCCATCATGTACCATAGAGTAATTTACCATTGTAGCTCCTGTATGATCTTCTGACATGGTTTCTAAAGTTCCTTAGATAATTCCTTTATCTTCTGAGACACTTATCCTTCTGGGGCCCAGGGGATGATGAAGTTATCCCAGCACTGTCCTCACTGCAGATAGTACATGATAGATATTAAAGCAGGTACTTCTGAACTATAACTCAGGTAGGAATATAAACCGGGTCATATACTTTTACTGGGGTAGTTTTTACTGAGGGTGTTTCTACTGTCACTCAGGTACAGAAGTGTTAGTACAGTGTTCTCCACTGGAGGATCTATACAAGAGAACTGACATCAGGAGGAAGGAGAAGATCTCTGAGTGTAATAACAGCGCCCCCTACTGAGAGAAGCAGGACTCTACCTCAGTCATAGAACTAGTTTCTGTACAGTGTATCTGGGCTTCCTGTCACTGTGGGCACCAGAGCACAGTAGTAGAGTACAGAGTCTGATACTGCAGCAGAGGAGATCATTAGATCCACTACTCCTCCATTCACTGCACCATCCAGTCGTGGAATACGTGGAGTTGTGTAGCTCACACCTTTAGTTGATGGAACAATACTCAGTAGATACTCGGGCCTGGATCCAGGATACTGACGGTACCAGAACAGAGAGGTTGCTTTCTCATAGCTGCAGGAGAGAGTAACTGTCTGACCTTCTACAGCATCTACTTTCTCCTCCAGTGGAGATATGGACTGTGAGACACAGCTCTCTGTGAAGATAATCAGAATAGCTTTATCAGTATTAAATAAACCATAGTTATATACTGTATGTACAAACTCAGACGCATCACCACCAACACATAGACCTCCATCTAAACCAGAATATACTGTATATACCACATAGATATGAATGTAGGTAATAACACATACCTATCATGATGATAAAGAGAGAGAGAGAGCACAGGAACATCATGGTGGTTCCAGTGTTCAGATAATGAGGAGAGATTTGGGTTCTACTGTTCCAGCATGTAGAGACTCCTCCTACATGTATCAGTGGATCTGGTAGGAGATCAGAGGAGTGCAGGTGGTCTGTGTTTGATGATGATCTGCTGTTCCTCTAGGGTCTCTTTTCCACCTTCACTTCCTCAGTTTGGTTTCAGTTAGAAACTCGTATGTGAATATGATGTATATAAACTCTGAAGGCCCTAAAGACGTTTATAAGGGTATTTAGATTAGATCTTAAGTTCATTACAGACTCAGATTAATCTTCTTATTAGACTCAATAAATCTACCATATACCGGATTATCCCCCCTGTAGTTTTAATAGTAATGATGTTCTCTGATCAGGTCATTTAGAGTATTAGGTAATAGGACAGTTTTATATGGGGAGATATTTATAAATATGTAGTGTGTAAAACATTTCTACAACACTTCTACATCACTTCACAACACTTCTACAAACAGCTGTAAATTTGAAGCTTGTTAGTGGAGGATTCACATTTTTTAAATTGTAATTTATTTATTTATTTATTTATTAATTGATGTAATGATTTATTGTTATATTTAGCTGTTAAATGTAATTATATTCAGTATCCTGTGTGTGAAAGGCAGTGACGGCTGGGTGGGCGGAGTTCTGATGATCTGATGTATCTTCTACCCAAATATTTTGGGAAGAAAATCAATATCAGCAGAGAAAGTGGCTGAACAGAGTTTAGCTCCATCTTTTCAGTGCTGCTTTAATAGTAGAGCTAAATCAGAATCAGACTCTGTGTTTATTAAAGATTAATTATCTGATTTAATAGGAGAAACAGAAGAATCAGTCCATCTGAGAACACCACTGTAAAACTGCAGTCTCATATTTACAGGCTGTTATTACTCAGTCCTTCACTTCAACATCCTCAACAGCATAACTCACCTCTATCCAGCTCTAGATAAACTCTGCCCTCTTCTGGCAGACCCCCATCATTACACCTCTGTGTGGTAAACACTGATACATGGTCTGTAGTAAAATCTCTCTGATGGAGCAACTCGGCATAAATCCAAGAGGACAGAAAATCAATTCCAGAGATGTATAAAATAATAAAGGGGTAAATTATTAGCATATCTGAGCAGCCCAGGGTCTCCTGAAAATAACTACATACGGCCTGTGTGAGCTTCTGATGTAACTACTTCATAACTGTAACTGACCAAAACCGTTACTCCATATTACTGTGGGGCTGTAGGAGTAGAAATGATGCTTGTAATAATCAACAAGGTCTTTACACAGCAGAGGCTCCGATCACACAGCAGGTCAGAGTGACCTAAACTTGATTCAGAAAGAAATCAGAAAAAGACATAAGAGGTAATTACCTCACCAAGAACGTGGGTGTAGAGTGAAAGAGAGGACCCAACACAGAATCTTGAGGGACACCGGTGAAGAGCCTGCATGGAGCAGATGGTACCTCCTAAGAGTCCTCCTCCACATAGGAGTCAAGCCACTTCCATGCAAAGCCAGTGATTCCAAGGTGAGGAAGGACAGAAAGGTCATGTGGTTTACTGTGAAGATTGCAGTGAGGTCTAGAAGGATCACAACTGATGATGGTTTGGCTAATCTTGCTGCCTGGAGCCTTTCAGTTTTGAGGACACTCACTGTTGAGTGCACCTGTATCAGTTGTCTCAGTCCTGCGGGATCAGAATAGCGTTCTGGTGGTACCGACACAAGTCAGCTATTATAACCTGCCACCATGCACCATACAGAGCATGTCTGCAATCAACCTGTACAGCACTGCATGAAGTTAAACAAGCAGAACTAATTTACAGTATCAGGTTCTAGCTGTGTGTCATGTGACTTATCATGTGATAGACTGGCTCTTCAACAACCCACAGATCCTGACTCTGATGTCAGACCCAGAGGAAAGATCCTGAGGAGGCAGTGATCTACAGACTAACTTTACTCCTGAGCTTTAACAGGTTTAGTCCAGACTCTAATCTAATAAATCTGTCTCTTTAGTAGACCACTGGTTTATCTTTACTGAGCTCCAAAGCCGGTACTGTAAGTGTGAGTGTGCCAATAAAAGACTTTCCTGTTTCCAGAATGCTTCCTGATTACACCTCATCACTGGGGTCCTCACACTGGTGTCAGGAGTGGGATGGATCGAGCCTGTCAGAGGATGTATCTTGGAGGTGGTTGGCAGTACAGATAAAAACCAGCTGATGAGAGGAGGAGCCATAACATACTCTGGAGGTCTGATTGTAGCGCAGCAGAGACGGTAACGTACAGTGAGGAATCTCAGTGACAGGCTTCGCACTGGGTGGAGAAGTGCTCCACGTGCTGCTTGACAATGCTGAGGCAGAGCACTGGTAACTAAGGCTACTGTGGAGCTGGTGTAGAGAGGAGGAAGGTTGGGCTGTTAACTGCAGAACTACACACTCTGTCCCATCCTCACTTTCCTGAAGAAGGGCAGGAAGAGCTTTCCAGTTGTTTCTCAAAGAGCTATACCTGGAGGACCTGCATTAGCACATAAGCCTAGCCACACCAACATCACTGCAGTAAGCCATTACCCAGGGCAGAGGTGGTCCACTTTGTAACACTGACTACAGACCTGTAATGCTGAAGAGGTCAGTAAGCACATGAGTGTGGTGGAGGTGCACTGGGTGAAGCTTATCTGACAGTTCATATCATGGCCGGTTTACTGGCACTGCTAAAGAGAGCTCACAGAGACTCCACTGCTGTGAGACTGAGCTGGCACCAGCAGGACAACCACAAGAGGGCTGTAGAGATGGCAGAGAATACAAGGCTAAATGAGGACACCAGCAGTGGTCTGTGGTGAAACCCTGTCTCCAACATCTGCACTGAATTACCTCTAACAGTCACCTCAGAGAGAGAGGAACATCAGATCATACATTATGGTTTGGATAGGACTTTGATCTCCTTGTGTTCAAAGCAAACAGAAGGTGTGTGAGTTTCTGTAAAGCGTCTCAGAGACTTTGTATCACTGGGCTTCAACTCTCAGAGCACAGTAGTAGAGAGCTGTATCTGCCAGTCTTAGTTCTCCAACAGTGAGATCAGTGGATGTTCTGGATGTAGTAGATGAAAATCTGTGGTCTGAAGTATCACTACTACTTCTTGATCGAGCTCCTCTATAAAGTAGATACTGTGGAGCTCTGTTAGGATACTGTCTGTACCAGTACAGATAAACATACTGACTACTGGTATCATAAGAGCATTTGAGTGTAAGAGGTTCTCCCTCTGTTCTAAGAACATCAGTCTCCTGATCATCTGATGGTCTAATCACATCAGCACCAAACACACCTGGAAGAACCAGAGAATATAGATCAGTGTTTATAAAGTCTGATTATCCAGATATTGTTGATCAGATGTTACAGTGAGTACCTGAGGTGATGATGAGGATGGTGAGGAGGTTCCTCTTCATTGTGAATATGATCAGATGGAATCAGTAGTGTGTTGGAGCTCTCAGTGCTCTAATGCTGATCTGTGTGTTAGTGTGGATCTCTCTGAAGTGAGTTCAGTTATGAGACACTACAACAGGAAACTCCTGACTTAATGCTGATATATGCCTCCTACAGGAAACCCACCTACCAGAATCAGACCACCATAAACTACAGTCAGCCCAGTTTAGTCCTACATTCTCAGCCCAGTACAGTTCTAAACAAAGAGGTGTAGCCATCCTAATAACCACACACATCAGATCCACACACAATATTTTCATTATTCCAAATCCTAAAGGTCCATTATAATACACATTATCATTAACACTAACAACATAACTACCACACATATCTATCACCCAATCACTGCACCCCCTCGTTCTGTCACACTTTCTGCATCACTGTCTGGTATGGCAGCTGTTCTGCATACGACTGCAAGGCCCTGAAGAGATAACCTGCAGGACATCTACCAGTCCCGCTGCCTGAGGAACATCCAAATGATCCAGTTGGACCGTAGCCATCCAGCACATGGCCTGTTCCCCTTACTGCCATCAGGCAGGACTTACCCCAGCTTCCAGCCCAAAACAAACTGGCTAAAGAACAGTTTTTACATACAAGCCATCAGGTTCCTGAACGAGCTTTAAGCCTTTTATTAACACCACCAGCACCACCTCCACCACCAATCATCATTTAAATGCATAAATGTTCTGACATGTTGTTCAAATGACAAATAAACCTGAAACTCTACACAGCTCTACAACTTCTCCCACTCCTCCATTAGAACTGGTAGTGATATCAGGACAGTACTGGACCAATAATGTCTGGACTCAACACACAACACTAGCACCACACACAGTGGAGACTCCACACCAACACTAACACAGGTCATGTGGGGTTTTGGGTCTTGGTGATGGTTGAACACCCAGATACTAAATAACTGACCTTCTATTGACCGGTTCACCATTCATACTCAGGTACTGACTAGGTTCTGATCAGTAACTCCGTCACTCTCATACTTCTCTGCAGGTCTGCCTGCCTCTGTGGACATCTCTGCATGCCCACCTGAAGCAAGTTCCCTGACCTGCTTGTGGCCTCTAAGACTCCTGATACATCGACCAAGCTGCTGCCCTCATTGTGCCATGTCTCTGCCAGCCAACCTCCTCGAGTCCTGTATCTGGACATGCAGGCCACCCTGTCTCCTATAGAGCCAGCCTTGACGTGACAGCTGATCATCCGCCGTCCAGCCTGCGGCTAGCCCCCAACTCCCCTGCCACGCCAGTTAAAGACTCCCTGAACCATTGGCATCCAAGCTCCTTGACTATCTACCTTAGAGATCAATTGTGCCACTGGAGGGCACTGATAGGCTGCCACTGCAGTTTTCTGAGTTGCCCAGCCCAGAATGTCCTACAGTCTTCTTAGTAGACCAGGAAGTACCAAGCAGTCCAGAAAAATCTGTTGGTATCCAGATAACCCAGAATATGGCAGTTAGTCTGAAACTGTCCAGGGCTTAAATGTCCAGACTGTTGTCAGGGTTGCTGTCTAGACTCTGGTCTGGCCTGACTGTAAACATCCTGTAAGAGTTTTTATACCAGGTTTTATTTAGACAGACATTAAATCTAGAGGGGAAGTTGGTGTAATTTAGGGTATCCCAGGTGATTGCTAATGTGCTGCTAGGACATTACAGTGTTACACCAGGTGACTGCTGAGAGGTTAATAAGATTGTCCTGCCTTTTTCATATGGCTGTAATGAGTTTGCCTGTAGAACCTGATGTGAAGGTGTGTAAAGTGTCAGTGTTAACTGTCTGTGCTCCATCATAGAAGATGGAGAACCCACAGAACAGCAGGCAGCGCTAACCTGAAGCAGCATCTGGTTCAGAGTCTGCTAAAGAGTCTTAACAGAGTCTGTTTCAGTGTTCAGTTAGATCTAGATGAAGTCTGCCCCCTGTGGATCATTCCCCTCATTACATCTCTGTGTGTCTATACAGCATTATTACACTCAGAGACTGAACACACATCAGCACTCATCTCCATCACAGTTCTGATCATAAAGATGTAGATCATTAAATCTACTGATGAATGTAATCAGTAATCCAGAGAGATCTAATCCTCGCTCTCCAATCTGAGTAGAAGATCTCTTCAGGGTGATGTACTGTATAATAAGAGGATTAAACTCAGTTCTAAAGGTCCAGATCTTCACACTGTAGATAGATTCTGAGAAAGAGAACTTTATTCAGTCACAGTCTTTATACAGAACCTAATGTTCACACTACTGTACAGGAAGTGCTAGTAAGGAGTTTCTGTACAGTGTATCTGGGTTTCCTGTCACTGTGGGCTGCAGAGCACAGTAGTAGAGTACAGAGTCTGATACTGCAGCAGAGGAGATCTTCAGATCCACACGCTTTAGGTCTTTATCCACTTCAGCTTTCAGACGTCCACGACTCACAGCATCAGATCCGGGATAGATCGTCAGTAGATACTCTGGTCTGGATCCAGGATACTGATGATACCACTGCAGATTTTGTACATTACCATCATACTTGCAGGAGAGAGTAACTGTCTGGTCATCTACAGTATGAACCTGAGTTCTGTTCTCCAGTGGAGATATGGACTGTGCAGAAGAACCATCTGTAGAAACAATAAGAAGTAACTCCAGCTGGTTTAAACTCATTAAAATGTAGATTTATGTGAATACAAAGAGCCTCACTCACCGATCATGATGATAAAGAGAGAGAGAGAGCACAGGAACATCATGGTGGTTCCAGTGTTCAGATAATGAGGAGAGATTTGGGTTCTACTGTTCCAGCATGTAGAGACTCCTCCTACATGTATCAGTGGATCTGGTAGAAGATCAGAGGAGTGCAGGAGAATAACTCAAATGAAGAACTCACCTCAATCCAGCAGATCTAGATTAGAGCTGCCCTCTTCTGGTAGACCTCCATCATTACATCTCTGTGTGTATCAGTTCTGGAATATAATCCTCAGATCAAAATGATTTAGTCAAGTTCTGTACATTAACAGATACAGCTTTATTAAAATATCCTTTATTGTTCAAGCGTTTAACTCTTGGACTCTTAAGACTTAAGCGTTTAACTTAAGTGATGTATGGAGAAAACCTTGGAGATCAAATTCACATGATTTGGAGGAAGTCCCACTTGTGATAGGCTTAGTGATGCCAAGGCTAATATTCTTATACTGACACTTTGAATTATATGATTTTCTACAGTCAAAATGTTGAACATAAACAAAACTGTAACAGAATCTAATGTTTAATTATTATGAAATATTGCTGTGAATATTAAACAATCATTTAGTAATTCAGGTTGGCATCACATAACCAAATTCACAAAGGTTCCATGCTTGTTCTTTAGATTTTAGAGGTCCCGAGTCCAGATAGGCAGCTAATCTGTATATCTCGTTGCTGTCCCTGAATAAAATAATCTCAGTTTTATCTTAATTTACCTTTAGAAAGGGAATCAGAGGGAACCTTAGTTGTTTTGGGAGGAGGACAATAAGATCTGAGTGATATCTGTATATCTGCGGTAGGATCTCCCATAGTCATGTAGGATTTGGTCAGATGGAACCATGTATAAACCAAATAAGAGCAGCCTAGAAATTGAGCCCTGGGGGACACCACAGAATACTGGCACTCTCTCAAAAACATTTTCTGTTTCAACAAAGCAGTTTCTTTATATAGTTCTCTATATAAATTATTCTCAATTGTTCAACAATTAACCAAAACTTAGCCCTCTAGTTCCAGCCACTCTCAATCAGTGTCTTAGCCAAACTAGTTCACACAGCTTCAAGAGAGACTTGAGCAAGACGAGTGACACCACCTCTATTTTCCCAATGAAGGAAGACGTGGCAGCCTCTCCTGGAGAATCTCCCCAATGGTTTTAGAACAGAAACAATTTACAAATCTTAACCACAAAACTTTATTGCCACGGCAAACATTAAAAATTGAACCGTGATCATACAACTTAAACCAGATGGTGTTCCACAGTACATGCTTATACCAGTGTCCGTGTTTTCTCCCCAGGCTGTCCCTCTTCTTTTGGCAAAATCTCTCTAATTATTTTTCATCACTGAACTACTTGATAAATACAAGTTAATGTAACGATTCTGTTTAATGCTGTGGTGGATAATAACTCCATCACATTCCGCTCCCTCATATTCTGACGATGAAGGAGTTTGAGGACTTTCTCTGCAACTCTAGACAAAGTGTTAGCAACCGTGTTACTTGCTCCAGGCCTGTCCACCATCTGTAAATTGAAATGTTTGATGAGATGAGTGCTATAAAGTGGTGCTTGCATTTTAATCTCCTGGATATGTCCTGGATATGTAACAAAAAAGGAATGAATCCTGTGCTGGTGTGAATCATGGTGTTGTAAACCAGTTCAGCTTGAGAGAGATGGTCATCCCACTCATGTTCCAAGCCAATCAGATATTTGGATACCTCCTACTTCACTGAACGGCGCCATCACACTTTGTGCAGTGTGGTGATGTTCGAGGTTTGTGAATAGAGAGTAGACTCCAAAGATGCTTTATAGGGTGAGATTTAATTGTGGCCCCTGATTGGAGTGCAGGGCCCCAGCAATGCCATGATAATAGCTGGATGTGCTACTTAAACAGCTGTTGATTCTGCAGTGGGTAGAGGGGACAAACTGTATAGCCTCCAGCTTAACAGTTGTCTTTGGCTCATAGCGAAACCTCTGTGATGTTGGGTGTCACAATTTGACAAGCCCAACTTGGCAAAAGTGAAACCAGTGGGGCCTGTGGGCAATGTATTGGTGAGTGCTGTGACTGACAAGTGGCACACTGCTGGAAATACTGGGATATGTCTGAGTACAATGAAGACCAGTAGAAGATCACATAGCTCTGTCCCTGGTTTTAGCCAAGGCATGATGTCCTGCTTCTGGGTGTCCATGTAAGTAAAGTAACATCTGGTGGAATCAGTGATCTGGGGATACCCACCTATTTGAGGGCATGGCAAGAAGTGGGTAATGCACAAGATGGTCTACATCAGAGACCATTACACACCTTTAGGCAGGGAAACTGGGACCACAGCAGTGAAACACCAGTGTGGGTTAGAAAAGCTGGCGATGGGTAATCTGGTTGAATGTGGAAATCAAGTGGATGAGTTGTAGCTGCATGCTGGACAGACCCATAAACACTGGTACTGCTCAGTTTACTTCCCTTTCCCTCTCTCTCTCCTCTCTCGCCCACTCACAACTGCTGCGGGTAACACGAGTGTGAATGTCTGGTAACAATGCTGGGTTAACATTACTGAATAAAGTACTTTCAGAAATATACACTTTTACCGCGTTAATAAACTCAGCTCTGTTAGTAACATCCTGAGAAGGTAGTGCTGTAGAAGAAGAGCTGCCTGTAGGAGAGCCATTAGGTCCTGTTTATGCACTGAGGTTTAAGCTGATCTACAGCCCTGTAAACACTACTAAGCTAGGATTAGTGTAGCTCTTATATAAGAGCAAAATGGTGATACACTGAATGTGAAGTGTGATACACAATGTTATGCCATAGCGTACTAAACAAGAGAATGACTGCTACCCCTAGGGGGAGCTGTATTGGTATGTGGCAGGTGCTGGATTTTAGCTTTAGTCGAGCTTAAGGAAATGCCCTCATATGGATTTGTATAGCTTGACAACAAAGCCACCTTCTCACTGTCTCTTTCCTCTCCACTGGAGGATCTGTACAAGTGAACTGACATCAGGAGGAAGGAGAAGATCTTTGAGTGAGATCCTGAAATAACCATCAGTAGATGCTCTGGACTGGATCCAGGAGACTGACGGTACCAGTACAGAGTATCACCAGTAGTTCTGCTACTGGTGTAGTTACAGGAGAGAGTGAGATCATCCCCCTCTGGAAGCTGCACTTCTCCTACAAGTGGATCAATGGTCTGAGCTGATGTTTCTCCTGGAAACATTATTGAAGATAATAAAACACTGAAATCTCTCACACAACATTTAAAATAATGATTTTACATATTTCTCATAGTTTCTCTACAGGTATTAAATAAAGGAGTGGGATTAAAGTGGTGCTACCTAAAAGCAGTGTTAGGAGAGAAAGGATAGAGAGCAGCATGTTGATAGAGATGTGAAGTGGCTGAGAACAGAGTCAGAGCTGAATGGGATTAGTGTAGGCTGTGAGCTGATTTGGGTCCTTCTCTGACACAGTCTCCAAATCTCAGGGTCTGTTTATAAAGGCAGCAGAGCTCCCCCTACTGGTGTGAGAGGGTTCTGCACCGTGCTGATCTGGATGTGTGCTGGTGTTGTTGATGTCTGTAGAGAACAGTGATGGTGGTGATGTTGCAGCAGTGCACAAGAAGCATGAAGGAAGTGAATGTGGAACAGCTGGAGTCTGATCCTGGATCTGTTAGACATTTCTAGTGGGGTGTTTATGGGAATAAAATAATGTCAGGTGAGGAACTAAAGTCCTGTACTTCACTGTGTGGTAGTGTTAATGTGGGGTCTTTACTAAGTCACTGTGTTCAGAAGGCTTTATTTTACAGGTGTTTACTGTGTTTGCCTGCTTGTGTTGTGTTTCTGTACAGTGTTGGTGGTTGTCCTGTCACTGTGGTCACCAGTGTGCAGTAGTAGAGTGCAGAATCTGACTGTGCAGGGTAGAACATTTCCAGATCCAGACGTTTTAGATCTTTATGAACCGTAATCCTCCGTACATCATCGTGATAGTCCCTATTCTCAAAGGCTTGTGAAAAGCACTCTGGAGCAGAGTTTGGGTTCTGCCTGTACCACTGGTAAGCTAGTATGTTGGTTCCACTGTAACTCCAAGACAGAGTGACGGTGACGCTGCCTTCCAGAACATGCAGCTCAGCAGAAAGAGGAGAGAGTTCATATGAAGAAACATCTGAAACAAACACAATAATAACCCAGAACATTCCTGCAGGTCCATACGGTGTACACGGGAGTAACAGACACTAACTGTGTACACACAACAGTCATTAGTCCCAACCATGTGTATCGTACATGCTATGGTGGAACAGACTACAGCCATATTCACACATATGGTAACATGTCATAATGAAGAGTAACAGATCTTAGAACTAAACTAAACTCTCAGAAACAGATCTTTAATAATAATATAGATTTAGTGTTATGGGCTTTTTATTTAGCTGGGTTTGGTTCTGTGTTCTGTGGGTGTGGAGCGGTGCTGCTGTCCTTTATCTACATTTCTATTCTGTCTAGTCTGATTATAAACACACGTATAAAGAAGTTATTAAATATACTTTAAATATCAGATTAAACTGGAAACTACAAGTTAACCATCCTGTCTTACCAGAACTGTAGAGGAGAGTATAAATGAAGAGGAGTAACATGGTTCTCCTGATGTCTTTATCATTAGAGACACAGTAAAAGACATTACCGTCTCCCTGAGAGACTTTACCCACATGCTCCGCCCACTCAGAGAACGATTTAAATACAGGCTTAGTTCAGCTCTCACACACTGAGCTCAACTCTCCTTCTCTCCTTTCTCCACTGTTTAAACCCAGACTAACAAACTCATGTACCATATAGACTAAGCCCACAGTTCAGCACCTGAACACGTATAACCTGGAATAAAAGATGCTCCAGTCGTCACAGCCTGCTGGACACTAACACTTCAGATCTTTACACCACAGATAGACTGTCTTATACTAAAGAACAAACTGCCACCAGAACCAATGAAGGAGGGAGTAACCCTGTAGGTGAGTGTTCTCTACCTGGGGGAACTGGACTCCACCATGTGCTGTACTGATGTAACCCAGTATGAATACAGTATTCAGAATGAACAGACACTGGATCATAAACAGATATGAGGTTCAGCCTTTATCAGAACTACAGAGGTTAAACCACACCTGGTTCAGGTGACAGAGTCGGGCTCTGGTACTGTAACTACACAGAACTGTAGATCTGTTCCAGAACTCTCTCTGTGAAACCCATTTAACTGTTCAGTGTGATTAAACCACATGGACAGTCTTTAAACAGCTGCCCCTACAGCCCCATGCAGGTCCTCCTACCTGAACATCACAGTCATGGAGGTCCATGAGCTCCTCCTGCTGTTTTAATTTCCTGACTACAGTGATTAATCATAACTGAGCCTTTAATTAGATACAGATTATTTACTGTTCATCATCTTTAATTTAAGGAGATTCTGAAACTCGGCCACACAGATTTCTACCTGAGTTAGCATAGCTAACAGCTAATACACACAGATGAGGTACTGACATCTGTTCATACTGGAGCCCTGCAGGTGATGTTTATCTTTGTGTTCTGTTATCTGATTGGTGCATTTAGACTTCTTACCACAAACAGTCACCTCAGAGAGAGAGGAACATCAGGTCATACATTGTGGTTTGGATGGGACTTTGATCTCCTTGTGTTCAAAGCAAACAGAAGGTGTGTGAGTTTCTGTAAAGCGTCTCAGAGACTTTGTATCACCGTGTTCCAGCTCTAAGAGCACAGTAGTAGAGAGCTGTATCTGGGAGTTTTAGTTCTCCAACAGTGAGAACAGTGGATGTTCTGGATGTAGTAGAGTCAAAGCTGTGATCTGCAGTATCAGCATCACCACTCCATGATCGAGCTCCTCTATGCAATAGATACTGTGGAGCTCTGTTAGGATACTGCCTGTACCAGTAGAGCCAAACCCTCTCATGATTCGTTTCATAATAGCATTTGAGTGTAAGAGGTTCTCCCTCTGTTCTAAGAACATCAGTCTCCTGATCATCTGATGGTCCAATTACATCAGCACCAAACACACCTGGAAGAACCAGAGAATATAGATCAGTGTTTATAAAGTCTGATTATCCAGATATTGTTGATCAGATGTTACAGTGAGTACCTGAGGTGATGATGAGGATGGTGAGGAGGCTCCTCTTCATTGTGAATATGATCAGATGGAATCAGTAGTGTGTTGGAGCTCTCAGTGCTCTAATGCTGATCTGTGTGTTAGTGTGGATCTCTCTGAAGTGAGTTCAGTTATGAGACACTACAACAGGAAACTCCTGACTTAATGCTGATATATGCCTCCTACAGGAAACCCACCTACCAGAATCAGACCACCATAAACTACAGTCAGCCCAGTTTAGTCCTACATTCTCAGCCCAGTACAGTTTTAAACAAAGAGGTGTAGCCATCCTAATGACCACACACATCAGATCCACACACAGTTACACTATTACAGATCCAGAAGGTTTATTATAAGACAGATCACTATTAACACCAACACAATAACTATGGAGGTCTACCAGAAGAGAGTAGAATTAGTCTAGATCTGCTGGAGTGAGAAAGTGAAAGTGAGAGAGTGAGTAAAATATATATAACCACACAGCACATACAAACAAGAATTTTTTTAATTTTGAGACTGTAGTTGTGGAATTCTCAGATCTGTAGTTTCTGTTTCTCCTGTTAACATAGTGTGTGCATACTGACAAACTCAGATCATCACTCAAATATCAGTAAGTGGAGCAGAACAAAGATCCATGTAAATTAAACCCTGTAAGGAGGAAAACAGCAGGATGCACAAAAATAAAACAAACACTAAGATACTAATTAATGTGGAAACTAGACTGTAACAAAATGGAAAAGTAGTAGTACCAGACTAATTAAGATTCATGTTAATGTTCCAGTTTTACCATTCATATGTACAGTATATGTATAATAAGTATCAGGTTCTAAATACAGAGATACAGGAACACATGGTGTGTACCAAGTGTCTGTTTCTCCTGTTTTGAAAGTACCATGTACTCTTTACTTGGTCTTTACAGACTAATGGACTGTATTGTCACCACACTGTCATGTGAGAAACTGTTACCAGCTCTACAATCAGGATACTCCCTCCTGCAAGATGTGGACCTCAGTAAAAATGATCTGCAGGACTCAGGAGTAAAGCTGCTATCTGCAGGCCTGGTGAGTCCACACTGTAAAGTGGAAATCCTCAGTTGAGTGTTTTGTAAATTAGACCTTTAATATCAAACCTGAAGCTCTTCTGTTTTATATATTTTGAAATTATTTTTTTTATTTCTCTGCTCCCAGCAAAGAGAAATGGTAGCACAATTGAAAAAGACAAAGGCAGCGTATCAGGTACTCTGAGCACAGAGGATCAGTTTTTAGGATCATTAGGATCAATGTATGATTACCTCTAGAATCTCAACATGCTCATTTGTTTACGTGCTAATGATTAAACATTATGATGTCAGGATATGGTTCTAGGAGGGTTCTTGTATGTACCCACTGATTAGACTCAGGCAGGTTTAGAACAGCAGCACCAGCTTATCGTATCCAGGATGATCATGTTTGTTCCTAATAACTCTGATATTATAAGGTGGAGGTTGAAGTAGGTGTAGGTCTAAATGTAGACAGGTAAACAGCGCCCCCTCCTGGCAGCACTGCTCTATCTCAGACATAGAACCAGTTCCTGTACAGTGTCTCTGGGTTTCCTGTCACTGTGGGCTGCAGAGCACAGTAGTAGAGTGCAGAGTCTGATACTGCAGCAGAGGAGATCTTCAGATCCACTGTCTTCTGTTCTTTTACATGACTGATTAATATTCCAGGAACTGGAGGTTGAGCTTCAGTAATGACTCCACTATAGTCCAGTATGAGGAACTGTGGAGGAGAACCTGAGTACTGTCGGTACCAGTGAAGACTGTTAGCAGTTCCACTGTAGTTACAGGACAGTGTAACAGTTTGACCTTCACCAGTAAAAACAGCGTCTCTGTTTGGAGTGATGAGATCTTCAGCTCTGAGACCTACAATAGTTTAAAGAAACTGTGTTAATGATGAACCAACCAAACCCAGAACTATTCTAATCTAACTACTGAACACCATTAAGAACCTTCCAGAACTTCATTCTGTCTGCTGTTCAGAAGGTGTGAGATGTTCACCTGTAAGAGCTGAGAGCAGCAGGACAGTGGAGATGATCATGGTGGTGCAGCACTGACTGGGAGGAGAACACACACTGAGTTTGAGCTCCTCAGGATGTCAGCATGGCAGTGTGCTGATCATCTCTACTATCTACCCTCCCTCAGCTCCTCCCCCTGACTGAAGCTCCTCCCCCTCACTGAAGAACTTATCCTACACCCTTACTCTGCTGTACAGACTCCACTCCACCCTCTGATGCTGATCTTTAATAAGGATATTAAACCCCCATAAACACACTGTAAGTCCTGTAATGGATCCTCTACACACTCAGTAACACAGCAGTGTGATGGAGCCAGTAACCCCACTGAAGACTGGAGCCTGTAAGAGACTGAACTCAGACTGAGAGAAGACTGAACACGCTGTTTATCAGGGCTGTGTTGGTGTTCTGTTCACTGGGTAGACTGAATACAGATCATTCATTTACTTCTTCATGTTTTTATGATCTACATCCTGGTGTTCCACATCCCCAGATGGTCTCCATCTGGAGGAACAGTGGAGGAGAACCTGAACACTGTCGATACCAGGTAATACTGTATCCGCAGTTCCACTGTAGTTACAGGACAGTGTAACATTTTAACCTTCACCAGTAAAAACAGCATCTCTGGCTGGAGACATGAGATCTTTAGTTCTGAGACCTGCAGAGTTGGAGCGATGAGCTTCAGCTCTGAGACCTGCAGAGTTGGAGCGATGAGCTTCAGCTCTGAGACCTGCAGAGTTGGAGTGATGAGATCTTCAGCTCTGAGACCTGCAGAGTTGGAGTGATGAATTCTTCAGCTCTGATACCTGTAGAGTTGGAGAGATGAGATCTTCAGCTCTGAGACCTGTAGAGTTGGAGTGCTGAGATCTTCAGCTCTGAGACCTGTAGAATATGAAGGATGGGTAGTTTAACCCTCTTTGTAGTAGATCATGTGTAATCATGTAAATCTTATTCCTGAATATCAGTAAAAATGTTCTAATGCTGGATGGTTACTGTGTTGGTTCTAGTTCAGTCTTTTATCTAGAACTACTGAACGTGGGACCTGTAGGAACTGAGAGCAGCCGGACAGTGAAGATGATGGTGCTGCAGTACAGAACTCAGTGGAAGAAGAGACACAGTGACGTCCAGTTCCTCAGCATGCAGTTTAATCTCTATTCTGAACTGATCAGCTCCTCCTCCTGACTGAGCTCCTCCCCCACACAGTGCTGCACTGGATATAGACTCTCTCATAGAAACATGCAGCACCTGCTTCTGATTTTAATCAGGCTGCTTTATACGGATATAAAATGTCTTATTAAAACTGAACCCAGATCAGTTCTACTCCTGCAGGATCACCAGTAATCAGCTAGATCACTCACCAGTCTTCAGTGAGCCTCTATCGGCTCTGTGAGTACATGTGAAATATCCAGCTGAACTTTCTCTTTTCAGTACTGTAGAAATATTCCACATGTATAAAAATCTCCTGTTTTAAACAAACATGTTCAGTTAAAGGTCCAACAGTAGAAGAAGACTCTTCACCAGACGGGTCGGTGTTAGAGAGACTATGGAGTATCATCATTACCTGTACATATCCAGTCAGTGGACAGTGATATAATCCAGTGGGATTATTGGAGGAGTGTATTTCTCTCTTACACACAGTAACCCACTAGTTTATACTCCATCAGATCTCCATCACCACCATCAGTCTAGTGTAGACTTCACACAACAACAGTTCTACACAGAACTACAGCAGCACTTTCATTTTTATGCTGATGACATACAGCTGTATCTCCCAATTAGACCCAATGACAGTGGATCTTTTATGTCTCTCAAGAATATCAAGAAGTGAATGGCTGTCTTAAAGATGATTATCTTTGGTACTCCCCATCTCATTAACAATGCTCTAATAAACTTGGTCATTTGTCATCATGTGTTCAGTCTTCAGTGAGAAATCTTGGTGGTGTTTTTGACTCAGACCTCGGATTTGATAAACAAATCAACTCTGTGGTTAAAAGTAGTTTCTTCCAGCTCAGAGTTTTTCCGATCTTGAAAAAGTCATTCATGCATTCATCTCTTCATGGTTAGACTACAGTAATTCTCTATACACTGGGATTAACCAGTCTTTATTGCCCTGTTTATAGTTAGTCCAGAATGCTGAATGCAGATTATTGTCTAGAACCAAGAAAAGAGAGCATATGGTGGTCCGAACTTTAACCGGATCTTCCTCAGAATCCTGGAATATTCCTGTTGGAGTGTTTTAATTCCTGTGGCTGTGAGGACGACAAGTACTGCAGCTGAGACTGTATCCTGTGTCTGACACACCTGTACTCACTGTTTACTGTATTTACCCTCAGAAATGTAACCTCAGTCATTTCAGAGAGAGAGGAACATCAGATCATACATTGTGGTTTGGATGGGACTTTGATCTCCTTGTGTTCAAACCAGAGACTTTGTATCACTGGGTATCAACTCTCAGAGCACAGTAGTAGAGAGCTGTATCTGCCAGTCTTAGTTCTCCAACAGTGAGATCAGTGGATGTTCTTGATGTAAATCTTCTGTCTGATGTACCACTATTGCTATTTGATCACTTGGTCACTTGATTGTTCAATTTGATCAGCACCAAACACACCTGGAAGAACCAGAGAATATGAGTCAGTGTTTATAAAGTCTGATTATCCAGATATTGTTGATCAGATGTTACAGTGAGTACCTGAGGTGGTGATGAGGATGGTGAGGAGGTTCCTCTTCATTGTGAATATGATCAGATGGAATCAGTAGTGTGTTGGAGCTCTCAGTGCTCTAATGCTGATCTGTGTGTTAGTGTGGATCTCTTTGAAGTGAGTTCAGTTATGAGACACTACAACAGGAAACTCCTGCTCTGTAGAGCTGCTCCTCTCTGATCTCTGTCTTTGTAGAAGACCAAAGCAGGAATAAAAGCTGAACCACAATCATAAACTATTAATTAAAGAATCCTCCTATAATGTGTAGCTATTTAAATCTGTAAATCTGTCTCCTATGCTCATTAATGGGAGATTCATTATAACAGTGGCAGCAGACAAACATCTTATATAATTTATTCTAATTTATTTATTCATTTATTTATTATCAGTGTTATTACTGATGTAATTATTTAATGTTTGATTTAGCTGTTCAGTTTAATTATTCTCAGACAAAGTGAATAAACAATAGTTAAATTAATTAGTTAAATTAATTAAAAATGTAATTTAAATTAGTGTGAGAAACAGATAATAAGATCAGGACCGAAACAGAAGAAACAGATCATCTGAGAACATCACTATAAACTGCCGTCTCATATTTATAAACTGAATTTACTTAAACATCCTCAAAAACATAACTCACCTCTACCCAGCTCTAGATATTCTCTGCCCTCCTCTGGCCAATCCCCATCATTACACTTCTGTGTAGCCAACACTGATACATGTTCTGCAGTAAAACCTCTCTGATGGTGGGGATGAATAAGAACATATTAAATCTTATTAACGTGTATTCTGTGTATCATTATGTGATCGTTGTAGTCAGTTGAATTGATGCTTGAAATGATCAAAAAGATCTTTACTTAATACAGGCTTACATGGATTTACTGGTGTAGGTTAATACAGTGTTGAGCTTTATCTTCCTCTTCCACCACACGCTCTTTAGAATAATCCAGATGATACTAACACTAATGGAAGTGAACCAGAGGGAGGTCGTGTGGACGGAGTTGAAGCGACCATGTTGTTGTAACACAGTAGATGTAGTGTAGGAGACAGGTGTCAAGAAATGTAAGAAGGAAGTGATACCACCACGAAGCAGAAGTGACCCAAACCTCCAACCTTATATTATATAGTGTAATTGATGCATTTTACATTTAAATGATTTAAATATTTACATGTTAATTATATTAAGTGTTTTATTGCATTAACAATGGGACTTGTAATGAGAGATAATGCTGCTGAAGCCAGCTGGGTTCATTAAAACGAATGGCATACAAGATACTCAAAGTGTCCCGAGGGAGTAGTGGACGCTGTTTTCCATTCTTCATCATGATGCACCCTAATAAAGTTATAGGCACTCTACAGGTCTAACAAGGCTGGTAGTCATTTTGTTGAGACCATAGAAATCCACATGTACAAGAATCAACCATTCTATTTTCACAATAAACCCCAGAAAAGTCCTGCCTCAGCTATGCCCCAGTGGCTCCCAGATGTACTCCTTCATGGACATCCATTCAGCACTCAAGAGAGAAATTAGCCATATTCAGGGTGGAGTGGAACCCAGGAGAATATCACTGGCACAATCATAAAACAATATGCTCAGGATTTTAATGCTGACCCAGTCATAAATCACAGGGCCAAGTCTCCTGGACGATCTGTCTGAAACCAAGAGACCAGCCTTCGATGGCTGAAACCTTTTACTTTTTAGTAGAGCTGAAACTCTGTACATGTCTTCTACAGCTGCAGGTGTTACCACAACATTGTACCTGTGATGGTGGTTCTCTGATAACAAGGTGAGATAAAGTAGTAACTTTGATCTTCTGAGGTTTGAGGAGCTTCATATATGTGTGTAAGTTTCTGTACAGCTTCTCAGGGACTTTGTATCACTGGGTCTATTCTAAGAGTACAGTAGTACAGAGCCGAGTCTGTCAGATTTAGTCCACTGATAGTTAGTTCAGTAGATCTTGTGCTGGTCTTGGACTCCAGTCGATCGTCAGCAGGAGAACTACTGTAGGTACTATATGACTTTGCTCCTCTGTACAGTAAAAACTGTGGAGCTCTGCTAGAGTCCTGTCTGAACCAGTACAGCAGAACGTCACTGCTGGTTGACCCATAAGAACATTTCAGAGTAACAGTATCTGTCTCTGTCCTGGTAATGTCCCTGTCTTCCTCTCTCACTCTAACTTCATCTGCAGTCACATCTGAATGAGGAGAAGAGAGGAGTCTGTGATTCTCAGGTTCTTAACGAAGGTCCTTAATTGATAAATGAACATTTACACACTGAAAGACATGGACATTAATTAGCAGAGTTAATTACCTGATACTACAGAGATGATCAGTAGTATGAGTCTCCCCATGTGCAATAAGGTGTAGAGGTGAGGAGGCATTGTGGAACAGAGCTGTGTGAGGACTCTTGGCAGAATGGTGCGGATCTATGTGCTGAACTCTTCACATGAGGAAGTAAGTCAGGAAGTGTTGGTGCAGAACTACAAAGGCCTACACTCAGCAGCATCTGTGGCTGACCACCAGACAGTAGACCCAGCTCCAGTCTTAATCAGACACATACTGTAGCTGTATTAGAGAATGATGGAGCTCCATTAGCATAGCTTTTAGTACCAGAGCGCTGGGTTCTCTCTTCAGACTCCCTTATTCTCAAATATAGATGATTATCGTCATGGTGCGGTTGGGACCCAAATGCAGGGCAGGAATCAGTTTGTGCCGGGTTTAAAGGTTTATACTGCAAGCAAAAGGACTTCCTGGATGTGGATGCATGTGAAACTGCATGAACTGTTTTGGAGAACTGTGAGGGATAAGGTGGGGATCGAACCCCCGACCTTTTCTTCTTTACTCTCTTTTCTTTACTCTCTCTAACTGTAACGTACCCGCTACCCCTCTACAAAGGTGTAGCAGCGGTGTTTGTGTGATGCGGGCTTATATGGCCGACGCCTCAGGTGCAGCTTGTTGACCTGATCAGCCTGGGGCATTCTGGGGTTTGGAGTTCCGGGCTGTTGTTCCCACAGAAGGGCGCTGGTGCTGCCACCCTCTGCTAACTGCAGGGGGCACAGCCCGGACCCTTACAATTACTATATGGATTTATGGCTTCTACATGAAGTGAGCTCTAATGAAGGACTGTGAGACAGTACTGTTCAAATGGTTCAGTAAATAATGTGATTTTCTGGAACTGAAAAAGAAAAACCAGGAAATTCCTTCTCCAATCTAGACACTTTAAACAGTACTGAACCCACAGACTCCCTGACCTCCACCTGACCTTCCTGTACAAGGAGTGAACATGTTACCACAGTGGATGTCAGAGCTCAGTAGTACACAGCAGAGTCAGGAACATGCAGCTTCTGGATGGTCAGTGGAACTAAACTGGAGAAAAAGGGTGGGAGGCTCAAATAGAGGAGAGTATTTCTAAACTAACCAGTAAGGGTTTTACCGAAAGGGGATCTTTTCTTTTCTGAGCCTCGACACTTTTTGGTTTTCTTAGGTTTCTCTTGCTCAGTTTGACTCGTGTCCTTTTAAAAATTTATTTTCTCATTCTCTATGTGCCTGGCTGGCCTCGAACTTTGCAGCACTGGTCCGGTCTGGACAGGATTCATCTTGTCTCATCTCATCTCTTCTTTACAGAGGTGTAGCACTGACGGCTGTTTGGCGAGGGCTGATATGGACTGCGCCTCAAGTGTAGCTTGTTGGGTGATCAGTCTGGGGTATTCTGGGGCACCGTCCTGATCCTTACAAAATCTCTCTTTAAACTCCAGTTCAGCGTGTCGAAAGGTAAACAGCAGCACTGCTCTACATTCAGACATAGAACCAGTTTCTGTACAGTGTATCTGGGTTTCCTGTCACTGTGGGCTGCAGAGCACAGTAGTAGAGTACAGAGTCTGATACTGCAGCAGAGGAGATCTTCAGATCCACACGCTTATTTTCTACATCCACTTCAGCTTTCAGTCGTCCCAGACTCTCAGCTTTAGATCCTGAAACAACTGTCAGTAGATGCTCTGGACTTGATCCCGGAGACTGACGATACCAGAACAGATTATCACCACCATAACCACTGGTGTAGTTACAGGAGAGAGTGAGATGATCCCCCTCTGGAAACTGCACTTCTCCTACAAGTGGTTCAATGGTCTTAGCTGATGTTTCTCCTGGAAACATTATTGAAGATAATAAAACACTGAAATCTCTCACACAACATTTAAAATAATGATTTTACATATTTCTCATAGTTTCTCTACAGGTACTAAATAAAGGAGTGGGATTAAAGTGGTGCTACCTAAAAGCAGTGTTAGGAGAGAAAGGATAGAGAGCAGCATGTTGATAGAGATGTGAAGTGACTGAGAACAGAGTCAGAGCTGAATGGGATTAGTGTAGATCTCTGCTGAGCTACACAGCTCCACCCAAAATGCAGAGACTGCTGTTAGTTAAAGAGAAGGCTAGAGCTCCACCTTCTGGTATAGTGCTGGTATTTATTCAGGAACAGGAGGTCCTTCAGTAGCAGATTTGAACTCCCAGGATTCACAGACTAATTCTTAAACAGGTGAGGTACAGAGAGGGACAAGGGAGCCTACCGAACTAAGCCAGGTAAGCTTCACAGAAGAACTAGCTCAGTGTAGTCAGGAGAATCTGACTGGCTCAGTCCAAATAAACTCTATATTTTTATTGTTATTATAATTTAATTTATTCACCTACAAAACCAAACAGCAACCTACAGACCTTTGTGGTAGGTACCAGTTCTACTTAGACCACCACAGTGAGGTGTTAGTCTGAGGAAGGGTGGGACTGGGGTTGAACTGGGCTGCAGTCTATTGAGTATCTATTGGAAAAGGACCTATCAGCTTACAGACTTCCAGTATTCATATTTCTAGAAAGAAGATGAACAGTAACACATTGTGATGTCACTCCATTCTCACTCCATATCTTCTGATCTACATGTTCCATGCAGTGTATTTATTGGGAATTTACAGATTAGCTATGTGTAAACTCACTGCAGCATTTTGTGAAAAACTATCCTGTCTTTAGTGAGCCTCTATCTGCTCTGTGAGTACATGTGAAATATCCAGCTGAACTTTCTCTTTTCAGTTCTGTAGAAATATTCCACATGTATAAAAATCTCCTGGTTTAAACAAACATGTTCAGTTAAAGGTCCAACAGTAGAAGAAGACTCTTCATCAGACGGGTCGCAGTTAGAGAGACTATGGAGTATCATCATTACCTGTACATATCCAGTCAGTGGACAGTGATATAATCCAGTGGGATTATTGGAGGAGTGTATTTCTCTCTTACACACAGTAACCCACTAGTTTATACTCCATCAGATCTCCATCACCACCATCAGTCTAGTGTAGACTTCACACAACAACAGTTCTACACAGAACTACAGCAGCACTTTCATTTTTATGCTGATGACATACAGCTGTATCTCCCAATTAGACCCAATGACAGTGGATCTTTTATGTCTCTCAAAAATTGTCTTGAGGATATCAAGAAGTGGATTGCTGTCTTAAAGTTGATTATCTTTGGTACTCCCCATCTCATTAACAATGCTCTAATAACCTTGATCATTTGTCATCATGTGTTCAGACTTCAGTGAGAAATCTTGGTGCTGTTTTTGACTCAGACCTCGGATTTGATCAAAATCAACTCTGTAGTTCAAAGTAGTTTCTTCCAGCTCAGAGTTTTTCCGAGCTTGAAAAAGTCATTCATGCATTCATCTCTTCATGGATAGACTATGGTAATTCTCTATACATTGGGATTAACCAGTCTCTATTGCCATGATTATAGTTAGTCCAGAATGCTGCATGCAGATTATTGACTAGAACCAAGAAAAGAGAACATAACACCAGTCCTCGAGTCACTTCACTGGCTACCAGTTCACTATAGGATACAGTGTAAAGTGCTTGTAGTTGTTTTTAAAGCACTGAATGGTTTGGCCCCAACTTACAATGCAGATTTACTCACGTCACCAATCACACAGCGCTCTTTGAGATCTTCATCACAGAATTTGATGGCCGTCCCTAGGGCACGTCTGAAACTCAAAGGTGATCGGGCATTTCTGTGTATGCCCCAAGACTTTGGAATAGTCTACTAGCCAGTACTGGCCATTGTTCCTCTATCTCGGTTTATAAATCAGTTCTGAAAACTCATCTATACAAACTTGCTTTTGAAGAGTGAGAAACTGTGGAAACATGAGGTGTTTTTATAGTTGTTTAATCTGTCCCTTACCTTTTATTTTTATATATGTTATTTATCTGATTTCTTTTATCTGTGTTTTAGTCGTATGTATTTATGTGTAATCATTAGCTGCATGTCCTGGAATAATGTGGTTGGAACTTTAACCGGATCTTCCTCAGAATCCTGGAATATTCCTGTTGGAGTGTTTTAATTCCTGTGGCTGTGAGGACAACAGGTACTGCAGCTGAGACTGTATCGTGTGGCTGACACACCTGTACTCACTGTTTACTGTATTTACCCTCAGAAATGTAACCTCAGTCATTTCAGAGAGAGAGGAACATCAGATCATACATTGTGGTTTGGAAGGGACTTTGATCTCTTTGTGTTCAAAGCAAACAGAAGGTGTGTGAGTTTCTGTAAAGCGTCTCAGAGACTTTGTATCACTGGGCTCCAACTCTCAGAGCACAGTAGTAGAGAGCTGTATCTGTGAGCTGTAGTCCACTGATAGTGAGTCCAGTAGAGGTGTCGGTGGTCTCTGCTTTAAGTCGAGGGTCAGTGGGGGTACTCTTGAGTGAGCTGAGTGATTTGGCTCCCTTATACAGTAAATACTCTGGAGCTTCATGAACACGCTGTCTGTACCAGTAAAGACTGATGTCTCTGCTGGTCGACTCATATGAGCATTTCAGAGTAACTTCATCTGTTTCTTTAAGGACAAGGTTGGTGTCCTCCTCCATCGGCCCGATCGTATCTGCATAAACACCTGTATTAAAATAAACAGTCCATTTAACACACACTAGAACATCAAAGAGGATCATCAGTAGCTACACGTCCATCTACAGGTACATTATTAGATCACCTGATACTGTAATCAGATACAGTGTTATATATGTCTCCATGTGCAGCACCACCCCAGGCATCCTGGAACACAGTGGTCTCTGTGTACAGAGGAGGTCTCTCTGTGTGAAGGAGGTCTCTGTATATAAAGGAGGTCTCTGTGTGGGTGAAGGAGGTCTCTGTGGGTGAAGGAGGTCTCTGTGGGTGAAGGAGGTCTCTGTGTGGGTGAAGGAGGTCTCTGTGTGGGTGAAAGAGGTCTCTGTGGGTGAAGGAGGTCTCTCAGTGGAGTTTTCCTCCAGTGGCAGCAGGCCTATGGATGGCTCCACCACTGAACTTGTAGTGCCCCACTCAGTGGGCCCCCATAACTTGGCCAACTATTCTGGCCTCTGAGGCCGTCCCAGACCCGGCTCTCACCCAGACTGGGTTCCTGTTGCCCCGCCCCCTCTGTTTTCTGGACTGTTTCCTATATACTGTTTGCCAGCTTTGGCAGTGGCTCTTCATCAATCATGGGGATCGGGGGGAGCCTGGACTGGCAGAACTCCAGGTTCTACAGAGTAACAGCCTGACAGCCTGACATGACTACAGGTTCTGAATGTACTCAAAGTCTGTGTTTGAAGAGCTGCAGAAACCAGGATGTACTTTATGGTAGAGAAGAGAGGTGAGCAGGCTGATCTACTGAACACTGTAATCCTGGACCCACTGTCCTGTTTGTAGGTCAACTCCTTCACCCTGTTAAAGCTGCAGACTGAAACAGACACATGAGGGACACCAGTCAGTACAGTACAGTGTGGTGCTGAGGAGACCTGTTCCTATAATTCATAATAATGGAGGATATAGTCCTTCATAGGTGAGATACCGCACACTGTGTAGAGTGGTTCAGTACCAGCAGTTCACCAGGACCCTTGTAGGACTCAGCTATTGGGCTAATGATGTTAGTGGGTCAGTAGGTTATGAGCAGGTGTTCTAAGAACCCACAGGTACTGAGTACTACTCTATGAGACTCAGTAGTTATTGTTTAGTCAGTAGTGAACTGCCCTCACCATTAGTTCACTTTTACCTACTGAGTAAATATCTAGAACCCACTGATAGGTAATATTGGTCAATAACAGTTCCTGCTTAGTTCCTCAATAGTGACCTATTAACTACGAAGTGTTTCCTTTACGGGGTAATTATTACTGAGAGTGTTTCTACTGTCACTCAGGTACAGGAGTGTTAGTACAGTGTTCTCCACTGGAGGATCTATACAAGAGAACTGACATCAGGAGGAAGGAGAAGATCTCTGAGTGTAATAACAGCGCCCCTACTGAGAGAAGCAGGATTCTACCTCAGCCATAGAACCAGTTTCTGTACAGTGTATCTGGGTTTCCTGTCACTGTGGGCGCCAGAGCACAGTAGTAGAGTACAGAGTCTGATACTACAGCAGAGGAGATCTCCAGATTCACTACACTTCCATTGTCTTTAGTGTTCAGTCGAGGGAAAGGAGAATCTGCATGTGTTACAGAAGCTGAGCCTTGATATTTCAGCAGTAAGAACTCTGGTCTGGTTCCAGGATACTGACGGTACCAGTGTAGATAGGGTGTATCACCACTCCTGTACTTATAGCTGCAGGAGAGAGTAACTGTCTGACCTTCTACAGCATCTACTTTCTCCTCCAGTGGAGATATGGACTGTGAGACACAGCTCTCTGTGAAGATAATCAGAATAGCTTTATCAGTATTAAATAAACCATAGTTATATACTGTATGTACAAACTCAGACGCATCACCACAAACACATAGACCTCCATCTAAACCAGAATATACTGTATATACCACATAGATATGAATGTAGGTAATAACACATACCTATCATGATGATAAAGAGAGAGAGAGAGCACAGGAACATCATGGTGGTTCCAGTGTTCAGATAATGAGGAGAGATTTGGGTTCTACTGTTCCAGCATGTAGAGACTCCTCCTACATGTATCAGTGGATCTGGTAGAAGATCAGAGGAGTGCAGGAGAATAACTCCCAAATGAAGAACTCACCTCAATCCAGCAGATCTAGATTAGAGCTGCCCTCTGCTGGTAGAACTCCATCACTACATCTCTGTGTGTTTCAGTACTGAATGAAACCCCTGTATGAAATCCTCCATAAACAGATCACTCACTCTCAGACTTAGTACAGCTCTTAGTCTTTAAGCTGGTTTTAAATTCAGACTCAGTCTCTCACTAATAAGTCATGGTCTTCAATTGGTCCAGTGATGGATGGAGATCAAATTTACATGATCTTAAAGAAACCCCCCTAGTGATAGCCTTAGTGATACCAAGGCTAATATTCTGACACTGATATTTTGAAGGAGTTGACCTGCTATCTGCTTGCCAGAAATTCTCCTCCTGGAGGGGGAGGTGGAGTCTCTCCCAGTGCTGGGTATTATGAACAGCTCTGGATACAGACCTTCTGTACATTAATATCAGCTCCATGAAAGAAATGGGACTCAGAGCTGCACTGAAGCCTCTCCAGCTCTCTGCTGGTATGGAGGAGGTTTCTTACTCGGTCTGTTCAAGTCCCACTCAGATTTGCTTTGATTGATTGATTGCTTGCCTGCTTGCTTTGTCTTTTCTGTTCTTAGATCTTTAGCATACAGTCCGCCCTCTAAATGGTGCGACAAAGAGTGCTGTTTGGCACCGTCTTAAATAGAGCACCCGGCAGGTGCATCTGATCACTACTGTGTGCCCTGGGAGACCTTGGCCTGCATTGCCCCCTGCTGGTGGCAGATGGTGCTGCATGCCCTGTTACATCAGCGGTATCAAGGCCAGCACTGAGATTAAGCAGTAGTACAGATATTTAAGGATATATTTAATTTTTAAATGAATGTCATTCTGATAGCCCCTTAGGGAAGAACATGGGTGAACTCTGGGTGGAGGAGCAACAAACTGTGTCCCACGAGAAAAAAATTCCAAGTTTAACTCCCCAAAAATGTTTACACGTCAGTATTTACAAACATAGACATACACCTCCACCCAGTCATAATCAGTATTTTTGCGTTAATAGCTTCAAGAGAGGCGAACAGGGCTAGACAGGAAGTGTTATGATGCATTTAAAGTTTCTCTGCAGGAAAATTATATATAAACCCCAAAATCGTCGCTATTTTTCCCCTGAAGGAAGACATGGCAGCCTCTAATGGAGAAATGATCACAGGTAGGTACTGATTCCTCTAGTATGAGTAATGTAGTTAGCATGTCTACTCCACAAAGCTCATTAACACGCATCCAGGAATAGTCCTGGTATAGCTCCTTCCTGCTAATTCTGAAGAGTCTGAACTTCACTGATCCACCATCAGACAGATACTGTACAAATGGAGGAGACGCAACATCACTGTTAAGTGTTCTAGATAACTCAGAGCTGTTATCTTTGTAAAGTTGGAGCACAAAGTACTAAATGAAGGAGCTCCAGCAGGTGTTGAGGGCATTGTGTATATGTACACATGATCATCACACGATTCAGCAGGACTCATAATCCTCATTAACACTAGGGCATACTGAGGATTAAACACTTTACCTGAAGGCCACGGAAACTTCAGCAGCTTCAGCCTGCAGACCTCCAGGAACAGACCCATTTTGTTCACCTCCAGAAGAAGAACCCTGTGATGTCATACATGGTCTCTCACAACAGGTGGAAGACGTGTGGATTTTTAGAGATCCATGGTTCCATTCTTGGGTATAAACCACAGAGGAAGTTCCCCAATCATAACACCACCATACTTACTGCATCTGCACTCGATAACAAGCCTCTACTTATATACAAGCCTGCAGATACACAGGTTCTCACTGATCAGGTTCTAACTGGAACATGTTCTACCAGACATGACCACACAGGAGAACCCTCAGAGTTGTACTAACTGTTCTAATGTAGATCTGTGTCCAGGTGAACTGGAGTGTTACTCCTACACTGGAGATGTTGGTGTGTGTATGTGTCACAGTGTTAGACTAAAGATCATATCCTCAAACACAGAGCACAAAGAGAAGGAGGACCACACTCAGCACCTCTTATCAGGTACTACAGTTCTAATCTCACCTTAGAACCTCCCTGAGTTTAAGGTAAGAGGATGTCGGGGTGTTACAGTAGGGCCCTATACTCACCTCCACACAGCACTGTAAGCCCTGATAGCCTTTAACTACAACATTAACACTACAATAATAATCAGCTGTGTTCAGTACAAGCTCTGAACACTGTGTGTAATGTGTTTGGTGTGTGTTTGGTGGTGGAACGTTGGGCTTGTTTGAGATGAGCTGCTCCTACAGTAGATCAGAGTGTTCATATATCAGATAGAACATTTCTCTGAAGAACATAAATCTGAATTTCACATGTAGAAATAAAATGAACCCGTTTTAATAGACTGTGTGTGTCTTCATTACAGGCTGTGTCTACAGGGGTTTGCTGAGGCTTCTAGCCAGCGAGGATTAGACTCTGTCCTGACCAGTCCGTCTCTCGGCTCGTGTAGCTGGATGATGAACAACTGCAGGGAGCAGCTCTGTAATCTGTAGCCGTCTCAGTCCAGTGAGACCAGAATGGTGTATGTTCTGGTGGTACCGACACACGTCAGGCTTAAAACCTGCCACCATGCACCTTACTGGGCCAGCTGGGAACCAGTCTGTACAGCACCGCATGGTGTTAATCAAGCAGAATTAATTACAGTGTCAGGTTCTAGTTGTGTGTCATGTGACTTAAATGAGGTTAAATGAGGACACCAGCAGTGGTCTGTGGTGAAACATCTGTCTGCAACATCTGCACTCACTTTGTTATTTCTCCTGAATTACCTCAAACAGTCTCCTCAGAGAGAGAGGAACATCAGATCATACATTGTGGTTTGGATGGGACTTTGATCTCCTTGTGTTCAAAGCAAACAGAAGGTGTGTGAGTTTCTGTAAAGCGTCTCAGAGACTTTGTATCACTGGGCTCCAACTCTCAGAGCACAGTAGTAGAGAGCTGTATCTGACTGCATTAGGGAATCAACAGTGAGATCAGTGGATGATGTTGTTGCAGTGGACTCAAATCTACTATCTGCAGTGTTAGAATGATGACTGTATGATCGAGCTCCTCTCAGCAGTAGATACTGTGGAGCTCTGTCAGGATACTGTCTGTACCAGTAGAGATAAACATTCTGACTACTGGTCTCATAAGAACATCTGAGTGTAAGAGGTTCTCCCTCTGTTCTAAGAACATCAGTCTCCTGATCTGGTCCAATTTGATCAGCACAGACAGTGAGGAAGAACACCTGGAACACACCTGGAAGAACAGAACAGAAATAATTATTACATTGTAATAAAGTGTTATTTTTCAAAGTTTTAGTCAGATGTTACAGTGAGTACCTGAGGTGATGATGAGGATGGTGAGGAGGCTCCTCTTCATTGTGAATATGATCAGATGGAATCAGTAGTGTGTTGAGGCTCTCAGTGCTCTAATGCTGATCTGTGTGTTAGTGTGGATCTCTCTGAAGTGAGTTCAGTTATGAGACACTACAACAGGAAACTCCTGCTCTGGGGAGCTGCTCCTCTCTTATCTCTGTCTTTGTAGAAGATCAAAGCAGGAATAAAAGCTGAACTACAATCATAAACTATTAATTAAAGAATCCTCTTATAATGTGTAGCTATTTAACAGTGATTAAAAGAACAATGCTGAAATATATAATCAGAAAATTCAGCTTCTTTATAGACGATGTTCTACCTGGGACTCATGTGACCACATAGAACAGTCTCCAGTGTGGATTTAACCTGAACATTCTGGGGTTAATAAAAATCTCCCAGTCCCCCCAGTAAAGACTTACCCCTCCATCCATAACTGGTACACACACTGATACCACTGAACTCTGAAGGTCCTCGACACTAAAAGGTACATGACCTGAATGACCCAGGCTTAGACTCCTCAGACACTGGGGAAGAGTGGTCACGTCTAGAGCTACATGAAGAGACAGGTCACTAAAGCATTTGGGCATCACGTAGAGTTAACTGAGTGAAACTAAACTAACTCGACTGTCAATCATTTCTCACCCAGTCCTAAATTGAATGTTCAGCTGTGAGACTGAAATGCACCACAGTACTGCTAAAGACCTCCACAGGAGAGGAGATAACACCTGTGGAAAAACTGAAAGCTAAAGTGAAGTAGGACAAACACAGGACACCTGATTGTTTGTCCTACATAACGACAGAGGCCCATGACTCCTCCGTGAACAGCTACAACCCATTCTGCTTTACCGGCAGTCTATGAAGCCAGTACGGCTCATGTCTTCACAGATTTCAGCCTCTACAGGAGAGAGCAGCTAGCTCAGCTAACAGATCAGTTAGCTCAGGGGTTTCAGGAGGACACTGGGACTCTGAGACATGTAAAGACACATATTACAATTGAAGACAAACCAAAGATCCATAAGACCTGATCTGTACCACACTCTGTCTACCCTAGAGTCAAAGCAGAACCCAAACGTTTGGAGGACCAAGCCATGCTCCTGCAGGGTGATTTTAATAAAACTGATCCGCAAAGCCAGTGATGTTGTGGGTGTGGAGCTGGACTCGCTGATGGCAGTGTCTGAGAGGAGGACGCTGTCTAAGCTGCAGACCATCATGGATAACGGCTCCCATCCTCTCTATCACACAGTGATGAGACACAGGAGCACATTCAGTGCAAGACTCATCCAGCCTACAGAACGTCACAGGAGGTCATTCCTACCTGTGGCTATCAGACTTTATAACTCCTCCCTTAGAGCACCACACCATTCACATGTACAGTAATAACAGTAAAACAATAATTTAATGATGTGTGCGACACAATGTGCAATAATTTTCTGACTACTGAACACTTACTGCTGCTAACAGTATATCTGTACTCATTATTATAGCCACAGCCACTTTACTTTTATTTTATTTTTTTATTGTATTAAGACTTTATATATGTGTACATATTGAAAAATTTCGCTCTTGTTGTAAATTATTATTGTTTATTCTAAATGGTTGTTACCGTAAAAACTGCAATTTCCCCCTGGGATCAATAAAGTATTTCTGATTCTGATTCTGCACCGTGCTGATCTGGATGTGTGTTGGTGTTGATGTCTGTGGAGTGATGGTGGTGATGTTTCAGCAGTGCACAAGAAGCATGAAGGAAGTGAATGTGGAACAGCTGGAATCTGATCCTGGATCTGGTAGACATTTCTAGTGGGGTGTTTATGGGAATAAAATAATCTCAGGTGAGGAACTAAAGTCCTGTACTTCACTGTGTGGTAGTGTTAATGTGGGGTCTTTACTAAGTCACTGTGTTCAGAAGGCTTTATTTTACAGGGGTTTACTGTGTTTGTCTGCTTGTGTTGTGTTTCTGTACAGTGTTGGTGGTTGTCCTGTCACTGTGGTCACCAGTGTGCAGTAGTAGAGTGCAGAATCTGACTGTGCAGGGTAGAACATTTCCAGATCCAGACGTTTTAGATTTTATGAACTGTAATCCTCCGTCCATTATCGTGATAGTCCCTATTCTCAAAGGCTTGTGAAAAGCACTCTGGAGCAGAGTTTGGGTTCTGCCTGTACCACTGGTAAGCTAGTATGTTGGTTCCACTAAATCTACAAGACAGAGTTACGGTGACGCTGCCTTCCAGAACATGTACCTCAGCAGAAAGAGGAGTGAGTTCATATGAAGAAACATCTGAAACAAACACAATAATAACCCAGAACATTCCTGCAGGTCCATACGGTGTACACGGTAGTAACAGACACTAACTGTGTACACACAACAGTCATTAGTCCAAACCGTGTGTATCGTACATGCTATGGTGGAACAGACTACAGCCATATTCACACATATGGTAATATGTCATAATGAAGAGTAACAGATCTTAGAACTAAACTAAACTCTCAGAAACAGATCTTTAATAATAATATAGATTTAGTGTTATGGGCTTTTTATTTAGCTGGGTTTGGTTCTGTGTTCTGTGGGTGTCGAGCGGTGCTGCTGTCCTTTATCTACATTTCTATTCTGTTTAGTCTGATTATAAACACACGTATAAAGAAGTTATTAAATATACTTTAAATATCAGATTAAACTGGAAACTACAAGTTAACCATCCTGTCTTACCAGAACTGTAGAGGAGAGTATAAATGAAGAGGAGTAACATGGTTCTCCTGATGTCTTTATCATTAGAGACACAGTAAAAGACATTTTACTTCTCCCTGAGAGACTTTACCCACATGCTCCGCCCACTCAGAGTACGATTTACATACAGGCTTAGTTCAGCTCTCACACACTGAGCTCAGCTCTCCTTCTCTCCATTCGCCACTGTTTAAACCCAGACTAACAAACTCATGTACCATATAGACTAAGCCCACAGTTCAGCACCTGAACACGTATAGCCTGGAATAAAAGATGCTCCAGTCGCCACAGCCTGCTGGACACTAACACTTCAGATCTTTACACCCACAGATAGACTGTCTTATACTGAAGAACAGGTTTAGTGGAGGGTCTAGGTCTATATGTACTGGAGGGACTGGACTAAACTCATCTAATAATGTCTACATGGAGATTTCTGGACTGGATTAAACTGGTTAAACTGGGCACAGGTTCAGCTACGTCCTGCTCCATCACACCTGATCCAGATCATGGAGATCCACTGGCATTAAGATCCACTTATGATCATTACTATTATCCTGGTGTCCACACTGGAGAACCATGTCATCCACTTGGGGGCAGTGTTGGTGAGGTTACTGCAGCAGAGATGAGTGTGAGGTTCTCTAGTGTTCTGTCTCCTTTCTAAGATACAGTCTGAGTCTGGAAGGAGTTCAGATGGAGGAACCTTACTGATCCACAGCTGCAGAACCCAGAACACTAAACTAGACCAGGATGAAACACTGAACCTGTTAATAACTAACACTGAATTAAAATCACTTTGATTTAATGTATTAAAGATGAAGGAGCAGCATGTGTGCAGTGACAGATACATAAGACTACAGTTAACAGTGCTGTAGCAGTGCAGGGACTGTAGTCCACACAGCTGCACTGTCAGGGAGGGATGGTGTGAAGTGTCAGATGTACAGCAGGTAAACAGAAACAGCTCCTCTCGTTTTAGCTGCTCCTCTGATTATGGAAACCCATTCCTGCCAGGTAGAGGAGAGAAACAGGTGTGAAGGCCTTTTAGTGTTTAGTAGAGGTATTTATTTATTTATTAGATACTGCATCATCGTTTGGAGTCTAATAGTGAATATACTGAGATAATAAGTCCATATTTTAATAAAATAAAACTTCAGTTTAAATCATTTAGACAAACTACCACCAGAACCAATGAAGGAGGGAGTAACCCTGTAGGTGAGTGTTCTCTACCTGGGGGAGCCAGACTCCACCATGTGTGGTATACAATGTTCACATTTCTAGAAAAAAGATTGACAGTAACACATTACTGTCAATCTTTTTTCTAGAAATGTGAACATTGTATACCACACATGGTGGAGTCTGGCTCCCCCAGGTAGAGAACACTCACCTACAGGGTTACTCCCTCCTTCATTGGTTCTGGTGGTAGTTTGTCTAAATGATTTAAACTGAAGTTTTATTTTATTAAAATATGGACTTATTATCTCAGTATATTCACTATTAGACTCCAAACGATGATGCAGTATCTAATAAATAAATACCTCTACTAAACACTAAAAGGCCTTCACACCTGTTTCTCTCCTCTACCTGGCAGGAATGGGTTTCCATAATCAGAGGAGCAGCTAAAACGAGAGGAGCTGTTTCTGTTTACCTGCTGTACATCTGACACTTCACACCATCCCTCCCTGACAGTGCAGCTGTGTGGACTACAGTCCCTGCACTGCTACAGCACTGTTAACTGTAGTCTTATGTATCTGTCACTGCACACATGCTGCTCCTTCATCTTTAATACATTAAATCAAAGTGATTTTAATTCAGTGTTAGTTATTAACAGGTTCAGTGTTTCATCCTGGTCTAGTTTAGTGTTCTGGGTTCTGCAGCTGTGGATCAGTAAGGTTCCTCCATCTGAACTCCTTCCAGACTCAGACTGTATCTTAGAAAGGAGACAGAACACTAGAGAACCTCACACTCATCTCTGCTGCAGTAACCTCACCAACACTGCCCCCAAGTGGATGACATGGTTCTCCAGTGTGGACACCAGGATAATAGTAATGATCATAAGTGGATCTTAATGCCAGTGGATCTCCATGATCTGGATCAGGTGTGATGGAGCAGGACGTAGCTGAACCTGTGGCCAGTTTAACCAGTTTAATCCAGTCCAGAAATCTCCATGTAGACATTATTAGATGAGTTTAGTCCAGTCCCTCCAGTACATATAGACCTAGACCCTCCACTAAACCTGTTCTTCAGTATAAGACAGTCTATCTGTGGGTGTAAAGATCTGAAGTGTTAGTGTCCAGCAGGCTGTGACAACTGGAGCATCTTTTATTCCAGGCTATACGTGTTCAGGTGCTGAACTGTGGGTTTAGTCTATATGGTACATGAGTTTGTTAGTCTGGGTTTAAACAGTGGAGAAAGGAGAGAAGGAGAGCTGAGCTCAGTGTGTGAGAGCTGAACTAAGCCTGTATGTAAATCGTACTCTGAGTGGGCGGAGCATGTGGGTAAAGTCTCTCAGGGAGAAGTAAAATGTCTTTTACTGTGTCTCTAATGATAAAGACATCAGGAGAACCATGTTACTCCTCTTCATTTATACTCTCCTCTACAGTTCTGGTAAGACAGGATGGTTAACTTGTAGTTTCCAGTTTAATCTGATATTTAAAGTATATTTAATAACTTCTTTATACGTGTGTTTATAATCAGACTAAACAGAATAGAAATGTAGATAAAGGACAGCAGCACCGCTCGACACCCACAGAACACAGAACCAAACCCAGCTAAATAAAAAGCCCATAACACTAAATCTATATTATTATTAAAGATCTGTTTCTGAGAGTTTAGTTTAGTTCTAAGATCTGTTACTCTTCATTATGACATATTACCATATGTGTGAATATGGCTGTAGTCTGTTCCACCATAGCATGTACGATACACACGGTTTGGACTAATCACTGTTGTGTGTACACAGTTAGTGTCTGTTACTACCGTGTACACCGTATGGACCTGCAGGAATGTTCTGGGTTATTATTGTGTTTGTTTCAGATGTTTCTTCATATGAACTCACTCCTCTTTCTGCTGAGGTACATGTTCTGGAAGGCAGCGTCACCGTCACTCTGTCTTGTAGATTTAGTGGAACCAACATACTAGCTTACCAGTGGTACAGGCAGAACCCAAACTCTGCTCCAGAGTGCTTTTCACAAGCCTTTGAGAATAGGGACTATCACGATAATGGACGGAGGATTACAGTTCATAAAATCTAAAACGTCTGGATCTGGAAATGTTCTACCCTGCACAGTCAGATTCTGCACTCTACTACTGCACACTGGTGACCACAGTGACAGGACAACCACCAACACTGTACAGAAACACAACACAAGCAGACAAACACAGTAAACCCCTGTAAAATAAAGCCTTCTGAACAGTGCCTTAGTAAAGACCCCACATTAACACTACCACACAGTGAAGTGCAGGACTTTAGTTCCTCACCTGAGATTATTTTATTCCCATAAACACCCCACTAGAAATGTCTACCAGATCCAGGATCAGATTCCAGCTGTTCCACATTCACTTCCTTCATGCTTCTTGTGCACTGCTGAAACATCACCACCATCACTCCACAGACATCAACACCAACACACATCCAGATCAGCACGGTGCAGAATCAGAATCAGAAATACTTTATTGATCCCAGGGGGAAATTGCAGTTTTTACGGTAACAACCATTTAGAATAAACAATAATAATTTACAACAAGAGCGAAATTTTTCAATATGTACACATATATAAAGTCTTAATACAATAAAAAAATAAAATAAAAGTAAAGTGGCTGTGGCTATAATAATGAGTACAGATATACTGTTAGCAGCAGTAAGTGTTCAGTAGTCAGAAAATTATTGCACATTGTGTCGCACACATCATTAAATTATTGTTTTACTGTTATTACTGTACATGTGAATGGTGTGGTGCTCTAAGGGAGGAGTTATAAAGTCTGATAGCCACAGGTAGGAATGACCTCCTGTGACGTTCTGTAGGCTGGATGAGTCTTGCACTGAATGTGCTCCTGTGTCTCATCACTGTGTGATAGAGAGGATGGGAGCCGTTATCCATGATGGTCTGCAGCTTAGACAGCGTCCTCCTCTCAGACACTGCCATCAGCGAGTCCAGCTCCACACCCACAACATCACTGGCTTTGCGGATCAGTTTATTAAATCACCCTGCAGGAGCATGGCTTGGTCCTCCAAACGTTTGGGTTCTGCTTTGACTCTAGGGTAGACAGAGTGTGGTACAGATCAGGTCTTATGGATCTTTGGTTTGTCTTCAATTGTAATATGTGTCTTTACATGTCTCAGAGTCCCAGTGTCCTCCTGAAACCCCTGAGCTAACTGATCTGTTAGCTGAGCTAGCTGCTCTCCTGTAGAGGCTGAAATCTGTGAAGACATGAGCCGTACTGGCTTCATAGACTGCCGGTAAAGCAGAATGGGTTGTAGCTGTTCACGGAGGAGTCATGGGCCTCTGTCGTTATGTAGGACAAACAATCAGGTGTCCTGTGTTTGTCCTACTTCACTTTAGCTTTCAGTTTTTCCACAGGTGTTATCTCCTCTCCTGTGGAGGTCTTTAGCAGTACTGTGGTGCATTTCAGTCTCACAGCTGAACATTCAATTTAGGACTGGGTGAGAAATGATTGACAGTCGAGTTAGTTTAGTTTCACTCAGTTAACTCTACGTGATGCCCAAATGCTTTAGTGACCTGTCTCGTCATGTAGCTCTAGACGTGACCACTCTTCCCCAGTGTCTGAGGAGTCTAAGCCTGGGTCATTCAGGTCATGTACCTTTTAGTGTCGAGGACCTTCAGAGTTCAGTGGTATCAGTGTGTGTACCAGTTATGGATGGAGGGGTAAGTCTTTACTGGGGGGACTGGGAGATTTTTATTAACCCCAGAATGTTCAGGTTAAATCCACACTGGAGACTGTTCTATGTGGTCACATGAGTCCCAGGTAGAACATCGTCTATAAAGAAGCTGAATTTTCTGATTATATATTTCAGCATTGTTCTTTTAATCACTGTTAAATAGCTAAACATTATAAGAGGATTCTTTAATTAATAGTTTATGATTGTAGTTCAGCTTTTATTCCTGCTTTGATCTTCTACAAAGACAGAGATAAGAGAGGAGCAGCTCCCCAGAGCAGGAGTTTCCTGTTGTAGTGTCTCATAACTGAACTCACTTCAGAGAGATCCACACTAACACACAGATCAGCATTAGAGCACTGAGAGCTCCAACACACTACTGATTCCATCTGATCATATTCACAATGAAGAGGAGCCTCCTCACCATCCTCATCATCACCTCAGGTACTCACTGTAACATCTCACTAAAACTTTGAATAATAACACTTTATTACAATGTAATAATTATTTCTGTTCTGTTCTTCCAGGTGTGTTTCAGGTGTTCTTCCTCACTGTCTGTGCTGATCAGATTGGACCAGATCAGGAGACTGATGTTCTTAGAACAGAGGGAGAACCTCTTACACTCAGATGCTCTTATCAAACTAGTAGTCAGAATGTTTATCTCTACTGGTACAGACAGTATCCTAACAGAGCTCCACAGTATCTACTGTATAGAGGAGCTCGATCATACAGTGGTGCTAGAAACACTGCAGATAGTAGATTTGAGTCCACTGCAAATACATCATCCACTGATCTCACTGTTGAAGCCCTAATGCTGTCAGATACAGCTCTCTACTACTGTGCTCTGAGAGTTGGAGCCCAGTGATACAAAGTCTCTGAGACGCTTTACAGAAACTCACACACCTTCTGTTTGCTTTAAACACAAGGAGATCAAAGTCCCATCCAAACCACAATGTATGATCTGATGTTCCTCTCTCTCTGAGGAGACTGTTTGAGGTAATTCAGGAGAAATAACAAAGTAAGTGCAGATGTTGCAGACAGATGTTTCACCACAGACCACTGCTGGTGTCCTCATTTAACCTCATTTAAGTCACATGACACACAACTAGAACCTGACACTGTAATTAATTCTGCTTGATTAACACCATGCGGTGCTGTACAGACTGGTTCCCAGCTGGCCCAGTAAGGTGCATGGTGGCAGGTTTTAAGCCTGACGTGTGTCGGTACCACCAGAACATACACCATTCTGGTCTCACTGGACTGAGACGGCTACAGATTACAGAGCTGCTCCCTGCAGTTGTTCATCATCCAGCTACACGAGCCGAGAGACGGACTGGTCAGGACAGAGTCTAATCCTCGCTGGCTAGAAGCCTCAGCAAACCCCTGTAGACACAGCCTGTAATGAAGACACACACAGTCTATTAAAACGGGTTCATTTTATTTCTACATGTGAAATTCAGATTTATGTTCTTCAGAGAAATGTTCTATCTGATATATGAACACTCTGATCTACTGTAGGAGCAGCTCATCTCAAACAAGCCCAACGTTTCCACCACCAAACACACACCAAACACATTACACACAGTGTTCAGAGCTTGTACTGAACACAGCTGATTATTACTGTAGTGTTAATGTTGTAGTTAAAGACTATCAGGGCTTACAGTGCTGTGTGGAGGTGAGTATAGGACCCTACTGTAACACCCCGACATCCTCTTATCTTAAACTCAGGGAGGTTCTAAGGTGAGATTAGAACTGTAGTACCTGATAAGAGGTTCTGAGTGTGGTCCTCCTTCTCTTTGTGCTCTGTGTTTGAGGATATGATCTTTAGTCTAACACTGTGACACATACACACACCAACATCTCCAGTGTAGGAGTAACACTCCAGTTCACCTGGACACAGATCTACATTAGAACAGTTAGTAGAACTCTGAGGGTTCTCCTGTGTGGTCACGTCTGGTAGAACATGTTCCAGTTAGAACCTGATCAGTGAGAACCTGTGTATCTGCAGGCTTGTATATTAGTAGAGGCTTGCTATCGAGTGCAGATGCAGTAAGTATGGTGGTGTTATGATTGGGGAACTTCCTCTGTGGTTTATGCCCAAGAACAGAACCATGGATCTCTAAAAATCCACACGTCTTCCACCTGTTGTGAGAGACCATGTATGACATCACAGGGTTCTTCTTCTGGAGCTGAATAAAATGGGTATGTTCCTGGAGGTCTGCAGGCTGAAGCTGCTGAAGTTTCCGTGGCCTTCAGGTAAAGTGTTTAATCCTCAGTATGCCCTAGTGTTAATGAGGATTATGAGTCCTACTGAATCGTGTGACGATCATGTGTACATATACACAATGCCCTCAACACCTGCTGGAGCTCCTTCATTTAGTACTTTGTGCTCCAACTTTACAAAGATAACAGCTCTGAGTTATCTAGAACACTTAACAGTGATGTTGAGTCTCCTCCATTTGTACAGTATCTGTCTGATGGTGGATCAGTGAAGTTCAGACTCTTCAGAATTAGCAGGAAGGAGCTATGCCAGGACTATTCCTGGATGCGTGTTAATGAGCTTTGTGGAGTAGACATGCTAACTACATTACTCATACTAGAGGAATCAGTACCTACCTGTGATAATTTCTCCATTAGAGGCTGCCATGTCTTCCTTCAGGGGAAAAATAGCGACGATTTTGGGGTTTATATATAATTTTCCTGCAGAGAAACTTTAAATGCATCATAACACTTCCTGTCTAGCCCTGTTCGCCTCTCTTGAAGCTATTAACGCAAAAATACTGATTATGACTGGGTGGAGCCTAAAGAGCTGAAATTTGGTCTATTTTTTTAAACAGAAAAATTTATACATGTCTATGTTTGTAAATACTGACGTGTAAACATTTTTGGGGAGTTAAACTTGGATTTTTTTTCTCATGGGACACAGTTTGTTGCTCCTCCACCCAGAGTTCACCCATGTTCTTCCCTAAGGGGCTATCAGAATGACATTCATTTAAAAATTAAATATATCCTTAAATATCTGTACTACTGCTTAATCTCAGTGCTGGCCTTGATACCGCTGATGTAACAGGGCATGCAGCACCATCTGCCACCAGCAGGGGGCAATGCAGGCCAAGGTCTCCCAGGGCATACAGTAGTGATCAGATGCACCTGCCGGGTGCTCTATTTAAGACGGTGCCAAACAGCACTCTTTGTCGCACCATTTAGAGGGCGGACTGTATGCTAAAGATCTAAGAACAGAAAAGACAAAGCAAGCAGGCAAGCAATCAATCAATCAAAGCAAATCTGAGTGGGACTTGAACAGACCGAGTAAGAAACCTCCTCCATACCAGCAGAGAGCTGGAGAGGCTTCAGTGCAGCTCTGAGTCCCATTTCTTTCATGGAGCTGATATTAATGTACAGAAGGTCTGTATCCAGAGCTGTTCATAATACCCAGCACTGGGAGAGACTCCACCTCCCCCTCCAGGAGGAGAATTTCTGGCAAGCAGATAGCAGGTCAACTCCTTCAAAATATCAGTGTCAGAATATTAGCCTTGGTATCACTAAGGCTATCACTAGGGGGGCTTCTTTAAGATCATGTAAATTTGATCTCCATCCATCACTGGACCAATTGAAGACCATGACTTATTAGTGAGAGACTGAGTCTGAATTTAAAACCAGCTTAAAGACTAAGAGCTGTACTAAGTCTGAGAGTGAGTGATCTGTTTATGGAGGATTTCATACAGGGGTTTCATTCAGAACTGAAACACACAGAGATGTACTGATGGAGGTCTACCAGCAGAGGGCAGCTCTAATCTAGATCTGCTGGATTGAGGTGAGTTCTTCATTTGGGAGTTATTCTCCTGCACCCCTCTGATCTTCTACCAGATCCACTGATACATGTAGGAGGAGTCTCTACATGTTGGAACAGTAGAACTCAAATCTCTCCTCATTATCTGAACACTGGAACCACCATGATGTTCCTGTGCTCTCTCTCTCTCTTTATCATCATGATAGGTATGTGTTATTACCTACATTCATATCTATGTGGTATATACAGTATATTCTGGTTTAGATGGAGGTCTATGTGTTGGTGGTGATGCGTCTGAGTTTGTACATACAGTATATAACTATGGTTTATTTAATACTGATAAAGCTATTCTGATTATCTTCACAGAGAGCTGTGTCTCACAGTCCATATCTCCACTGGAGGAGAAAGTAGATGCTGTAGAAGGTCAGACAGTTACTCTCTCCTGCAGCTATAAGTACAGGAGTGGTGATACACCCTATCTGCACTGGTATCGTCAGTATCCTGGAACCAGACCAGAGTTCTTACTGCTGAAATATCAAGGCTCAGCTTCTGTAACACATGCAGATCCTCCTTTCCCTCGACTGAACACTAAAGACAATGGAAGTGTAGTGAATCTGGAGATCTCCTCTGCTGCAGTATCAGACTCTGTACTCTACTACTGTGCTCTGGCGCCCACAGTGACAGGAAACCCAGATACACTGTACAGAAACTGGTTCTATGGCTGAGGTAGAATCCTGCTTCTCTCAGTAGGGGCGCTGTTATTACACTCAGAGATCTTCTCCTTCCTTCTGACGTCAGTTCTCTTGTATAGCTCCTCCAGTGGAGAACACTGTACTAACACTCTTGTACCTGAGTGACAGTAGAAACACTCTCAGTAATAATTACCCCGTAAAGGAAACACTTCGTAGTTAATAAGTCACTATTGAGGAGCTAAGCAGGAACTGTTAGTGACCAATATTACCTATCAGTGGGTTCTAGATATTTACTCAGTAGGTAAAAGTGAACTAATGGTGAGGGCAGTTCACTACTGACTAAACAATAACTACTGAGTCTCATAGAGTAGTACTCAGTACCTGTGGGTTCTTAGAACACCTGCTCATAACCTACTGACCCACTAACATCATTAGCCCAATAGCTGAGTCCTGCAAGGGTCCTGGTGAACTGCTGGTACTGAACCACTCTACACAGTGTGCGGTATCTAACCTATAAAGTACTATATCCTCCATTATTATGAATTACAGGAACAGGTCACCTCAGCACCACACTGTACTGTACTGACTGGTGTCCCTCATGTGTCTGTTTCAGTCTGCAGCTTTAACAGGGTGAAGGAGTTCACCTACAAACAGGACAGTGGGTCCAGGATTACAGTGTTCAGTAGATCAGCCTGCTCACCTCTCTTCTCTACCATAAAGTACATCCTGGTTTCTGCAGCTCTTCAAACATGTGACTTTGATTACATTTAGAACCTGTAGTCATGTCAGGCTGTCAGGCTGTTACTCTGTAGAACCTGGAGTTCTGCCAGTCCAGGCTCCCCCCGATCCTCCCGATTGATGAAGAGCCACTGCCAAAGCTGGCAAACAGTATATAGGAAACAGTCCAGAAAACAGAGGGGGCGGGGCAACAGGAACCCAGTCTGGGTGAGAGCCGGGTCTGGGACGGCCTCAGAGGCCAGAATAGTTGGCCAAGTTATGGGGGCCGACTGAGTGGGGCACTACAAGTTCAGTGGTGGAGCCATCCATAGGCCTGCTGCCACTGGAGGAAAACTCCACTGAGAGACCTCCTTCACCCACAGAGACCTCCTTCACCCACACAGAGACCTCCTTCACCCACAGAGACCTCCTTCACCCACAGAGACCTCCTTCACCCACAGAGACCTCCTTCACCCACAGAGACCTCCTTCACACACAGAGACTTCCTTCACACAGAGAGACCTCCTCTGTACACAGAGACCACCGTGTTCCAGGATGCCTGCGGTGGTGCTGCACATGGAGAGATATATAACACTGTATCTGATTACAGTATCAGGTGATCTAATAATGTACCTGTAGATGGACGTGTAGCTACTGATGATTCTCTTTGATGTTCCAGTGTGTGTTAAATGGACTGTTTATTTTAATACAGGTGTTTATGCAGATACGATCGGGCCGATGGAGGAGGACACCAACCTTGTCCTTAAAGAAACAGATGAAGTTACTCTGAAATGCTCATATGAGTCGACCAGCGGAGACATCAGGCTTTACTGGTACAGACAGCGTGTTCATGAAGCTCCAGAGTATTTACTGTATAAAGGAGCCAAATCACTCAGCTCACTCAAGAGTACCCCCACTGACCCTCGACTTAAAGCAGAGACCACCGACACATCTACTGGACTCACTATCAGTGGACTACAGCTCACAGATACAGCTCTCTACTACTGTGCTCTGAGAGTTGGAGCCCAGTGATACAAAGTCTCTGAGATGCTTTACAGAAACTCACACACCTTCTGTTTGCTTTGAACACAAGGAGATCAAAGTCCCATCCAAACCACAATGTATGATCTGATGTTCCTCTCTTTCTGAAATGACTGAGGTTACATTTCTGAGGGTAAATACAGTAAACAGTGAGTACAGGTGTGTCAGCCACAGGATACAGTCTCAGCTGCAGTACCCGTTGTCCTCACAGCCACAGGAATTAAAACACTCCAACAGGAATATTCCAGGATTCTGAGGAAGATCCGGTTAAAGTTCCGAACACATTATTCCAGGACATGCAGCTAATGATTACACATAAATACATACGACTAAAACACAGATAAAAGAAATCAGATAAATAACATATATAAAAATAAAAGGTAAGGGACAGATTAAACAACTATAAAAACACCTCATGTTTCCACAGTTTCTCACTCTTCAAAAGCAAGTTTGTATAGATGAGTTTTCAGAACTGATTTATAAACCGAGATAGAGGAACAATGGCCAGTACTGGCTGGTAGACTATTCCAAAGTCTTGGGGCATACACAGAAATGCCCGATCACCTTTGAGTTTCAGACGTGCCCTAGGGACGGCCATCAAATTCTGTGATGAAGATCTCAAAGAGCGCTGTGTGATTGGTGACGTGAGTAAATCTGCATTGTAAATTGGGGCCAGACCATTTAGTGCTTTAAAAACAACTACAAGCACTTTACACTGTATCCTATAGTGAACTTGTAGCCAGTGCAGTGACTCGAGGACTGGTGTTATGTTCTCTTTTCTTGGTTCTAGTCAATAATCTGCATGTAGCATTCTGGACTAACTATAAACATGGCAATAGAGACTGGTTAATCCCAATGTATAGAGAATTACCGTAGTCTAACCCTGAAGAGATGAATGCATGAATGACTTTTTCAAGCTCTGAAAAACTCTGAGCTGGAAGAAACTACTTTTAACCACAGAGTTGATTTTGATCAAATCCGAGGTCTGAGTCAAAAACACCACCAAGATTTCTCACTGAAGACTGAACACATGATGACAAATGACCAAGCTTATTAGAGCATTGTTAATGAGATGGGGAGTACCAAAGATAATCATCTTTAAGACAGCCATCCACTTCTTGATATCCTCAAGACAATTCTTGAGAGACATAAAAGATCCACTGTCATTGGGTCTAATTGGGAGATACAGCTGTATGTCATCAGCATAAAAATGAAAGTGCTGCTGTAGTTCTGTGTAGAACTGTTGTTGTGTGAAGTCTACACTAGACTGATGGTGGTGATGGAGATCTGATGGAGTATAAACTAGTGGGTTACTGTGTGTAAGAGAGAAATACACTCCTCCAATAATCCCACTGGATTATATCACTGTCCACTGACTGGATATGTACAGGTAATGATGATACTCCATAGTCTCTCTAACTGCGACCCGTCTGATGAAGAGTCTTCTTCTACTGTTGGACCTTTAACTGAACATGTTTGTTTAAAACAGGAGATTTTTATACATGTGGAATATTTCTACAGAACTGAAAAGAGAAAGTTCAGCTGGATATTTCACATGTACTCACAGAGCAGATAGAGGCTCACTAAAGACAGGATAGTTTTTCACAAAATGCTGCAGTGAGTTTACACATAGCTAATCTGTAAATTCCCAATAAATACACTGCATGGAACATGTAGATCAGAAGATATGGAGTGAGAATGGAGTGACATCACAATGTGTTACTGTTCATCTTCTTTCTAGAAATATGAATACTGGAAGTCTGTAAGCTGATAGGTCCTTTTCCAATAGATACTCAATAGACTGCAGCCCAGTTCAACCCCAGTCCCACCCTTCCTCAGACTAACACCTCACTGTGGTGGTCTAAGTAGAACTGGTACCTACCACAAAGGTCTGTAGGTTGCTGTTTGGTTTTGTAGGTGAATAAATTAAATTATAATAACAATAAAAATATAGAGTTTATTTGGACTGAGCCAGTCAGATTCTCCTGACTACACTGAGCTAGTTCTTCTGTGAAGCTTACCTGGCTTAGTTCGGTAGGCCATCCCTTGTCCCTCTCTGTACCTCACCTGTTTAAGAATTAGTCTGTGAATCCTGGGAGTTCAAATCTGCTACTGAAGGACCTCCTGTTCCTGAATAAATACCAGCACTATACCAGAAGGTGGAGCTCTAGCCTTCTCTTTAACTAACAGCAGTCTCTGCATTTTGGGTGGAGCTGTGTAGCTCAGCAGAGATCTACACTAATCCCATTCAGCTCTGACTCTGTTCTCAGTCACTTCACATCTCTATCAACATGCTGCTCTCTATCCTTTCTCTCCTAACACTGCTTTTAGGTAGCACCACTTTAATCCCACTCCTTTATTTAGTACCTGTAGAGAAACTATGAGAAATATGTAAAATCATTATTTTAAATGTTGTGTGAGAGATTTCAGTGTTTTATTATCTTCAATAATGTTTCCAGGAGAAACATCAGCTAAGACCATTGAACCACTTGTAGGAGAAGTGCAGTTTCCAGAGGGGGATCATCTCACTCTCTCCTGTAACTACACCAGTGGTTATGGTGGTGATAATCTGTTCTGGTATCGTCAGTCTCCGGGATCAAGTCCAGAGCATCTACTGACAGTTGTTTCAGGATCTAAAGCTGAGAGTCTGGGACGACTGAAAGCTGAAGTGGATGTAGAAAATAAGCGTGTGGATCTGAAGATCTCCTCTGCTGCAGTATCAGACTCTGTACTCTACTACTGTGCTCTGCAGCCCACAGTGACAGGAAACCCAGATACACTGTACAGAAACTGGTTCTATGTCTGAATGTAGAGCAGTGCTGCTGTTTACCTTTCGACACGCTGAACTGGAGTTTAAAGAGAGATTTTGTAAGGATCAGGACGGTGCCCCAGAATACCCCAGACTGATCACCCAACAAGCTACACTTGAGGCGCAGTCCATATCAGCCCTCGCCAAACAGCCGTCAGTGCTACACCTCTGTAAAGAAGAGATGAGATGAGACAAGATGAATCCTGTCCAGACCGGACCAGTGCTGCAAAGTTCGAGGCCAGCCAGGCACATAGAGAATGAGAAAATAAATTTTTAAAAGGACACGAGTCAAACTGAGCAAGAGAAACCTAAGAAAACCAAAAAGTGTCGAGGCTCAGAAAAGAAAAGATCCCCTTTCGGTAAAACCCTTACTGGTTATTTTAGAAATACTCTCCTCTATTTGAGCCTCCCGCCCTTTTTCTCCAGTTTAGTTCCACTGACCATCCAGAAGCTGCATGTTCCTGACTCTGCTGTGTACTACTGAGCTCTGACATCCACTGTGGTAACATGTTCACTCCTTGTACAGGAAGGTCAGGTGGAGGTCAGGGAGTCTGTGGGTTCAGTACTGTTTAAAGTGTCTAGATTGGAGAAGGAATTTCCTGGTTTTTCTTTTTCAGTTCCAGAAAATCACATTATTTACTGAACCATTTGAACAGTACTGTCTCACAGTCCTTCATTAGAGCTCACTTCATGTAGAAGCCATAAATCCATATAGTAATTGTAAGGGTCCGGGCTGTGCCCCCTGCAGTTAGCAGAGGGTGGCAGCACCAGCGCCCTTCTGTGGGAACAACAGCCCGGAACTCCAAACCCCAGAATGCCCCAGGCTGATCAGGTCAACAAGCTGCACCTGAGGCGTCGGCCATATAAGCCCGCATCACACAAACACCGCTGCTACACCTTTGTAGAGGGGTAGCGGGTACGTTACAGTTAGAGAGAGTAAAGAAAAGAGAGTAAAGAAGAAAAGGTCGGGGGTTCGATCCCCACCTTATCCCTCACAGTTCTCCAAAACAGTTCATGCAGTTTCACATGCATCCACATCCAGGAAGTCCTTTTGCTTGCAGTATAAACCTTTAAACCCGGCACAAACTGATTCCTGCCCTGCATTTGGGTCCCAACCGCACCATGACGATAATCATCTATATTTGAGAATAAGGGAGTCTGAAGAGAGAACCCAGCGCTCTGGTACTAAAAGCTATGCTAATGGAGCTCCATCATTCTCTAATACAGCTACAGTATGTGTCTGATTAAGACTGGAGCTGGGTCTACTGTCTGGTGGTCAGCCACAGATGCTGCTGAGTGTAGGCCTTTGTAGTTCTGCACCAACACTTCCTGACTTACTTCCTCATGTGAAGAGTTCAGCACATAGATCCGCACCATTCTGCCAAGAGTCCTCACACAGCTCTGTTCCACAATGCCTCCTCACCTCTACACCTTATTGCACATGGGGAGACTCATACTACTGATCATCTCTGTAGTATCAGGTAATTAACTCTGCTAATTAATGTCCATGTCTTTCAGTGTGTAAATGTTCATTTATCAATTAAGGACCTTCGTTAAGAACCTGAGAATCACAGACTCCTCTCTTCTCCTCATTCAGATGTGACTGCAGATGAAGTTAGAGTGAGAGAGGAAGACAGGACATTACCAGGACAGAGACAGATACTGTTTACTCCTGAAATGTTTCGTAATGGGTCCAACCAGCAGTGACGTTCTGGCTGTACTGGTTCAGACAGGACTCTATAGCAGAGCTCCACATTTTTTACTGTACAGAGTGAGCAAAGGTCAATATAGTACCTACAGTAGTTCTCCTGCTGAACGATCGACTGGAGTCCAAGACCAGCCACAAGATCTACTGAAACTAACTATCATTGGACTAAATCTGACAGACTCGGCTCTCTGTACTACTGTAACTCTTAGGAATAGACCCAGTGATACAAAGTCCCTGAGAAGCTGTACGAAAACGTACACACAATATGAAGCCTCCTCAAAACCTCAGAAGAATCAAAAGTTACTACTTTTCATCTTCAACCTTGTTATCAGAGAACAGATACCACCATCACAGCGTACAAATGGTTGTGGTAACACCTGCAGCTGTAGTAAGACATGTTACAGAGTTTCAGCTCTACTAAAAAGTAAAAAGTTTCAGCCATCGGAAGGCTGGTCTCTTGGTTTCAGACAGAATCGTCCAGGGAGACTTGGCCCTGTGTGAATTTATGACTGGGGTCAGCATTAAAACCTGAGCATAATTGTTTTTATGATTGGTGCCAGTGATATTCTCCTGGGTTCCACTTCCACCCTGAATATAGCTAATTTTCTCTCCTTGATGGCTGAAATGAATGTCCATGAAGGAGTAAACATCTGGGAGACCACTGGGGCATAGCTGAGGCAGGACTTTTTCTTGGGGTTTATTGTGAAAAATAGAATGGTTGATTCTTGTACATGTGGATTTCTATGGTCCCTCACAAACTGACTACCAGCCTTGTTAGATACCTGTAGAGTGCCTATAAAATTTTATTAGGGTGGCATCATGCTTGAAGAAATGGAAAACAGCGTCCACTACTCCCTTCGGGCCACTTTTGAGTATCTTGTATGCCAATTCCGTTTTTAATGAAACCCACGCTGGCCTTCAGCAGCATTATCTCTCATTACAAGTCCCATTGTTAATGCAATAAAACACTTAATATAATTTAACATGTAAATATTTAAATCATTTAAATGTAAAATGCTCAATTACACTATATAATATAAGGTTGGAGGTTTGGGGTCACTTCTGCTTCCGTGGTGGTATCACTTCCTTCTTACATTTTCTTGACACCTGTCTCTACATCTACATCTACTGGGTTACAAACAAACATGGTCGCTTCAAACTCCGTCCACCACGACCTCCCCTCTGGTTTCACTTCCATTAGTGTTAGTATCATCTGGATTCTTCTAAAGAGCGTGTGGTGGAAGAGGAAGATAAAGCTCAAAACACTGTATTAACCCTACACCAGTAAATCCATGTAAGCCTGTATTAAGTAAAGATCTTTGTTGGATCATTTCAACGAATCAATTCAACTGTGGGACTTACAACGATCAAATAATGATACACAGAATACAAGTTAATAAGATTTATATGTTCTTATTCATCCCCACCATCAGCAGAGGTTTACTGCAGAACATGTATCAGTGTTGGCTACAAAGAAGTGTAATGATGGGGTATTGGCCAGAGAGGAGGGCAGAGAATTATCTAGAGCTGGGTAGAGGTGAGTTATGTTTTTGAGGATGTTTAAGTAAATTCAGTTTTATAAATATGAGACGGCAGTTTATAGTGATGTTCTCAGATGATCTGTTTCTTCGTTCCCCTGGGTCCTGAATATTATTATCTGTTTTCTCACACTAATTTAAATTTACATTTTTAACTTAATTTTAACTAATTAATTAACTATTGTTTATTCACCTTTGTCTGAGAATTAATTAAACTGAACAGCTAAATCAAACATAAGATAATTACATCAGTAATAACACTGAATAATAAATAAATGAATTAAGTAAATTAGAAATAAATTATATAAGATTGTTTTGTCTGCTGCCACTGTTATAATGAAATTCTAGCCCATTAATGGGAGCATAGGAGAACAGATTTTACAGATTTAAATAGCTACACATTATAGGGAGGATTTCTTTAATTAATAGTTTATGATTGTGGGTTTCAGCCCTTTTATTCCTGCTTTGGTCTTCTACAAAGGACAGAGATCAGAGAGGCAGGCAGCTCTACCAGAGCAGGAGTTTCCTGTTGTAGTGTCTCATAACTGAACTCACTTCAAAGAGATCCACACTAAAACAAAGATCAGCATTAGAGCAATGAGAGCTCCAAACACTACTGATTTCCTCTGATCATATTCACAATGAAAGAGGAACCTCTCTCACCATCCTCATCACCACCTCTTAGGTACTCACTGGAACATCTGAAATAACAATATCTGGATAATCAGAACTTTATAAACACTGACTCATATCTCTTGTTTTCTTCCAGGTGTGTTTTGGGTGCTGATCAAATTGAACAATCAAGTGACCAAGTGATCAAACTAAGCAATAGTGGTAACATCAGACCAGAAGATTTTAGCATCAAGAACATCCACCTGATCCTCAGCTGTTGGAGAACTAAAGACTGGCAGAGACAGCTCTCTACTACCTGTGCTCTGACAGAGTTTGGATACCCAGTGATACAAAGTCTCTGGTTTGAAACACAAGGAGATCAAAGTCCCATCCAAAACCACAATGTTATGATCTGATGTTCCTCCTCTCTCTGAAATGACTGAGGTTCACATTTCTGAGGGTAAATACAGTAAAACAGTGAGTACAGGTGTTGTCAGACACAGGATACAGTCTCAGCTGCAGTACTTGTCGTCCTCACAGCCACAGGCAATTAAAAACACTCCAACAGGAATATTCCCAGGATTCCTGAAGGAGAGAAAAATCCGGTTAAAGTTTCGGACCACCATATGCTCTCTTTTCTTGGTTCTAGACAATAATCTGCCATTC
>JAMWET010002941.1:0-28914 GCA_024036415.1 Prochilodus magdalenae | reverse complement strand
CTGGAGTACGTGTTACTCTGTAGATCTGTCTCATGCTATGACGGGGTTTTCAGTTATTTCCAGTCATTTTCTGTCTCTTCTGTCATCGCCCCCCTGGTTTTGACGGTCATTTCCTTTTGCTCACTGTTGTTTGAAGTTGTTGGTTTATTGTGTTGGGGCTCATAAACGCGAGTGAGATGAAAAGCCACAGAATGTTAAAGTGAGCTTGCGAGAGCTGTGTTCATCATTTCCTCTTCCCCGTTAGGCAGGTCTGGTTCCCTCATCAGGGCAGGCATTCTGTTCTATTGCGGGGCCTAATATCTGCTTCAACAGCTACTATTTATGTATTCTGTCTATTATGGGCTCATGTAGTTATATTAACAATTGATTTGTGAGTGAAGGTGACGTGAGTAATTGAGTGAGAGTGTCCCTGTGTGTGTGATAATATATCTTTCGTGCTGACCGATGATGAGATTGTGGTTTGTGTGGGCGGGTGATTGGATGGTGGACTCAGCATTGAACGGGCACTGTGGTTTGGTACCCATGGTTGCTTGATGCAACTTACACTGTGCCACGCTTACTCGACACACTAGCTTTTGGCATGAGGTTTCCCCTTAACATCCAGCGTAGGCCTTTGAAAACTGTTGCAAGCAGAATAGAAAAGTTGACAGCACTCTGCCATGGCCTGCTTAAACACCGAGAAATTAAACTTGCCTTTTGTTTCAGAAAGTTTTGTTCTTGTGTGACAGGATATGGTTAGGTTTTTTGCTACATGTTTTAAAAAAAACAAAAACCCACCATGTTTCAAGCCTGTTCACAGTTGGAAGGAGTTTCAAGAGGGGATCGCCTCGGTAGGGAGGATGGGAGATGCAGGGCTGTCTTATCAATGTAGTTGTCTGCCATATCGGTCATGCGGTATACCTACTATAAGCAATGTGGCTTGCGGCTTCAGTGGATAGAAGGAAAGCACAAACCAGTGAGGACTAATGGATTCTGCGTTGACTGGCACTTGACGGACAGAAAGAAAGACAATTTGCCACCATGCCTATGAGGACCCAAACAAACCCCAATGGGCAGGAATTCAGCCTTTTGGTGCCAGCCCATTGGCAACGGACTGCACGACACTGGGGACTACATGCACACAGATCGTTAGCCGACTGTCCTAAACAACACGTTAAACATCACTAAATAACTGCAGTGGGATGTCGTGCCAGACTGGCCACTAAGGATGGCAGTAGGTCAGTTCAACCTGCACCCCTGCCACACCATCTGCAGGAACTGTGATGAGAATATTGAAGCTGTATGGGATGGAGATTATACAGGGACACGCTTAGGAAACCCCACCAACTCCATACTGAGGACGTCAGGGATATTGGGTTAGCAAACATTGGCGGGCCCCAACGCCATACTTCGAGACAGTATTTGTGTAGCTCAATATTGCCCCATATCAGTCTTAAATGTATCATTTATTGTTCCTGGTAACTCGGTACCTTCCTTCCTCCACCACATGGGACTTTTCAACAACTTGTCACGGATGTACCATACAGTGGAAAAGCAACAATTGATACCGCTTCTTACGTTGCGGTTCTAGGACATTCAGTTCATCCGAGCTTGACTAACAATCACGTTTTTTGGTCACGTACATGTGATCACATGTGGATAGGAAACGCTGGAACTCATGGGCCAGTTGGCTCAAGCCTTACGGACCATCTTCTCAAAATGTTTGTTAAAATATTCTATTTACTATTGTGTATTTACTTTCAGGCTTAGTGGCAACAATATCTATTTGGCAAAGTTCATGCCCGACCCCCGCCCGAATCAATATCAACCACATTACCTTCACGCTTGTTGTCAAGGGAATGAAGTCCAGGATTAGTGGGATGCATTTTACAAAATTTTTGAAAACAAACAAAAACACAGAATCAAAACAGAACGACTATCATAAAAGCCACCTAATATGCTGCTAGCATGGTTAGCCTGGCTTGCTCCATCACAGAAACTGAGACCATTTCTACCATAAACCTCTATTCCTTGGATGTGGAAAACAACCAGCTCACTATTGATTTATAACACATTCTGAGGTCTCAAACAAAATATGGAACACACGCTCCACCTTGCCATTGAGGGCTGGAGCGCTCGCCCGTTTCAATTAGATTGCAGCGCCAGAGTGATGGGCGGGAATATTCTGGCAAAGATACAGTACTCTCAGACAGGTCACAGTCCTGGAACGGCAGCTCCAAGCCACAGAAGGGCACCCTGCAGCTGAGAGAACCGGCTCCCTGTTGCGTACGGTATTGATGGTAAAAATGGGCCGGAGGTGGAGCCACTCCTGGAGTCACATAGCCCACAATGTTCTCTGGAGGAGGTACTGGACCTCCAGCTGCGATACAATGGATCGTGCCAATGGGAGTGAAAAAGAGGAAACGAGGAGAAAATGAGATTGACGTCGTTCCAATGGGCTTAGGAAAGTTTAGATTTCAACCGTTTCCATGTAAAAAGTGCATCACTTGCCAAAACAAGTTCAGATATGCTCATTTGAGCGTTTATGTCAAGGGATATGGAACACACAATACATGTATATGTTGCGTGGGAGATCTTGGACCAAGACAGGCAGGCCTCACTCCTTGTTATAGTTATATGAAGTTTATTTGGCAGTTACTGAGCTATCACATCTGAGCCTTCCTTGTGTTAGAGGCCAATAGTCCAGAATGAATTTAGGTCTCTCTTCTTCTCTCGGGTGTTCAGACTCATCCATGTGAATCTAAGATGGCTAGAAAATCAGTTCTAACGAGAGGGCAATGGTCAGGATAACGTTTACTAACACGTCTGTTTTTTTTTTCATAGAACGGCCATGTTCCACTCACCTACTGACAGACAGGCAAGGGAAGAAGCAGGACATGCACTTCAGTGGACGGCCTGGACCGTGATAACCTCCTGGTCCCAATAATTGTCGGAGGAAACGCGGATCGTGAAAGAGGAGCAGGGGGCCGCAGCAATGGGCGTGTGAGGCAGTCGGTCTCCCTCCACGGCGTAGAACAAACAAATTCTGGCCCATTGCGTTTCGGATCTCATACTTTATTATTGCCTTTCAACGCCGGGCCATAGCTGCAAACAGGAACACACACACAACCACACACAGCACACACACACAACACACACAACACGTAAGTACGGATATTCAAACAAAACCTTACGATAACATTCATTGGAGGTCAGTAGGCTCTCTTATTAAAACATCTATGGAGTGCAATCCCTGGCTCATCACAGTATTTCTGGCATGAGTAATGGGAATTATTAAGTTATGAGCAAGCTTTGATTGCCGTATCCCCAAGGAAACAAGATGGCAGGAAGCAACTTGCTTCACTGCCAAAGCAACAACAAAGATTCATTCCATCAAGTGTGACAAATTTAAGGAATCCTTAGTCTCTCATGTTTGCTCTGGAAATCAACCAATTCAAATACTATCCACTCACAGAAAGACAATATTCCATAAGGGGGGATTGGCATTTCCAGGAAATTTATGGCACGTTAGTTAAATCCTTCAAACCCCAATGAAACGCCCCCAGTACTTACTGGGATTACGAGGACACGGATGAAATAGGTGAGTCTGTTTATTACTCTTGTACGAAGAACCTGGAAAATGTGTCCCATCGATAAAATTGATATGCTTTGCTAATGGCATTCAGCACAAGGTCAGGAGTTATGAATCTTGGACTGCTGTACATGGGTGGTTAGGACAATGAAACTGAAAACACACATGTCATTTTAGTGTGGTAGGGGTATCATGGCTAAATTGGACCAGCCTGGTGGCCAAAACTTCATTAACTGCACAATGCACCAGTACGAGCAGAGTCCGTGACAGGTTCAGTTAGCATGGAAAGAGCACAGTTTCTGCTCAAAATACAGCAAGCCACACAACATTATGGGTGTACATACCAAGAGTTCAAAGAGAGGAACAAACTGTTGGAGCACGTCTTGCTAGGGAGCATCTGTGAACCTAAGAGACAGCAAGTCTTTGTGATGTATCAAGAGCCACTGTATCCAGGTGGAATGTCAGCAAACCACCAAGAAGGACGAAACCTCCACCAGCATTCACGTAGTGACCTGGCCACTATCCTGCAAGATAAGGATGGCTTAGGAATCCCTCTGACCACTGGGAGGGAACGCGGTATATGTCTATTCCCAAGAACGAAATGACGCTGTATTGGCCAGCAAAAGGAGGGCCCTAACACCCTACTAATCAAATGATTGTGGTCTAAAACCAGGTGTTTCAGTTTCATTGTCCATACCCCCTTGTATATGGAATGCATTAACTTGACATGTTCCAGAGAACAGAATTGAGTATGGAAGGGGCCCCTCGCAGTGCTTAGAAAAAGGCCCCCTGTGGCCTCCATTGAGGACTGACCCTCCATTGCCATTAGTGTGTTTGCAATGGGATCAGCACAAAGTGCAGTACAAGGGTCAGGTTATAAGTACCGTCCCAGTTGTCCTGTTATCTTCATCCCCCAACTTCCATCTTGTGAGTTAACAAATCCCAGCGGAAGTCCGGTTAGCGACCTCTGCACCAGATTAACAAGTACCGATGGGGATAAGAGGAGGAACATGGGGACACGGTGAGAACCCGCTCTGGGTCAGTCTTCGTTAGGCCATACGAAGAAGTATTTTAGGAGTACATTGATTAAAAAAAGAGGCAAATGGAGAAAAAAAAAGGAATGTCCAGCATGTGAAATTGAAACTAACCACACCCACAAACACACGCTAACACCACACACAAATAGATGCACAACCAGAAGGAATCACCAAGAAAGGGAATCGAAAACTTGGTGGGGTGCGGTTTGGACATCCTGGAGGCATGAGAAACAATTTAAGTTTCACGCACGCCGCACATGTGACGTAAGCGGAGACAGGACTTATCGCTGTTTGGACCCTGACTGGACCCCAATAGCCACAAATTTTCATATTTTTTTGACAATAAGCGAGCAGTGACGACCTCCATGCCGTCCTCTTGTTATGTTAGTGCCACAGCACCACTGGCCGTGGCTGCCCAGATGCAGGAACCACATGCACCCAGACCCTGCTTTTGTCTTTGTGGGAGACGGACCATATGAATCCAATGTGTGGAGGCACCGATTGGTCAGGAAACCAAAGGTGAACGCTCTGTTGTCCACATCATGCGTCCTACAGGAAAACTGGTTGAGAGTATACAAGCTGCATGGACTGGATCCATCACAGGGACACCATTAGGGAACCTCTACAACTCCATGCTGGAGGACGTACGTCAAATGTTGTCGTTGCGTTAGCCTAATGAGAGACAGGGACTTCTGTATGTTGTAGGCTCAATAAATTTTGGTAATATCAGTCTATATGCATCATTTTATTGTTCCTGGTAACCCTTATCTCCGAGGCCCAACAGCACTGAAATTATTAATAATATATATATAGCCATTATACCTAATAAAAAATTATGAAAAATTTAATAGCCAACATCTGTTCAATTCTTGAAAATTAGGAGATTAGGAAATCCACTTGATTGCCAAATAACTCGGTGCTTAAATGGCCTATGTGCTTTATGTTGATGTGCGAGAAATGGGAGGGAGTCATTTGAGAGCTCCACCTCCTATCCAGCAAGTCTCCCAAGCCGGCGTCCACGTTCTCAGCTTCATGATTTCTCATTAGATTATCAAGCAGATAATCCTGGTATTCCTGCTTGCAGTCTTGGCAACATGGGAGATCTGTCTTATTCCCTCTGCAAGGAAAGATCCCTCTCGCTCTCTCTCCTCTTTACAAAGAGAGTTAATCCAACCACTTGGACCAATTGCCAGGAAGTCTTCGCAGGGACACTTGGGAACAGATGGAGGCCCTCTGAGGTTAAACTGCTGTGGTCAGAGGCCACAAGCGACAGTAGCTGTGTTGATTATGGATAACATTTACCAGCCAGGATCAATAACATGTTCTGCTACATTGGAGCTATTGAGTTCATGCTGAGCCTAGCGATGTGTTCTCAGCTCACTCCATTAAACCTAAATGTCTGTTAATGGCGTTGAACGTTACCTTCTATGATCTCCACCTTCTGTTTAATCCGTAGTTGATCCGATCTGTGTGCATTAGCAGGATGCAGAAAAGAACAAAAGAGGTCTCAGACAAATGTGTCTTCATAATCAAATTGTCAATATCAATACAACTTAGAGATGATTAGGCAAACACTTGTACTAGAGTGAAATCCATATGCATATGGCATTGCCACAACATCTCAACCTGGGTTAGGTTTATTCCAGCCCAGGGTGGGCATCCATGGATATGCCCGGGGATTGGGCCACCATGTACATATGCGCCATAGGTTTCGGATGGGAGGAGAGAAGTAGGTCACAAGGAGCAGTTGGTGGAGTTTTAGCTCCACTGCTGTGGTGAACAAGTTCTGGAACAAAACCATTATACTAAAGCCTGGGTTTTAGTGTACATCTCTGCACGTCATGAGCTGACAAGGCCAGCAAGGACGCAAATAAGCGCAAAGCTAGAAACAGGCATCGAACGGGGTTAAACTAACGAAATAGCATGATGACAGATCAAAACTGCAGGGTGACTGGAGGAGCAAACGCTACATGATCCAGACAGAGCTGGCGATTCCCGCTGCATCGTCTGAAAGCCACTTACAAGAAGCGACACAGGGACGGATCTTTATTTTATTTCCACATCGGGACCCAGCGAACACCACGTAACACCCAGAATATCTCACCCACTGGTCATGCAGTCTCCCACAGCTTGAGCGCAACAAACACAGACGGACCCTGTCCAGAACAGCGAGAAGCAGGGCTAGGCTGCCTGCACAGCCATCAAACCCACACAACCGACATGTGCTCCAGGAACGAAAACGACCTAGCAATAATAGCCGCAGGCGGCGCGGCTCTTTTTTTTTTTTTCCATTCAGCCCATCACGGCCCCTCGTGGCGGAACCAGCGCTTCTCCGACATGCACCTCAGGAGTGTCTAAAGACTAACTCAAACAAGCCCCGCGCCACTCCTGTCTTATTATAAGGGGGAAATCAAGGAAAGGCGTCCGAAGCCTCAACGGACCAATATCAAAACGGAAACATCTGATTGGCTGACGGGCTTAATTCTCCGCCATCCACGCGCGAGCCAATCAGCGTTCAGAGGCGAGCTCGGCTACGGAAGCCTCTGAGTGTTCAGTGTGGTTGGGGTCTATTTGGAAAACAGATATTTTAAAGCGGCTTTCTCGCCCCCGCCTCCGCACCCCCACCTGCTTCCTAATCCTGGGGACCACATTCCTGTTACATCTGACCATGTTTCAACGACCGCAGCGGTCACTAATGGCCTAGAAAGCCAAACACGGGATAAACCCTGAGCACTTGTAGTGTCCCATGAATACATGACCATGAATGTAACTATTATTCGTTTCTCAAGGAAACCACTAGCCCTGTAATAATAATTATTAATAATAATAATAATAAATAAGCTACACGTACATAGCTACCTTTTGAAAAAACCCATGGAAGATAAACAACAAACAAAACAAACAAAAAAAAAAAGCTAAAAGGTTTAGAGAGAGAGAGACGAGACATAGAGAAAAGACGAGAGATAGAGGAGCCCCCCCCTCTCGGAGCGGATGAGAGAGAGAGAGAGAGAAACAAGAAAGAAAGGAAAGAGAGATGAGAGAAAACAAGAAAGAAAGAAAAGAAAGACGAGGACGAGAAACAATGAAAAGAAAGAAAGATGATCCGGAGAGAAACAAGAAAGAAAGAAGGAAAGGAAAGAAAGCAAGAGAGGTGGAGAAAGAAAAGAAAGAGAACAGAAAGGAAGAAAAAAGAAGAAAGAGGAGTGATAAGAGAAAGTAAACAAGAAAAGAAAGAGAGTGAGAAACAGAAAAGAAAACAAGAAAAGAAAGGAAGAAAGAGGGAGAGAGAGAAAAGAGGAGGGAGAGAAAAGAAAAGAAAGACAGAAAGGAAGACAAAGAGAACGAAAGAGAGTGATAAAAGAAAGTAAAACAGTAACAAGGAAAGAAAGAAAAGAGAGTGAGAAAAGAAAAAAGAAAACAAGGAAAGAAAGAAAGAAGAAAGAAAGAAAGAGGTAGAGAGAGAAGAGCGAAGGGGGGGATGAGGGAAAAGAAAGAGAGAGAGAGGAGAGGAAAAAGAAAGAAAGACAGGAAGAGGAAGAAAAAAGAAACGAAAAGAGAGTGGGTAAAGAAAGTAAACACAGAAAGAAAGAGAGTGAGAAAGAAAAAGAAAAACAAGAAAGAAAGACCCAGAAAGACAGAGCGGATGAGAGAGAAAGGGGGGAGAGAAGAAAAGAAAGACAGAAAAGGATGAAAAAGAATGAAAGAGAGTGATAAAGAAAGTAACAAGAACGAAAGAGATGAGAGAAAGAAAAAGGAAACAAGAAAGAAAGATAAGAAAGAGGGAAGAGAGAGAGAAGAGAGAGAGAAAGGGGGGGGATAGAAATGAGACCGAGGAGAGAAAAAGAGAAAAAGAAACAAGAAAGAAAGAAAGAAAGAGGGAGAGAGAGAGAGAGCTAGATAAAGGTAAGAAGTTCCAGAGTGTGGGGGCAGTAACACTAAAAGACCTGCCTCCCCATAGAGGAAAGCCTTGAAACTAGGGAACAGCCAGCAGACCAGGATTCCGGAGGACCCTAACTAGTGCCGATGGAGCATAATGCTGTAAAAGTGTAGGCAGGTAGATAAGTGGCTCTGCTCCATACACGACTTATTAAAAGGTCCAGCAGTAGGTTTTATAGTGGAGTGTGCTCTGTTAATGGGACCCAGTTGTAGCTGCATGAAGGAATGGGGTGATATATTTTGTTAGCAGGTTTACTGAGCACTCAGAGTCTGAGTTTTGAATGTTACTGCAGAGGAGCGAAAAGGGAGGTGTGGAGTCTAAACCACAGAACAGCTGAATTGCAATTAATCGATCCGGACCCAGATCAGCAAGCGGGTGTTGTGGGCCAACAATCTAAGCCAATATAATGGTACTTGCTGGCCCCACTCGTTTGGCACTGCGCAAGTCTGCTGTTGAGGCCAAGGCATCCCACATATTTTACAACATGCGTTTTGGCCCCGCCTGTGCCCAAAACAGATCTGGGTCCACTTCTGGCACCAGAAGATGCTCTACTTTTGCCGAGGCATGGCTCTAATCTGGTGTCTATGTGGCCCACATCTTGCTACTTAAGATGCGGTCTTGCCCATAGTTGCTGTCAACCACATCTGGCAAGTGGGACAGATGAAAATGGGCAACTGGATGATAATGAAAACCATGAACTTGAATCTTCAGCATCTTTAGAAGCAAAAACAGAGTTCTAGGTTTGCGATGAAGCATTAAATCTAAAGTAATTACAATTTACTCATGTTGGCATTTAAACAGGACAATGCTTGTGAAAAAGTATTTGCCACCTTAATGATTTCCTATTTTTTGCATGTTTGTCTCTTAATGTTTCAGAATCCATCAAACAAATTTAAAATTAGTCCAAAGATGACAAGTAAACATAAAATTGCAGGTTTATTAAATTAAGCGTTTAGTATTAAGGGGGGAAAATGCAAAACCTCAGTGCGCCCTTGTGAAAAAAGTGTTTCCATTCTAAACCTAATAACTGGTTGGGGCCCCTTTTCTCTGCCCCCCCCCCCAGCAACAACTGCAATTCAAGCGTTTGCGGTAAACTTGCAGTGAGTTCTTTCACAGCGCTCTGGAGGAAATTTCGCCCCCACCCAGCTTTGCAGAATTGTTGTAATTCCAGCCACACTGAAATGGTTTTTTTTCGCACTTTTTTAAAGTTCATGCCCAGCATCTTCCATAGGATTCAGGTCCAGGACTTTGACGATGCTACTCCAAACGTATTCACTATGTTTTTCCTTCCGTTCATTCAGAGGTGGGAACTTGCGGGTGTGTTTTTGGATCATTGTCCTGCTGCAGAACCCAAGTTCATTTCAGCTTGAGGTCACAAACAGATGGCCGGAAAAACATTCTCCTTCAGGATCTTTTGGTAGTTGACGGCAGAATTCATGGTTCCCATTTATTACAGCAAGTCTCCAGGTCCTGAAGCAGCAAAAACAGCCCAGACCCATCCACTACCACCACCATATTTCACTGTAGGTCTGATGTTCTTTTTTCTGAAATACGGTGTTTACTTTTACACCAGAGATGTAATGGGCACACACCTTTCCATTCCAAAAACGTGGTTCAGCTTTTGTTCTCGTCAGTCCACAGAGTATTTTCCCAATAGTCCCTTGGGGATCATCAAGAGCTTGAGACGAGCCTTAATGTTCTTTTTTTTGCTCAGCAGTGGTTTTCATCTTGGCACTTGACCATGCAGGCCATTTGTACCCTGTCTCTTTGTTATGATGAGTCATGAACACTTATCGTAACGGTGAGGCAGGTGAGGCCTGCAGTTCTCTGGATGTTTTTGTGGGGTCTTTGTGACCTCTGGGATGAGTCGTCGCTGTGCTCTTGGGGTAATGTTGGTCGGCCGGCCGGCACTCCTGGGAAGGTTCACCACTGTTCCACGTTTGCGCCATTTGTGGATAATGGCTCTCACTGTGGTTCACTGGAGTCCCAAAAAACTTTTTAGAAATGGCTTTTATAACTTTTTTCCTGAACAGATCTCAATTACTCTCTTTCTCATTTGTGTCCAAATTTCTTTGGGTCTTCTCATGATGTCTAGAGTTTGAGTATCTTTTGGTCTACTTTGCTTCATCAGGCAGGTCCTATTTAAGTGATTTCTTGATTGAGAGCAGGTGTGGCAGTAATAAGGCCTGAGTGTGGCTAGAGAAATTGAACTCTGAATTTTTTAACTGGGGAGGCAAATACTTTTTAACACAGGACCATGTAGGTTTAGATTTTTTTCCCTCTTAATAATAAAAAGCTTCATTTGAAAACTGCATTTTGTGTTTACTTGTGTTGTCTATGACTAATATTTAAATTTGTTGAAGATCCTGAAACATTTAAAGAGACGATAACATGCAAAAAAAATAAGCCCCCTTCACATCTTGCTTCATTTGTATTACAGGTTTTACAGGATACATCCATTCTATATTAGTTCTTGAGGCTTTTATTGCCACTTATTTCTCAAAAGAAAACAACACCAATAACATCAAATTTAACAGTGATATTGAGGCCTCAGTCTATTTCGGTTTTAATGATTCCACTAAGATTCAACTTTGTCTTTGTTCAGAGTACAGGTACAGAGCGCCAATGAAAGCATTTAGTATTCTAGCATCTAGACGTAAATAAAACAGTATTTACATATTAAATGCAAGAAAGCAACCATAGCAAGCAATGCAAAGGTTGCAATATGTACACATTATTATATATCATAATTATGGATAGTGGAGTGGAAAAAACAGATCTGGTATAAATACAATATACAGAGTGAATGGGAAGAATACAATGTAGGTCAAATGTAGATTGTGTAGAAGTGATGTGACTATGGCATATGTCATATAGTCATAATATGACAAGATATAATTTGATATATACAATCCAAATGTAATAGTTAGTAATTATTGTACATTCTATGCACATTGTATTATTATTATTATAATAACCACCACCACCAACAACAACAACAACATTGAATTTTTGGTTTTGACATTTTTAGATCCTTTTATTTTCAGAAAACACCCCTAATTTATATTAATCTTGTTTACTATTTGTGTCCAAAAAAAACAAAAACAACAACAAAAAAAATTTCATACCACTGTCCAAAATGTCTTGGTATGCTGAAGCATTATGACGGCTCAAGATCCAAGTGGTGGTACTTTACATTGTGGTTGGTGATGTAAGACGTGAATGCAACTGCTTAGCCATATAAACCCATACCATGAAGCTCCTGGCACACGGCTTTTGTGCTGATGTTAATGTCAGAGGAGGTTTGAAACTGTCAGCAGATTTGTGTCAGACTTTAATGCACTCGGCAACCCTGCTCTGCAACTTTACGTACTCTGCCAGTTTCTGTGGTTGCTAAATTTACATTTACGGCATTTAGCTGACGCTCTTATCTAGAGCGACTTACAGCCGTGCTTAGTTGCTTCAGTTGTTTAAAAATACCACTCACAGCTGATCGCGGAATATCTAGGAAGAAAGAAAGTCATCAAACTGACTTGTTGGAATGGTGGTATCCTATTGCATTATGATGTTGGAATTCTGTGAGCTCTTTGGAACGGCCCATTCTTTCACGAGAAACTTGATTTTTATACATCTGTTGCGATGGGGCTGAATAAACACAGGTGAATGTAAACATTAAAAGTTTTGGCCCAATAATTTCCATTTAGTACATATACACATTCTGGAGCTGTACACAGCCTTTAATGTTCTATATTTATGGGACTTTAGGGACGTCCATATTTACTACGCCATGACGGTGCCAGGCCACGGTCTGCATGTGTTACAACACCATGGCTGTGTAAACTGAGAGTGTGGGGGGCTGACTAGCCTGTCTGGTGTTCTACTGAAATGTGTGGTGCAATATGAATTAAGGTCTCATTCGGTTGCACAGCTGAACACTCATATAACTGAAGAATGCCCAGTAGTCAGCTTTTAAAGCTGGATCAGTTTCTCCTCGCTTCCCAGCGTTTAACCACTGTGCTACGTATGTGTGGTGTATTTCCTCTCCTCATGGACATCATGGAGCTCGAAGGCTAATCAAAGGAAGGGAGTCAAATTCTGCCTGCATATTCTCGCTAAGTGAGCTGGAGCTCAATAACAACAAACACCCTCACCACCACTTCTTGGTAGGTGAGCTGCAGGCTCATTCTTGTTTAATGATTGAACTAGCCACAGAATAAAACAAGAACAACCAGAGAGTCCCCTGACTATAATGTGCCTAGCCTAGCCACCAGCAGTAAACATTAGCTAACATTAGCTAGCCAACCATTTCCAAACAAGCTAACTGGACAAGCAGACCTGTATCAGCAGGTACATGAGACCTGTCGACCTGTTTAAAATTGTGCCATGCTAGCTGTCAATGCTTTCCACAGGTGCCATTCTGGCTGGTATACAAGAAAGAATGTATTTTCAGACCAGTAAGGTTTGTCAGAAGTTGCTACATGTGGCCTCCATAGACAAGACTTAAAATTTAGCTCTGCTGCTAACATTGTAAACGTGTTGATTGCCAGTAATGAGATTCAGTATGCTTGCACCACATAACCATGTCTTTTCCTTCGGTTATTGTTGCCATGCAGATGCCCATCACTCATCATTATTGAATTGTTTGACCTCAGCTTAATGACAGCATTGCATGCAGCATGAGCATGCAGCAAACACGACAGGCCCCATCTGTCCTCACAAATATACTAATGCCCAAAAGTTTGTCACTAGAGGTGCATAGTGTTTAGGTTAGGTAAATATATGGCTAGTTATTAAAGCTAATGTCCTAGTGGCTAGTTTTTGCACAAACTGCAATTTAGTAGCACACAGGCTACTCCTGTGCATAGAAGTCACTGCATAAGCGTGTGTCATCTGGGTAGAGGGCATCCAAATTGGTGACTCAGTCAATTAGTTCTGATTGAGTGCACCTAGAAGTGCCTAGCTAGATTTTATAAGCCCTAGTATGTAAAAGGCATTTTGGCCATTGTTAGTTGGCATCATGTTTATCCAGAAAGAAAGGTTTGCTATAAAACTAAATAAATTACTATGAATCATTTTATTAATAAGGGGGAGTATGAAAAAGGAAAGGACCTGTGTGAGACAAACACTTTCCAAAAGAGGGGGTTTGTGTGTGCACACAGAACATGACATGGCAAGAAGCTTTTGAAGCTGGATCTGTTTCTCTTCAGTTCCCAGTGTTTAACCCCTGTGTGTTTTTCTCTCCTCATACACATCATCATCATCATCAAAGGATTAGCCTTCATGGTTTAGGTTAATGGAACATATGCAGGCTAGTTGGTGAAGCTAATGTCCTACTAGGTTTTTAAAAAAAAATTTTTTTAAACAAACTGCAAGTTGGTACACAGAGTAGCACACAGGTTACTCCTGTGCATGGGGTTGCTGCATAAAAGTGTGTCATCTGGGTAAAGGGGGCGGGGCATCTATATTGGTAGCTGAGTCAATTAGGTTTGATTGAGTACACCTGGAAGTGGCTAGCTAGGTTTTATAAACCGTAGTATGTGCAAGGCAGTTTGGCCAGTGCTAGCGGGCCTCATGCTGAAAGAGAAAGAGAAAGAGAAAGAGAAAGAGAAAGAGAAAGAGAAAGAGAAAGAGAAAGAGAAAGAGAAAGAGATGTGTGAGACAGGAAATACTTTCCAAATAAGAGGGACTGTGTGTGCACAAAGAGCATGACATGCTTAGTCTTCACTTGATGAGAAAATGAAACAAAACTGGCTTGTTTGATGATAAAACCTGCAGAAGATCCAAGTGAAATATCTCAATCCTAACCTTCCTTTCAACACCCCCATCCTACCATGAAAAATCCTGGAGTAGGCAGTGGGGGTGGCATGCTTATTTGTGGAACACATTTACATGAACACTGATGCACTAGTTCTCTCCCTGTTTACCTGTATCAGCATGTATTTTATTTTTATTGAGGTACACCTTCCACCACCCCCTCAACCTTTCCAAAAAATGGTGGTCCAAATATTAAGATTATGTATGATTCTTCTGAAAGTATATATGCATATTATCTCCAGGAACCAATTTCACTCAATTTTATTTCCTCGAGTTTGAACTGGGTTTTTTGTATGTCTTGGCTATTTGTATCTCCGTCCCAATATGACAATATGGTGTAATGAAAATGAAGAATGATCAAAACAGGTGAAAAACAATATTAGGCCATCCATATTCTTGCATCGAGAGATGCTCTAGGAAGAGTCTGGTACCTATCGCTACCTAAAGTGGCCAAAAACCACCTACTACGGAATCTAACATTTTTGAACCTTAATAAATTATGATCGTCAGTCTCTTGAGAGACACAAGTATAAAATGAAATCTCTGTGACTGAGACTGATGCTCAGTGGGCTTAACCAAGCTGGAACAACACCACTTTGATACTGGACTAGTGCTTAATGATACCCCCACCCTGCCTTGGGTTTGGGTAAGGCATCCAAAAATCAAATGCAGCCAGAGTAAATAAATAAATATGTCTATAAACTGAACAAGGATTTAATGTAACAATGAAATAATTTGATACAAAGAAAAATCAGGAAATTAATAAAGACAGAAACTATAATGCTATCATAAAGCAGATTATTTACACAAAAGGACCAAATCAGAACACACGGTTCTGTTTTTTACAGATATATTACTACAAGAGGTGTAGAATCTCAAAACTCAATGATTCTTGCACACTGTTTGTGTGTAGGACTTTGCCAATGAAATAACCACAAAAAACTAAAATGTTCAGTTTATTTTGCTTATTTGCAACCCTAAGACATTAAGCTAAGGTAAAAAAAACGTCCAATATAAAGCTACAAATATTCAGCCATAGTCTTCAGCTAAGTGTACTCACAAAGCAAGAGTAGAGTCAAAGTTTCTGACTGTTTACCACAAACAGTACAGTTTACATCAGGGGTCATCTTAAACCTTGAAACCTAAAAATTTAACTGGATATTTTTTGTGTAAAAGCTGAAATCGCCTTCATTTTATTAATCAGCAAATACTTAAGAAGCGTTTAAACCTTGTTTACATCAAATATGTTTGAAACAATTCTGTTAGATTGCCAGTGTGTCCAGGGGCTAACTGCTACTAACGGGTTGTCGGTGGCTGGAGACTATGACTGTATTGTGGAAATCGGTACATGGTTGTTTGCTAGTATGTACTGTTTACAATGTATATGCCCCCTTGTTGTGTGGTATACAGTACAGTAACAAGTTCAGTGTGAGTTATACTAATAGTCACATGACCAATTACTTTCACACTTAATACCATGTCACAGAGCTGTTATCTACTTGTATCCCACTGTTGTAGAGCTAAGACTGCTCGCTAACACTACTCAGTTCACATGAGATACGGTTAGCCTAGCTGTTAGCTACCCTCGGGCTATTTCACTCTAAAAACTGATCCTTTAAAGCTACCGCGTTCATCCTTTGTTAATTTTCAGACCTGTATATTTGAACTTTCTGAGGATCATTCTGATGAAAACACCCACTTGGAGTTGGTGCTCCCCATGCTTCTTCAGCTCTTTATTACCTTTAGTACTTTTTACTTTTTTAATTTATCCCCTACCCTATTTATTGTTTAGAGTAATTTTCCTTTAGTTTAATACTGTAAATAATCTGTGTTCTGTGTTTTTGTTACTCTCACCAAGACAAATTCCTTGTATGTGTAACATACTTGGTGAAATAAAGAGATTCTGATTTTGATAACCAAAATGCAGAGAAGTATAATGACCAAGTTTTAATGACTATTTGGATCTAACTTGAGAGGAATAAAAATGCTCTAACTGGGCCCAAGAAATTTAGGGTATTTTGATTCTTTCTCTTCATGTTCAGTAAAGATAAGTTTGTCAGTTAACATTTCTACCACCCCTAGGTGTTTTGTGTGGGCCATTGAGCGGCCCGTTGGCCATGGCAAAAAAGCCTGTTTCCTTTCAAAGTTTGGTGGTGTTAGCAAAGGGGCCCAGTATGACCAAATTGTGTGGCAACAAAACCTTTTTTAAGTTGAGTGACGTTTTAGGACAGGGTTGTGTCGATGTCTGTGTCACGTGATAATACGTTGGTTCATTTTATTTATAAAACGGCCTCTTAAAAACACCCATTCACAGACCCCTTTCTGCTGCCGTGTTATCTCCCACTTGTAAGGCTGTCATTTCATCCAAATGAAAAGCATGGGTTATTTAAGTTTTGATGTAAGCAGGAAATGCAAAGAAACTTGCCATGTACCGATTCATGGGACAGTCAAACTATAGACCCTAAACATACTTACTAGTGATAACTTCTGTCCACACTGGTTCGACAAAGCTAGGATGATGGTCACCACTGTTAAGATGACTATGGAAAATAAAATGAAGGTGCCGTTATAGTGCTGGTTATGCTGCTAAGTGGGACTGACTAGGGGAGACACCCACAAGTGGGCCAGGAAATCATTGCACTGGGGACATTGACACTATTATGGGACATGTTATCAATATGTTATGACTAACTCCTTAGAATGTTGAGTCTACAGTACATTGTAAGAGTGGTCTGAAACGCAGAAGGTCTCTGCATTAGTTTGAGCGATATAGGCCGTAACTCTTCAATGTTCTTACAGAAGCCTTGTGAAACCAAAACATAGGCCATATGCATTCATATGACCATACTATATGCGGGCGTCACATTTAGGGTGTTACCTAGCTGCCACTCCTTAACTGTTACAAAGGTTTAATACAAGAAGATGAGCCAGCTACTTCAAATAGCATGTTGACTTTAGGAAAGTTTCTCCTATCTTGAACCACATACTTGAATAAGAGCACAGCTCAAACAAATATTACTGCCAAAGTACAAGAGCAGAATTGTGATGGCTCTTCTTAAATTTTGATTTGGGATTGATTTTGGCTCACTACCTTATCCTTTTGATGGTCAGCTCGTTCTGTAAAAGCAATGTTGGCATTAGCTGATGGACTGTAGTAGAATTTCTAAGGAGTTGATTTCAAGGAATGGTGACTCTAATGGTTTTTACCGGGGAATACTTTGTTGTGACCCCCCTCCTGAGAAGCACAGCAGCATTTCAGAGCAGATTGGACAGAGCATGGAACCCATTGCTTCATGGTGGCCACTAGGACGGCCCGCCCCTGAAACATTTAGATTAGTCTGGCTAACAAATTTGCACTTGTGCCAGTATTCAAAATTAAGGAAAGGCTTCTCCGAGATTGCTGGAACAGTGCACCAAGTGTGGGAATCACTGTAACCCTAGTACACCTATACCATTGCCTAAAGAAGCTTTAACAATTTTCTACACACAGGACAAACACATGGTTTATAAATCTTTGAGAAGTAATTAAAGCCATCCACCACAATGTAGGTATCAATCATTATATTTTTCCAGATTATGGCAGATAATGCTACTTTTACTTGTGCACCATGTGTCAGAGTTGACTCTGGGATAAGGAAAGCACATGCAAACAGAGCTTTATGACAGTCCTATAAGCAAGCCATCTTCGTGTGAACTTAATAGTAGGAGAACCTCCAATTGAAGATGTTTAGGGTCATATAAAGTCATCAATAAGGCAAACCAAGTACAACCAAGGCGCTGATAAGGTAGTTAAAGTAACACCAGGAAACACTTGCCCAGAGAGTCCACGCAGTTTTCTGACACTGGATAATACATAGTTTATCAATCTTTAAAAATTGTAATAGATAGCATTTATCACTAATGGTATCATTGATACTTTAACAAACTCACTGCATATCTTTGGATTATTTACATCACACCCCCTTCATGACCTTCTGGTTAGACATCGGTGCCACTTTGCAGCAGCAGGCACTCGTACAGCTCCGCTTTGTAGCAAAGCTAAGGGATACAGCAGTTGAGAGTACGTTTTTGTATACAAACGAGCAATCACACGGCAAAAACTCCCTCTTCACTGGTGCTCGGGATGTTATTGGACAATGCTTGCTGAACACAGATTCAGACCTCAGCCTGGCGAGGCAGTCACCAACATCTGAAGAGACTTAAAGCACAGGTACCCACGGTTCCATACTCCCTGATCACTGGGCGACATGGCCACTTTCATTTGTTCTATGCCCTTATAATGATGCACAGTTTAGTTAATAATACCTTCTCGTACTCGTTGTTTTACAGTTTGTACAGATAACATTAACTGTAGGTCTGGCTTTCGTGATTTCTGATTGGACGGTTTTAGATGACTTGTGAATGTGGGAATACACAGCTGCACTGTTCTCCTGCATAATATTCACTCTCCATGTTAATGATACTTTCACAGCCTTATACTTTACAAAGTCACTATACTTTCATAGCATACCATTACACTCTCTAACAGTTTACTTCCATCCCACTCATTATTAATATTATTATTATTATTGTTAGAGTACTTCTGTTTCTTCTTCTCTTTTATTTATTTTCCTTTTCCTATTATTATTCTTTACTGTATTTGGGCTGCTGCAATATGTGACTTTCCCTTTGGGTATCTATCTATCTATCTATCTATCTATCTATCTATCTATCTATCTAATCCCCATATGACTGTCATGTCACTCTGTCACGTTGCACGTTCATATGCAATTCACTAAGAGAACCTCTAATTGAAGTCCCTGGCTATAGTCAACCTTAAGACTGAAGATGAATTTCTCCAATGTGTCTGCACTACCGACTCATAACAGGAGTTTGTGTGGCGTGCATTTCACGAGCACAACCCATATACCTGTAAGAAGTGTGAGCTTTAGCTGCACCTCATGGCTCTCTGTTCTCCCTACTTTATATGAAATCAAACAGGAGCAGCTAATAACTGCCACTGTGCCATGCAAAACTGTAATAAACAGACTAGGAACTTTGACAGACCATCTTAAAAGCAGAACTTTGCAGCAGGTGCTGCCCTCTAGTGGTGGTTAGTGCTTGTTAAATTCTACAGCCTTGAAGAGGTTTTGGTAGTGTAATGTACGCTGTACAAACTTTCCTGCTACCTAAATGACTAACCTGATGCTGTTTGGTTCTTTAGGGCACCGGGTCATTGAGGATGCCCTTGAAGAGGAACTTGTGAGAACATGGATGATCAGGAAGAAGCTTCTATAAACCTAATGTACCCCACAGAGGACTAAAATGACTGTCGGGGACTTAGGGTGTTATATGCTTTCAAACTAAACATGAAGGGATTGGAGGGAAATTCAACCAAACAAAGTTAACCTTCAATAGGCGTCTTGAATAGTAGAGAAAATACTTAACTGAGCTCAGAATTTGTGTTGCACACATGTGGCTCTGCTGAGAGGAAGCCAGACCAAGACGATGAAGAGTTGGTAATGTATGTCTATACAAAGCTCTCTCATAAAAGTATTATACTCATAAACAGTTATTATCGAGATTCGAAAGAGGTGGTCGGTTGCCCGGTATTTATTTATTATTACTACTTACACATCTGCGAAACCGGATGGTGTGCACATCCATTAGATCTATCACAAATTCAGATCTTGTTGCTGGTATGCAATGTTTATCAGAAATCATCTGGAGCACGAATGATGTCCACCTTGCGTGTTTAAGGTGGTGTAGGAATAACATAATTTCCAGGGTTCCTGCTGGATGAGCCTATCTTAATATGAGATGTTAGTATTATGGGGCTTAATTAGATATGTAGTTGCGGGGAAGAGATTGTGATGTGACCAGGGGTGATTCCATAGATGCAGGTGAATATGTCTTCGTTCCATGTGTGGAAATATGGCCACCTCTCCAGAGGCAGATGATTATAATGATTGCTACTAAAAGGATGTTAGTACCGTGACGTGTTGATTTGCACGGGACGTTTGGCAGCAGGTTCGTGATGGACCATTTGTGCGCAGGTAGGCCACGGCAAAGTACCATACGGGTGCAGTGTAAGTAGCTGAAATTCTGCACGGGGTGTAGGGACAGCGTAAACATAAGGTCATACGGGATTTCTTTAGCAGCAAGGGCTAAACTACTATCTAACTGCAATAAAATCACAGTGTAAGGGGATATATTATTCTCATGTGGAAAATCCAGCCAAATTCTACGGCCACCACTCGGGCTGCCACAATTCTTTGTGATTTCAACGTGTGTCTAAAATCACGTGATGTGAGCCTTACATCCAGAAACTTGTGTCAGTCCATGCCACATGCCGAATTAATGTCAGTAACGTCTATTCATAGTTCAATAGATTCACCTTTCCTGCCATATGGATTGGTAGGTGATGTTGCATGTGACTGTGTAAGTGTAAGGCTTGTAGAGAGCAAGAATAATAGTCTTTAGGGACCTCAAAATTGCATTTATGTAGTTTCACCACCCTACACACCATCACAATTCGCTCATATATAAAACGACTTGTGTAGGTTCACGCCACTGCAGTTCCTATCCTCACGACCACCACCCCTACCAACCACTACCAACCCACACAGCCACTGTACACAAAAAAGTATAGTCTGACTATGTTCGCCCTAACTAGCTCAGTCATGCAACATAAGAGCCCTGGACAGCAACGGAATGGGTGTGACGGTTCCCATCGTAACACAAACATAATAAGTGCATGTTTTTGTGTTACAATGCCCCCAATCAAGATCCCATGAGAACCCCCTCTAGAGACATCCCATTTATGAGGTGCATAAATGGAACCTCCTCCTGACATGTAGACCTACATTTTGACGCTGGGTGTAGTACATCAAGGATCCCCACATTTCTAATACTAGTCAGGTACTTCCTTGATTCCTCCCCTGCGTGGGAGAAGTGGTAGTCACTTTCCTGCCAGTCTCGACTAGGGTATGGTCTCCAGGGTGGGGGGGGACCACTGGTAATATAGTGAGGGGGACGGAACAGCGGCCACAAGGGTTTGAGTATTGAACTCCTAAGAGAAAGCAGGAGTGTTACTGCTGTGTGGATGTGTGTATGTGGGCCGGTGTTGGTGTGGTGGTGTGTGGTGTGTGCGTGTTGTGAATTGATTCGGGAGAGAACGGATGTGTTTGATGGCTTACTATGAAGAAGAACCTATAATAAGTCAAACAGACCCGCAATAAAATGTAAATGTTGGACTGTAGCAGAGTGTGTAATATGAATGAAAAATGCCCAAAAGGTGCTATCTTCATTTGCGGCCTCCAGATCTGAACACACGCACACATTGCACAGCCCCCCCTCGCTGTATGCACAATGTAAAAAGTATCTGTTACTTCTCGACATGTGGTCTGTGTTGGGGCTGAATAGCGAGACGCGTTTCGAAGACATTGCTTTTATTATAAAGTTATTTTCAATAAATGAATGGCTCCCTGGGGATACAATTTATTGTGCATCTCTCTGGAACACGACACTAATGATAACTAAATGAAGATTCCTAAGCTCCAGAAGAGCTGAGTCGTTGCAGTAGGCAAAAAATACAGAGCATTTAAGTTAACCATAATAGCACACCCAACGTTCATCCAAACCACATCTCTTCCACAAACACCCTACTTTTACACTGAGTATGCCTATTTCAGAGCAATCTGGAGACAGAGGAGAGATGGGGAGAAGTGAGAAGGAGCTGAGGAAAGAAGGAAGAGAAGAAGCGAGAGAGAAGAGAAGTCTTCCTCTCAATTGATGCAAGTCCACCCTAGAGTGGGGAGGAATAGACACCACCTAAAACAAGACGGAGACGTGGCACTTCACTCTCATTTACTTTGTGTGAGATATAAAACACTGTTCAGTGCCATCTCCTAGCCAGACGCGGTTCTCTTGTTAACAAGACGCCATTGTTCTTCATTTTTTTGGATGCACGTTTCTTTTTTTTTGGAGGTGGGTTTATGTGCCCGTATAGTCATCATTTAGTTTTGACATGACTCTATTTTATGCATTAGATTTAAACCGAGGGTGCTTTTTTCTTTACTGGAAGCTGGGAAGATGGAGTGTATGTAAATGAGCTGAGGACTCATTTTCTGATAGGCTGCCCTGTGTTTGTATCTCATTTGAAAGAGCAGGCCAGGCTGAAAGCCTGCTTATATAAGTGTATAATAAGAAGGACGTCCAGCAGATCTAGGAAAAAACTATGAGATATATTAAACGTACAAATATAATAAATCCGTGACTTATCTGGAGAAAACTGAGTGGGGGCCATAGCTAGATGAGGCAGCTTGATTTGACAAGCCCTCATACAGAAGTTAAGATCATATGGATCCAACGTCATTTATGTGTGAACGGTCGCTAACCGGTCATTACAAACAACGAACAAATGGCACAAATGAAGCCCATAGAAGCCACGCATGGATGAAGATGGGGTAAAATGAGTTGCTGGATGAACAGATGAAAGCAACAAGTGGTGGTGTATGGAATAAAGAATATTTGTTCTATCCTTAAATTAGATAAAAACGGATGAAGGAGGACCAGTGGTGGTGAAGGAAGGAATGGGAGGAGGGGAGAAAAAATGGTGTGTATGGATAAATTAATGGATTGGATGATGAAGGGATGGAAATGAAGTTCGAACAGTGGTAGTGTATGGCCGGAATATGAATGTTGGAAAGTGGAATGGGGATGGAGGACATTAAGGGAGGTCAAGGAACGATGGATGGAGGAAGGAAGGAATTGAATGGAGGAAGGAACAATGGCTGTGTATGTATATGAATGATATGAACGCATCGGGATGGAATGGAGGAAGGAACAGTGCATAGTGTATAAATGATTGAAGAGAACGTATGGATGGAGGTAGGAAGATGGAAGGAACAATGGTGATGGATGCCGACAATGAATGGATGGATGGAATATGGAAGGATGGACGGATGGACGGGATGGAACGATGGATATGGATGATGATATGGAGGTAAGAAATGAATTGGGGATGACAAACGAATTGGATGTGAACTGAATGAATGACATGAATGAGATGAAAAAAGCATGGAATGAATGGAGGAACATAGCGACAAAACAGTGATAGTGATAGATGTGGGTGGGGTGGTATGGATGGATGGATTGGACCATGAATGATGATTGAATGGAGGAAGGGAAACCAATGGTTGTGTATAAATGAATGACAATGAACGTCTGAAACGATGGATGAAGGAAGGAAAAACAATGGTGATGGATGACCGGATGAATGGAGCGTAAGGAAACCAATGGTGGAATGTATATATGAATGAGAATGATACGTACTGGATGGAGGAAGGAACAAATGGTGATGGATGAGTGTGGATGAATGAATGGAGAAGGAAACAATGGTGGTGTAGTGGATATGATAAGGTGTACAGTCATCTTTATAGATGAGTGTAGGCCAGTAGATTTGGTCAGTAGCAATGAAAGAGTGACACAGCATTAGAGTGATTGTAGAGTGCAGAAGTGAAGGAACAGTGAGCCCCGGGGTAAATTGTAAAACTTTACGGATTATTAGGTTTTCTAGATAAATGGCATGCATCGTAATTAATATGTATGGGTCATGGCTATGTTATCCATGGTAGCTCGCCACCAGGTGTTGCTGGCTCGTGTTGCTTATGATATCCCAGGTGGTCTGCTAAACTTGTTGCCATGCTGTTAATGCCAACCACAGAGCAGGTATTATGTGGGTGGTGGATCGGTCTCAACACTGCAGTAACACATGGTGGTGGTGGTGTTAGAGTGTGTGTGTGTGTGTGTGTGTGTGTGTGTGGTGCTGGTGTGAGTGGATCAGACATAGCAGTGCTGCTGGGGTTTAATGTCGAAAACTCTGTGTCCACTCACTGTCACTGTCCACTCGATTAGACACTCCTACCATTGCTGCTCCACTTTGTTCGATGTATAGTCAGAGATGATAGCTCATCTGTCTGCTGCACAGTGCAGTCAGTGTTGGGTCCATCCTCTAGTCCTTCATCATTGGCATCACAGGCACGCTGCCCACAGGGTGTGATACTTTATAGTTTCGATTGGTTTGCGATAGTTTTTTTTTTTTTTTGTCCACTTCGTGAACGACGCGTATTAAAAAACAGAGAGAAACCGTGGGCGACAATGGTTCGAAAACTTTCTTTTGTTTTGCAGGGGAAAAAGGAATTTCAGTTTTCCATGATGTGGGCCCTTTAAATAATCCATAAGGCTTTCTTCAGAATCCTAGACAGTGTCACTCTGAGAGAAATTCATTCTGGGCTTTTGTGGTGTGCTAAGATCAAACAGCAGTTACAGCAAACTTTTTTGAAACGGGGGGGGACTAACCCAAACAACACCAACTGAACAAACATGCACGGGTGTGTGGGGCCTTTTGAAAAGCACCGCAGGGTGTCTGCATATACGCCAAAGCAGCCTTGTGCTTTGTGTCACTGTGGTAACATGCAGAATCCTTTTCATAAGTTTACATGCGCCTGGTAAGATATTTACCCCGTTTAAAAAACGAGTGATCGTGTAAAATGCATCTTTTCCCTATTGATAGTGCCCATAAAGCTATATCATAACAGAAGTGTGAATGCATTAATCAAAGTGAACTGAAATTGTACAGACAAACATTTACCTCTCTGGTTGCACAAGTGTTACTCTGCATCTCTTTCGCCAGCTCATCCCCACTCGGTTCTGTCCTGCTTGTTAGTCTTGGTTAGCTTTAATTCAGTGTGGTACATTTTTGGGTCTCATCTTGCCCCCAGTTCTACCAGTTAGCCAGTCACCCTTTGCTAGATGCTCAATGGTGTATAGTTGGAGGTGTAAGCACGACGGCTCCTGCAGGATTGTTAGGCTTACGGGGTTTCCTGACTTCTCCAGACTCAACTTCCCAGAGGGCATTGCTTGATGTCATATTCACATGTCCCCATTTGCCCAGTCAGTCCCGCTCTAGGTCTCCCGAGTATTAGCCCAGTTGATTCCAGCTTACTGTCTGCATTTAAGACTCCCTCACACTTATTGTGAAGTTTGACCAAACCTCCGTTTGCAATCCTGAGCGTTCTCTTCTACCCTCTGTCTACTCTGACCTCCTTTGTATTTTGATTGCCGATCTCCTCCTTGTCCCTTTTGGCTTTTATTCCCTTGTACTCTCTGGCCTTCCGATCTCCATCTGTCATCTGACCGTTCTCCCTGTCTCTCCCCTGTATTCAGTTTACGTGGCTGACTGTCCACCCAGGTTCTGACCTGGGCCTGTTTCGTGACTTTGATTTCACTTTCCTCTTTCATGTTGGGTCATGTGGTGTTGCTGTATTTAACTGCTCTTTGTTTAATAAAGCCTACTTGACTTTTAACTCTGCGCACATCGGACCGAGGTCTGTTTCTGACAAAGATGCTTTCCATGAACCCTGTCTCTGTGGTTGGTTGGTTGGTTTGTTTGTCCGTTCATCTGTGCAGAAGTACAGATGAATGTTAAGTCAGGCTCTTCACCTAAGCACCCTGAATATCCTCCACAAGAGGGGGCTAGCAGCTTCATGTGCATCATTAGAATGGAGGAGTTTGCCTAGATTCTCACGTCATTCTCATCAACTACAAACACCATAGAGCTGTCTGCGGAGGGCGGTTGGCAGCAAACCCACCGGCATCAAAACAGGTTCCCAGTACAATCAATTAGGGGCAGCCCACTCACTCCCAGCACCTGCCTTGACTGCATGGTTTTTTGGATGATGGCCGACAGTGGCACACAGAAAGGACCCCATAATTCCTGTGTAGTCGCACCACATCCCTTCTCCCCAGGGAGGCGACAGACAACCACTAACTTAGTTTACATATTAGATATTGTAATCACTTTTGTGTTAAGAGCAAAGCTTTCATTGTTGGGAATGTGGAGGCAAAATGAGCATCTAGGTGCTGTGGATGGAGTGGCATCATTGTAATTAGGGGCTGGGGGGAGCCAGCAGAATCTCAAATTAGAATAAATGGCATTTCCTCTTTAGGTGCGCCACACAAACAACGCCATCATGGATGTGTCCTGCATATCATGTGGCTGCACCGTTGATAGCTAAAAGAGGTGGTGCTTAGTCCATCGGACCAGTGATTCCATGTTAGGCCATTGTTATGGTGTCCCATATTATAAAGGAGTTTATCCATGTTGTGTGTTTCCTCGCTGGGAGAGTAGGAACGTCATCTCTAACCACACAACTCTACACGACAGGACACAAGTGTACACATGACGTACAAGCCTGTAGCGGGATGGTGTAATATTACAGAGCAGCAGTCTCAGTGAAATTCATGATGAGTCAGTTGGTGTGCATGGAAACAAGTTATTGACAGACTGCAGTCACTGGTGATGGGTGTGAATGAACACATTTAATTTTTCTCTCAGGGCAGGTGTGAACCCAGTCCTCGTAGACCTTGTGCTCACCTTGGACATGTGTGGCGCCCTTATTGGAATCTCATTCATTCAAATTTCGCATTCATTCATTCAGTTCTATGTCATTCTATCTCTTCCCCTTATACTTCTTAGTCACAGTCCTTGTTATCACTTTGTTCAACTTCTTTTCTTGAATCCTAGTCGCCAACACCTCAAATGGGCAAGAAAGCCAGAGGAAAGGAATTTGAACCCAGACCCTTTTTGCTGTGAGGCAAAAGTGCTAACCACTGCACCAGCCCCAAAAGGGAATTGAGCAATGATAGTAAGATCAGATGATTCAATCTAGAACCTCCACTTTATTCCCCTGCAGCCACCCAAGAGATGAAAAAGCAGGTGCATCTCAGGTTTCCTGGCTGAAATGCCATCGGATATTTCCCTCAAGAATGTCAGACATTGCTGGGCGTTCATGCCATTCAATTTTCCAACTTTCCGCTATGCCACTATAGGTCATGCATGCAAGTGCCCATAGGCTGCGGTGACCGGATGTGCTGTACATCTCTGACTGTGTGCGTTTGAAGGAAGACTGTGCAGGAGAAGGTCGATACCTCGCAGGACCACAGTGTTGGTGCTTACTTCTCTAGATGCTGTTGGTTGTATTGAATGTGTGCCTGATTAGTGGTGTGTTGCAGATAGTCCCGGATAGGAGCTTGGTTATATCTGTTTGAAAATCATACACCAGATTACCACCATGCACTGGACAGTAGCAACACCACTTCAGTCTGTTTCTTTAATACACTCTTGGTCTTTTTATCTGCTCCCGAAATCAACCGAGCTAGCCAGATCAGGGTCGCTGCGCTTTGCTCGTGTGTATTGGAATGGAACTAGGACTGATGAACGCGACGACTAGGGTGTCCCTGAAAAACACAGAGTGAGTATAAGCCTCTGATGAATGTTGTGATGATCAAACCAAATCAGCAATTGTTAAAAACAATGGCTATGGAGGAGCAAAAAATCCTGATGGTCCAATATAATATAATGTTTCACAATACAAGTACACAATCGAAGTGTATGGGGGGGGGTGCCCGGTTCTTGAGGTGTATTAGCGACCGCGGTGGTCTTTACGATGCTTGTTCTGTGGCGTTTGCAGTTTGTTTTGTTAAACCCTCCCTGGAGGAAGCAGCTTCATTGTGTTTAATTAGTGCAGCCGTTTATTCGAAATTCATTCTGGATTGTAATTACAGTACATGCAGTTTACATAGTTATGTTTAACTGATGCAGTGAACTAAAATGTTGGGCATAACGTTAACGTGTATACCCTTAACGACTGTTTTCTTTAGGGTTCCATAAAGACGACATATGGTGCTGTATAGAACAATGAACTTTCAATGAGCTGCCTGTTTGTGTAAACGGTTCTTTGGGGGGGCGCAGGTTCTGTTTTATGCCATTGGAATTTCAGTATGCCATCTTGAAAAGTGCTAATTGCCCATTTTCCAGTCGCTTTTAGTGTTGCATAACATTTTCTTGCAGATCTTTTGCAAGTTCAATTCAACCAGCCACATGCCCAACACCACTGGTTTCCCTTGTAAACTAAACAACACTGACGACGGTACATGTATACACAACGTACCAGATTACTGTCAAGCAGTGTCCAGTCCTACACACCTACCATCTACAATTTCCATTCACAATATTTTTATTTTATGTTATTAGAGTTATTGGACTAACCGTGTGAAATGTAGGTATTAGATTGCGGGGACAGGACAATCCACACAAGAAATAAGCTGATATTTGAGGATTTTGGTATGTATTTTAGCTTATTAAGGTCTGAAATATTTGTGTATAATATGTTTCTCTAGGTAACTAAACACGAACGTGAAGTACCGATTATCAGTGTAATACACACGTACAGATTACTGGCTCAAGCAGTGTCCATTGTCTACCAAACCAATTACCCTGATTTCAACAATTCTTCATTTCCATTTTTTATTTCCTGTTTTGTTGTTTTACTGTTCCAAAAAGTGTTTTGCCGTTGGCCGTGGACACACTTGGTAGCTAACCCCTTGTCAATATCTGAAAAATGGTATCGCACAGAACCTACGATTTTAGAAAGACACGTTAGAACCTTTACATAAAGGTAATGACTGATTTCTTCTCTAACCTATCGCCACAAACACAACTCATGGGATGG
>JAMWET010002940.1:37500-92640 GCA_024036415.1 Prochilodus magdalenae | reverse complement strand
GTGAACACACCCAACTGAGCAAGATAGTCTGAAACAACCTTAGACTTGGCTAATTGTTTGTTTTTCATATTGTTGTATATCTGAATTAAAATGTATTCAAAATTGGACATGAAAGCCTCGTTATTAACCATGTAGACGTCCACAGTTACACTCCCCATCGTCCTTCATCCATCAATCATCACCCAGGAAAGAAGTTTGGTGGGGAGGTTTGACATCGTAAGACATAGGAGCAAGGATGGGCCTTATCCCTGTACTTGACTGACCCAACAGCCACCATTACAGACATCCAGAGAGCAGTGGTGTCCTCCACGAGTCTTCCTGTTAGTGCCAGGACCTTTGGCAGACTACATGCACACAGACCGTTACCACGACTGTCCTTAACACCACGTCACCGTCACCAAAGGCTGCAGTGGTGTCGTACCAGACTGTCATGGAGTGACTCAGAATGGCAGCGGGTCATCTTCAGTGACGAGTCCCGCTTTAGTCTTGGTGGAGACGCCCAACGAACCCGTGTCCCATGGTCACGGCACCAAGATGAATGATTTGCTGTCACACGTCCAGAAGGCCTGGTGTAACTCCACCTCCACCCCTACCGCACCATCTGCAGGAACTGTGTGAGGATGTTCGATCTGCATGGGATGGATTATCACAAGACACCATTAGGAACCTCTATAGCTCCATACCGAGACTGTGTATGGTGTGTTGGGTTTACCTTCCTTCCACTGCATCCCAACTTCTCCGGGGAGCAGATGTTTCCTTTTGAGGTGGAGTGCATGGTGTGAATGCATTTGATGGATACCCATCATCGCCAAGCTTTCCTGTGTGATGAACCATCACCAAACCTGTAGTCCTGCAGGTGAATCAGCACCTCACATGCTAAGTCATTTTCCCGGGTGGTCCGTGGACGACGGGACACATTTCTGGAATGTTCTGCAGGGTCTGATGGATTATCCGGCGACAACCTGTGGAGGAAAAGGCCAAGTCGGGGCTTGAAACCTCGTTAGCCTCAGTAAAGCCTTGTAAACAGTATAGTTAAATGAGCAGATTCCGTTTTGGCCCTCGCCACGCCACAACGAGCAAATGGCTTTTCGCCAGGTACGCTCCTGAAGCCCGAGCCCCCACTAATTCAATACCTGCAGGTGGTTTCTGCCTTATTAGCTTTCATGTGCGGATATGAGTTCTACATGTTACGTCCACTTCACCTTTTGAATTGTACGATTAAGTCTCAGGAAACAAACATTTGCCCTTCTGGATGATTGGAAATGAAGCGTTCTCGGTTTAGCTCCCTGAGGGTCAGCTTCCCTACGTCGGTCGACACGCTGGGACAGTCTTGCTTACAATTAGATGCATATAAACGCGCAGTCTCACACGAAGCCGCTCTATAAGCGTCATCCCGCATGTACTTACGGTCTATATTCGTCTGACGAATGACGACTTTAAGAGGTCGAGCCTGGTTTCAGTCTCAGCTTACAGACAACTGTAATATAGCACTACTCTGGCCCAAATCACTGCGGGTTTGAGAAGCTTGGAATGAGCTACACAGATGAGCAGCCCATGTCCCGGACAGTAGGCTGCACCGCCATGTTTCTCCAGCATACCAGAACCATACAAACCACAACCCCTGCTTCCCAGAGTGACAGACGATCCATGGTTTTTATAAATCTAGGGTTCGCTGTCACCCCCACCCCTCATAATTTCGTCAGTGAATCGGATTTCCCGCCCAGTCCGTGGTCGACGATTCGACTAAAACTCGTTCATGTTTTTCCCTCCATGTACCTTATCTAAGTACTCAGTAAATCATGTCTGCATACACGGTTCAGAATCCTCATTTTAGAAAGTCAGTCAGAGATGCACAGGAACAATACTTCTGAACGTAAAGAGGCTGGGGCTTATGATGATCACTCACGACCTGTGTAGGCTGATTATAATTACAGGATACAGCGCCGCCCGGCAGCGCGCATATACATGGTGCAAAACATTAGCGCTTATATGCTTCCAGTCCTTTTTAAAATTAAAACTGACTTCTACAAACAGCTTCTTAAGTGGAGAAGACCTTCCGTCTTTTTCATCTCTCTCATAATAAATGACCTGCTAATCCCCTCCCAAATACCTCCAGATTATGGTCCATATTTCACATTATTTTATAGACTGAAAAGGAGAATGGTATCACCTGGAAACCGTATTATAAAATTAAATGTTTTATTACTTCCCCGTGCTTGAAATCATTATCTAATCGTTTTATCAGCAGGAGTAATTAGTTGGATGTACTCTTCCTTAATTGAACAGATAATCTCAGCTGTATGATGAATAAATAAACATATCTGTATTTAGGGTGCTAAAAGTAAATGGAGTTTTAAATAAGATAAGAACGCCTCCCTTTTACTTCTCCTTCCACCGCAAACAGGCCGTTTATTAATATCTAAACCGAAACGGGTCATGCTCTCCTCGTATTTGGAGCAGTGATTGGGGCGTCTGACTGAAATTGACGAGCATGCAATGTCGGTTTCACTCGTTCGGGTTCTCTTCCTTCAGAAGCTCCTCCTCCTTTCCTCTGAGACAATCGCTCCCTCCCCATGTTTCTCATCCCGCGTTCCCTTCTCCTAACTAATCTTCTGCAGCGTCAACAGCTTCAGCTTCCTTCCTCAGCGCACCAGTTGTCACGGTGATTTTAATGTTTTAGCAAGCGTCACAGCCCAGCTAGACCTTACATATATATATTTATTATTACCTTTAATAATTATAAACATCTCTTTTTACATTCCTAAAGTTCTTGTGCATTTCTGTAAGCTTCAGTCTGTTTAACGAAAAACTCGTCACTGTTGTCAGTCGACTTAAAGGGTCTCCGACTGACGATTCGACTCATCGACTTCTAGAGGGCAGCCCTAGTTTTATGTTTTTAGATTGAGGCCTGAGAATTTGGACGACTTCTTGTTGGAGTGTCCCGTCTTGTAGTGCAATCTGTATCCAGGAAGCTCCGTACCTAAAGCTCCAGGCCTAGGACAGTTTGAATTTCCTTAATCAAAACACATACCAGCATTAAAACTACAGGATTTGCAGGTGTGACAGATTTATTATTATGACCTCAGGTGCCAGGATGTACCCACAGCCACCATTTAAAGCAGGAACAGGAAACTTGCAAACAGCAAGCTGGGGCCTGAAGGGGGTGAATGTCCATCCATTGGGTGAAAGACTGTCTCTCAGGCAGCTTTTGAATTGCATTTACTCAGTCAATTCAATTAGTTACTTTATAGTTTTAGACGTCTAGTTTTCTTCAAACTAAATTATTGTTCTTTGCAGAAACAGTTCTCTTTACAGACATTTTATGCAGTTTTATGAATATATACACACAATATATAATATAGTATATAATATATATATATATATATATATATATATATATACAGGGGTTGGACAGTGAAACTGAAACACCTGTCATTTTAGTGTGGGAGGTCTCATGGCTAAACTGGACCAGCCTGGTGGCCAATCTTCATTAACTGCACATTGCACCAGTAAGAGCAGAGTGTGAAGGTTCAGTTAGCAGGTAAGAGCACAGTTCTGCTCAAAATACTGCAATGCACACAGCATTATGGGACATACCAGAGTTCAAACAAGACAGGACATTGGTGACTGTTGGTTTTGCACGTCTTTTGTGCTGGCGCATCTCTGTGACCAAGACACAGCAAGTCTTTGTGATGTATCAAGAGCCCACGGTACGTATCCAGGGTAATGTCAGCATACCACCAAGAAGGACGAACTCTAGTACCAGCATCACGTAGTGACCTGGCCACTATCCTGCAAGAAGAATGGCTTAAACTCCCTCTGACCACTGTGCAGGACGCAGTATATGTCATTCCCAAGACCAACTGACGCTGTATTGGCCGCAAAAGGAGGCTCTACACCATACTAATAAATGATTGTGGTCTAAAACCAGGTGTTTCAGTTTCATTGTCCAACCCCTGTATATATATATATATATGTGTGTATATATGTACTGTTATGTACATATGACTGTTAAGCTGAGTGTAAACTGAATTCATAAAAATATCATAAAACATCCAAAACACTGAGGCTACCGCACCGTACTAATGATATGAGCATGCTAGATAAAACTGTTTGCTGAATGCAACAATTAGCTAGAACACTGGAGAACCATTTCATGTGGTGACAAGGTTGAGAACCCAAATTTTGACAAATGGAGGATCATATTTATTATTTAGTACAGAAACACAAGAACAAGAAAACAGGAGCCGCTGGGACGAACACTGACACCAGCAGAGCTCCAGGTGGCCACTGTGGGTTCCAATACCCAACCTCACCACTAAAGTTTACACACTGCTCCTTTAATGCATCATTAAAGGAATGCTTAACTTGTGCAAGCCAAAGGCTACAGTGTCACGGGAAATCTGCCTAGGAGTTAGAGGATGGAACCTTGTGAGGAACCCAGATTCAAAGAGCTGAAAAAAGAGGAAGGGGCCCAGTTTGATCTAGAACCTACAACGGCTACTTGATTATTGCATTTGTCTTCCTTATGTCACCACTAAAGTTTACACACTGCTCCTTTAATGCATTATTAAAGGATACCATGTCACGGAAAAACTCCCTAGGAGTTAGAAAATATAAAAAATTGGCTACTTGATTTTCTGTTTGCATTTGTCTTTATGTCACCACTAAAGTTTACACACTACTCCTTTAATACATTATTAAATGATACAGGACACAAGCTAAAAGGATACCGTGTCACAGAAAACTCCCAAGGAGTTAGAGGATGGGACTCTGTGAGGAACCCAGATTCAAAAAGCTGAAAATAGGAAGGGACCAAGCTTGGCCTAGAACCTACAACGGCTACTAGATTATTGCATTTGTCTTCCTTATGTCACCACTAAAGTTTACACACTGCTCCTTTAATGCATTATGAAAGGATACCATGTCACGGAAAAACTCCCTAGGAGTTAGAAAATGAAAAAAAGCTACTTGATTTTCTGTTTGCATTTGTCTTCATGTCACCACTAAAGTTTACACACTGCTCCTTTAATGCATCATTAAAGGAACGCTTAACTTGTGCAAGCCAAAGGCTACAATGTCACGAGAAAACTGCCTAGGAGTTAGAGGATGGAACCTTGTGAGGAACCCAGATTCAAAGAGCTGAAAAAAAGGAAGGGGCCCAGCTTGGCCTAGAACCTACAACGGCTACTTGATTATCCCGTTTGTCTTCCTTATATCACCACTAAAGTTTACACACTGCTCCTTTAATGCATAATTAAAGGATACAGGATACAAGCCAAAAGGATACCGTGTCACGGAAAAACTCCCAAGGAGTTAGAGGATGAAACGTTGTGAGGAACCCAGATTCAAAGAGCTGAAAAGAGGAGAGGACCCTGCTTGGCCTAGAACCTACAACGGCTACTTGATTATCGCATTTGTCTTCCTTATGTCACCACTAAAGTTTACACATTGCTCCTTTAATGCATTATTAAAGGATACCGTGTCACGGAAAAACTCGCTAGGAGTTAGAGGATAGAACCTTGTGAGGAACCCAGATTCAAAGAGCTGAAAAGAGGAGAGGACCCAGCTTGGCCTAGAACCTACAACGACTACTTGATTATCGCATTTGTCATCCTTATGTCACCACTAAAGTTTACATACTGCTCCTTTAATGCATTATGAAAGGATACCATGTCACAGAAAAACTCCCCAGGAGTTAGAAAATGAAAAAAAGGCTACTTGATTTTCTGTTTGCATTTGTCTTCATGTCACCTTTAAAGTTTACACACTGCTCCTTTAATGCATTATAATGAATGCTCTGTTGTTATTCCACAATAAGGGCCCTGAAGTGTTAGCGGGCCCCCTCTCCGGCCCACGTGGCGGACTTCATCGCAGCCTCTGTTCACATGATTACAGATCCACTGTTTGACGCTGGTATACTGCCCTTTCAAAAGGATACAAGCGTCTAATGTAACTCCCAGACAGTGACTTCACCCAACACAGCGTCTGCGGAGCTTTATGGGCTTTTAATCCACAGCAAAATGCCACAACACCAGCAGAAAAAAGGACCAGACCAAACGTCATCACTGTCATAGCACAGTTTTATTGGTTACAAAAAAAGAAAAAAAAAAAAAACAAAGCAAAAATAAATTACTTCTCAGGTTTTAAAGATTTGGTAGTGAGCCGTTCTGCTGGCCCCCGCTCCACAGCCGGCTTCGGATTCACTCTGAAAGACCACAGGCCTAACTATTCCACGGCTCGTCCGCGGTGGAGAGGAGCGTAGCACAACCACACGGACACAGAGGCTTGAAAGGACTCGAAATCCCAGCTCCTGGAATCAGAGAACCCCCCACCCACCCACCTACCAAGCACGCAGTACAACTAGAGCAGCTCCAGAGCCCTTGCTGAGTCACAGGAGGCCAGATCCAGCAGGTGTAGCGTTTGCAGGTGGTGTTCGGTTTGGCTTAACGAACCCACTATGGTTCGTTACGGCATTCAGGATTCGGCTTTCCATAAATAAACGGAGCGGTGAGAGCAGTGAGCGTGTGGGCGGAGGACTTCTCTTTCTCTTTCGGGAATAAATAACCTTAAAAAAAAAAAAAAAAAAAAAGGAGGCCGGTTCCTGAAAACCGGGGCGACGTGGAAGCACTGAAGTTCGATCTGCATTCACTTAGAAAGACAGTTACACAAACATGTACAAATGTGCAGCCCACCCGTGACGCTGTTTAAACCCCCCACCCACCCCCGGACTAGCTACACCGAGTACAAACCCCCTGTGCTTTGAGAGCTCTCTCCGCTGCTCTCTAAACGACTACATGCAGTTTCAGAAAGAGAAGGGAAGTCGCTGTAGGTACACGGGCACAGTTCTAAAGCTAGGGCTCTCTACCCCACCCTACTCCACCCCACCCTTAACCAACCCCACCCAAATTATGATGCATATGAATCAGGCACTTCCGAAAAGATCCCTCACTAAACCTCATCCTACAGTGCTCAGTAACAGGGACGTGAGTGATGGGGCTGCACAATATAATCGCCTGTTGATTATGGTATGCCAGTCAGTCGGATCAGTGGGATCCTTCGGTTTCGGGAATGATTTCTGGGAATGATTTTGGAATAGCTGGGAAAATATTTTTGCTTCCGTTGGGAGATTATTATTTGCTAATATTAAGACTCCATGGCTGGGCCGATTTATCATTTTTGACTATCACTAGTTTATTAAATGCAATTTTTTTCGTTGCTTTAAAATTTTACGGAAAACTGAAATTTCAAATTTAGCAAAACTGATTTTTACTGCACGGAAAATTCCTCCTTTTTCCAGGAAGACTTGTGATGTAGTAAACACGGATGCGCTACAGTATTGCGAGATGATGTTGTGGCGCTGTACTACTTCCTCATTAATGCGGCACTGATTATTAATCAACAGCTTAATGTAAAGCCTGGTTCATACTGTGCTGTGTTTATACCCCGGGCCACTAGGTGGCAGTGTTGTAATCTATCAGCCATTAGACTCCTCCACGAACAAGTAGCACATGGTCACAGCGCTAACGTTAGCATTAGCAAACCTGTGCACATGGCGCAGGACTAGATGATGAACGGTTTGAACGTCCAGAAGGCCTGGTGTCCCTCCACCTCCACCGCACCATCTGCAGGAGCTGTGTGAGGATGTTCAAGCTGCATGGGATGGATTATCACAGGACACCATCAGGAACCTCTACAGCTCCATACCGAGACGACTGGCGTGTTGGGTTAGCGAACACGGCGGCCCGACGCCATACTGAGAGACAGACTTCTGTATGTGTAGCTCAATAAATATTGATCATATCAGTCTAAACTTATCACCAGTTATTGATCCTGGTCACCTTTATCTTCCTTCCCAACACCACCGCACTCCCACACCTCCTTCTGGGTGCAGCTGTGCTTTAGATGATGAGTGTAGCATAGGTAGCATAATCTGAAATCATTCCGGGACTTGGCATTGGGAAAGCTGTGGAATCGTTTTCTGCAGGTGGTTGTTTATATTGTGCAGCCCCGTGTTTACATCGATGTGGGTGTAGTGGTGCGGTATCAGTGCATAGTCTCCGCCTCCTGTTCTGCTGTGGGCGGAGCTCCGCTCTTTTTTTCGCTCAGGCTGCGGGAAAAGCGGTGCCCGGCGCCAGGGTAGCCGGGATAGCTGGGGTAACCGGGGTAGCCGGGGTAACCAGGGTAGGCTTGACTGTCCTGGGCCGTTTGAGAGTCATGGTAGTTGGGCTGGTAGTACTGGGGTGGGTATGCGCGGTAACCGGCGTACGGGTCCTCCTCCTCCTCCTCCTCCTCCTCCTGGTCGGCGCTGTCGGCGGGGCCGTAGTTTTGGTAGGGGCTGGGAGGTAATGGTTGTACTAGGGGAACACAGGGGGGTCAGTTTGGTCATCAGCATTTCCTTCTGTCAATCACCACCACCAAAAGTGAGCGGGCCGGCGCGTTAGCATGCGACAGGAAGTAGCAGAGAGAGAAGAAAGGCACAGGGTTAGAGCAGACAGGAAGACGGAGAGAGAGAGAGAGCAGATGAACCAGAGTCATGGCCAGGTTCCGCTTTCAGTCTAGAGAGGAGAACACAGTTAGCGGCTGTACCATGGACAGGCTAGCCAGAAAGGGTTAGGAGAACCGTTAAAGAACCTTAGTGGTGGTGATACTTCAGGAGATGGTCAATATAGAGTATATGGTGGGGGGTTCTGGGGTGGGAAAACTGGGGGTAGGGGGGGTTTGGTCAAGTCTTTCCCGAGCCTCAGTCTTTTTTTTTGCCCAAGGAAGGACAGCAGGATGGAGGGATGAAGTGAGAGAAGAAGAAGAGCAGCAGGTTCTCAGAGAATGCTCCTCAGTAGTCATTCTCATACTGCTCTGGCTCCGTTCAGGTAGTTTCATTCCTCATAACTGAGCTCTTGGAGTTCTTCCGTTTTTAAGACACTTTTTCTTTTTCAGGGTTCAGGGGTCAACGAAAACGCATCCCCCAAAATCCCTGAAAAGATCATCCAGAGGAGAAAAAACCAACACCAGGACCTAAGGGATCTGCACACCTGAGCAGGTCACCTTTGTACCTCCACTCTCTTCCACCATACTGATCAGCTGTAGAACAGGTCCACATGTATCCCTGAACGCCATCATGTATGACCAGGACAACCTAACAGGGACCACATCAGGACCTCCATTTCTGGCAGGTGTGGGTCTGGATGTTATCAGGGCAGTTCACACCTTGGTACCTTCCACTGGTCGTGGTCCACTCAATATACAGACTGACAGGGGCCACTCTTGTAGGTTGTAGAATAGCAGGCCACCAGACTGTAGGCAGTCCATTCTGTTTTCTTTCTGTTATCCTCACTCAGTGCTCCCTCCCTACCCCTGTCTCTCTTCACGTCTGTATCTACAAGTATGTACTGTGGGGGACCCTGTGTCAGTGTCCCCCACTGATGAAGCACACGTCCAGAGGAGGACCCCCCCCACACTAGAGCAGGGGTGTATGGTGTGGGTGGTGGAATCTGACCCCCTTTCTCCCAAGCACTGGAGCAGCAAGTGACACTGGGGGAACTATGAGACGTGGTGGTGTGTGTTATGAGTGTGTGTTGTGGTGCTGCGTGGACTGGTGTGTTGGTATTCCACACAGAACCACACACAGTACAACACACCAACAGGGCACTGCAGTGCTGAGGCCCACACCCACATCATACGCTCTCTCATTCACCTGCAGTGTCACTGCTACATTGAAAGAACTGGGAAAGACTGAGAAATAAAGATGTACACTTACAGAGTCCCTACCATTCCTGTGCTTGGGCCTGAACCCTAACCTGCGCACATTCCTCATCCTGTGGTAGGTGGAAAAGAAAGTTAAAAGGAACATAAACATAGGGGTGAGAAAACAGCATGCAAAGATGTTGGGATGCTGAGGAGAGCGAGCGCTGGTAATACAGTTAGGTCCAGCTTGGGTGTTTGGAACAGGCTGGTAGGTGTTCTATGTGGTGGGGGCACAGCAACTTAGCCATGGCTGACGTCCTTGTGGGGTTCCATGAGTGGGCTGGTGTTAACGGACCCAGTGGGGGCATTGCGGAGGTGAGGATGGAAAGCACCGGAGGTTCCGTCAAGGCTATGCTTGGGAGGGACTGTCCCGGTCTCCTGAGCTGTGGGGTTGCAATGGGCTTGACTTAGGTCCTGGCCCTGTGGGGGCAGCTCTCCTGTGATGACAGGCGCAAGCACCTCGCTGTCCCACATGATGAAGTGCACTTAAAGATGGACAACACTGCCAGCAAGCAGCAGATGAGGCTATCGTCGTCTGACTGTCCAGGCTCTACTGCTAGGTATGAGGCAGCAAGGCAAGGGAGGGGGAGTTCTTAAATAGAGGTGGAAGACAGTGAGGTGGACACAGTGTCTTTATCGTCCAACACTGATAGAACAGCGGGCAAAATTTGAACACTGCTGTGCTGTGTCTGAAAGGGGGCTTTTGTACTACTCACACCAGTGGCTTTTTGGTTTCTAGACACTCACCACAACACCACCTCAAACAGGAACACTACCACCAACCCAAGTTCTTCAACTGCAGTGCTGCGAGAATTGATCCCCACCCACCATTCATACCAACGCCTCTCTCCCTGGTGGTCCTGTGGGGGGTTCCTGCCCCATTTGAAGGAACAGGGATAATACAGTATACAGAGAAAAAAAAAAAACAGATGGACCTACAGTCTGGACCTGTACAAACCTACAGAGTGTCCTATAGGGTCAGTGGAAGTAAACTTGAAAGGGCCTGAACCTACAAACCTTAAAAACCACAGATTCTAGTCCTGGGTTGATGAGGGAGTTGGGGACCTGTTTGGGCTACTCCAGTGATACCTCAGGCTAACCCAGGCATTGTGGCAAAGATGTCTGGGATGTCATGAGATGCAGAGGGCCCGAGCGCCGGTAATACAGACGTACAGCTTCACCGAGAAACAGCTGGTAGATGTTCTACTCTGCCTCTGATACATGTTTACTGGCTGACGTCTCTCGTGCCGAGTTCTGAGTCCGGGTTCTGGTGTTAACGGACCCAGATGTGGCAAACGGAGGTCAGGATGGAAAGCACCGGAGTTTCCCTCAAGGCTCTGCGGAGCTACTGAAAGCACCCGGGCCCTGAGAATGGGGTTGCATATGGGCTTGAATACATTAGCGTGAATGAGAGCTCCTCCCTGATGTTTCACAGCCCAGTAAACTCGCTGTCGCACATTCAAGTGTCACATAAAACTCTAACAAGACCAACTGTAAAACTCAGATAGCGTTTACACTCTGTTAAATTTATGCAGGCTCTTACTGCTACGCGTATTCCTCAGTCTCCGCCACCGGAGGGGGAGTTTTACAGGGTGGAAACCGCAGGCGGTGCCAGATTGTGGCTCCTTTATGTGCAAACAGTGATCAAACAGAGAAAACGGCTCTATTTGAACACAATTTCTGAACAAATGGGATCATTGGCGGTGGAGGGGGGCGGTGTTAACACCTACAGCCAGTGGCTTTTTGGTTCTAGACACTAGCAGAAGAACACTGCCTCAGCTATTCTATTGGACAGGGTGGCCAGCTGGCTTGAAGCACCAGTTAGGCTGAAGATCTGGGTGCCACCTTTAACTCCCAACGCAGGCAAGAGCCAAGACATGTTTGGTGCTTCTTCAGTTTTAGCACTGGAGCTACAAGGCTAATGTAGCTAACAGAAAGCTTCTGCCCCGCCGGTGAGCATGCCTAAACCATGCTACCCTCGTCTCGAGAGTTGGCTCACTTTTTGCCAGCTTCGTATTTAAATGACCATTCCACCTTAACTGGTGCAGGCATCAAACTGTCACCGTTTAAGGTGGAACCGAGAGTTTCTCTCTCAGCCTGCCATATAAGGATGTGGTGACTCATGCTAACCTGGGGGTACGTGGCTGAGAGCGTACGTGTCATTGTTGGCAGCACTAAGACTTTAAGTAAACCGATTAAAACCCTGGTCTAATAAACAATCTGATGATGGACAGAGCCGGAGGAGAAGAGAGCAGGAGATGCCGTGTATTACCTCCAATGTTGTAACCTAAACAAGAGTTCTGGTCGCAGTAGCCTGGGGGTCCAGAGGGTCCACTGCTGCCAGGGGTTCCGGGACGTCCCGGAGTGCCCTGGACTCCTGGCCGGCCTGGGGGGCCTTGGCTTCCGGTCCGGCCCTCTCCGGGAGGACCTGCGGAGAAACGGATGTTGTGATGTGAGTTCAGTCAAACGTGCTACCTCTGCTAACAGTGCCTGAAAGTGAACAGTACCATTTAGCATTATACTAATAACACCATGCTACCATATCCACTACGAATTATTCAGCATCCACTATGAATTATTCAGTATCCACCATGAATTACTCAGCACCCACTATGAATTATTCAGTATCCACTATGAATTATTCAGTATCCACTATGGAATTATTCAGTATCCACTATGGAATTATTCAGTATCCACTATGAATTATTCAGTATCCACTATGGAATTATTCAGTATCCACTATGAATTATTCAGTATCCACTATGGAATTATTCAGTATCCACTATGATTTATTCAGCATCCACTATGAATTATTCAGCATCCACTGTGAATTATCCAGCATCCACTATGAATTATTCAGCATCCACTATGAATTATTCAGCATCCAGTATGAATTATTCAGTATCCACGATGGAATTATTCAGTATCCACTATGAATTATTCAGTATCCACTATGGAATTATTCAGTATCCACTATGATTTATTCAGCATCCACTATGAATTATTCAGCATCCACTGTGAATTATCCAGCATCCACTATGAATTATTCAGCATCCACTATGAATTATTCAGCATCCACTATGAATTATTCAGTATCTACTATGAATTATTCAGCATCCACTATGAATTATTCAGCATCCACTATGAATTATCCAGCATCCACTATGGAATTATTCAGCATCCACTATGAATTATCCAGCATCCACTATGAATTTTTCAGCATCCACTATGAATTATCCAGCATCCACTATGGAATTATCCAGCATCCACTATGAATTATTCAGCATCCACTATGAATTATTCAGTATCTACTATGAATTTTTCAGCATCCACTATGAATTTTTCAGCATCCACTATGAATTATCCAGCATCCACTATGGAATTATTCAGTATCCACTATGATTTATTCAGCACCCACTATGAATTATTCAGTATCCACTATGAATCATTCAGTATCCACTACGGAATTATTCAGTATCCACTACGGAATTATTCAGTATCCACTATGGAATTATTCAGTATCCACTATGGAATTATTCAGTATCCACTATGAATTATTCAGTATCCACTATGGAATTATTCAGTATCCACTATGGAATTATTCAGTATCCACTATGAATTATTCAGCATCCACTGTGAATTATCCAGCATCCACTATGAATTATTCAGTATCCACTATGGAATTATCCAGCATCCACTATGAATTATTCAGCATCCACTATGAATTATCCAGCATCCACTATGAATTATTCAGCATCCACTATGAATTATTCAGTATCCACTATGGAATTATTCAGCATCCACTATGAATTATCCAGCATCCACTATGAATTATCCAGCATCCACTATGAATTATTCAGTATCCACTATGAATTATTCAGTATCCACTATGGAATTATTCAGCATCCACTATGAATTATTCAACATCCCACTATGAATTATCCAGCAATCCACTATGAATTATTCGACAGTATCCCACTATGGAATTTATTCAGTATCCACTATGAATTATTCAGCATCCACTATAGAATTATTCCAGTATTCCACTATGAATTATTCATATCCACACTATGGAATTATTCAGTATCCACTATGAATTTATTCAGCATCCACTATGAATTATTCCACATGTTATTCAGCATCCACTGTGAATTATCCAGCATCCACTATGAATTATCCAGCATCCACTATGAATTATTCAGCATCCACTATGAATTATTCAGTATCTACTATGAATTATTCAGCATCCACTATGAATTATTCAGTATCTACTATGAATTATTCAGCATCCACTATGGAATTATTCAGCATCCACTATGAATTATCCAGCATCCACTATGAATTTTTCAGCATCCACTATGAATTATCCAGCATCCACTATGGAATTATCCAGCATCCACTATGAATTATTCAGCATCCACTATGAATTATTCAGTATCTACTATGAATTTTTCAGCATCCACTATGAATTTTTCAGCATCCACTATGAATTATCCAGCATCCACTATGGAATTATTCAGTATCCACTATGATTTATTCAGCACCCACTATGAATTATTCAGTATCCACTATGAATCATTCAGTATCCACTACGGAATTATTCAGTATCCACTACGGAATTATTCAGTATCCACTATGGAATTATTCAGTATCCACTATGGAATTATTCAGTACCCACTATGAATTATTCAGTATCCACTATGGAATTATTCAGTATCCACTATGGAATTATTCAGTATCCACTATGAATTATTCAGCATCCACTGTGAATTATCCAGCATCCACTATGAATTATTCAGTATCCACTATGGAATTATCCAGCATCCACTATGAATTATTCAGCATCCACTATGAATTATCCAGCATCCACTATGAATTATTCAGCATCCACTATGAATTATCCAGCATCCACTATGGAGCATTATTTAATTCAGCATCCAATATGAATTTTTAAGCATCCACTATGAATTATCCAGCATCCACTATGAATTATCCAGCATCCACTATGAATTATTCAGCATCCACTATGAATTATCCAGCATCCACTATGAATTTTTCAGCATCCACTATGAATTATCCAGCATCCACTATGAATTATCCAGCATCCACTATGAATTATTCAGCATCCACTATGAATTATCCAGCATCCACTATGAATTATTCAGCATCCACTATGAATTATTCAGTATCCACTATGGAATTTTTCAGCATCCACTATGAATTATCCAGCATCCACTATGAATTTTTCAGCATCCACTATGAATTTTCCAGCATCCACTATGAATTATTCAGCACCCACTATGAATTATTCAGCATCCACTATGAATTATCCAGCATCCACTATGAATTACTCAGCATCCACTATGAATTATCCAGCATCCACTATGAAAAACTCAGCATCCACTATGAATTATCCAGCATCCACTATGAATTATCCAGCATCCACTATGAATTTTTTAGCATCCACTATGACTATTAATTATTCAGTATCTACTATGGATTGTTATGGATGGTTATGGATTGTATGGTTGGTACATGTATCAGGTTCCGGGGTGTGGTATGGTATGAATAATGGACAGAGTTGTTGCCTCCCATGGTGGCGTCTTTCAATAAAAGGTTAAACTGAGACTCCGTTTCTGTCCCAGTTATTCTTCTGGCGTTTCCTAACTTGGAGTCCCTGCTGGTTTACATCCATCCACCAAGCCAGTTTCTCCTACAGCCACACTGTTCCAGATTCTCTGCCAGTCTACGAGTCAGAGGAGGATCTGGCAGCTTAGGCAGATTTGAAAACATTCCTCCTGACCCAAAATACTGTCCCATTGTGTCTGCTTGATATTCTAGACAGAAAATGATCGGGAATAGAACCAAAAGGACCAGAAAGCAGAGGGAATGCGTGCCAGTCAAGAACACGTAGGAGAAAACTTCCTGTAACATCTTCCACAGCGTCCATATGAAGAGCTCTCTCTCTCGTCTCATCTCTATCGCTCAACCTTTCCTCACCTCTTTCTCTCCGTCCAATATCCTCTAAATCAGCCTCAAGGCTTTCCCACTCAACTAGATCTCTCTCTCTCTCTCACTCAGAGTTTTTACTGAACTCACTTTCAGGAGAAAATGACCCTACATGAAATCTGCTCATGATATTCAGTTACGGGTTACGCTGACTAGTCACTGAATGTTCATGAAACACACTGTCTGGGGCCAAGCCTAAACGCTGGTAGGCCCTAAAGTGTAAACAGTAGGATGCACTGAACGTCCAGCAACCAAAGTTATTAATAAATGAAGAGTGAGAATCATTTCTACCGAACACCGACGTCTTAACGACGCTGGGACGGGTCATCTTGTACTTTGTTGTGTTTGCTGGCATGGTGTTGGGGGGCTCTGCTGGGACGGTGTTGGGGAACTGCTGGGATGATGTTGGGGGTGTCTGCTGGCATGGTGTTGGAGGATCTGCTGGGAAGGTGTTGGGGAACTGCTGAGACGATGTTGGGGGGGTCTGCTGGCATGGTGTTGGGGGGCTCTGCTGGGACGGTGTTGGGGGAACTGCTGGGATGATGTTGGGGGGGTCTGCTGGCATGGTGTTGGGGGTGTCTGCTGGCATGGTGTTGGGGGGTCTGCTGGGAAGGTGTTGGGGAACTGCTGAGATGATGTTGGGGGGTCTGTTGGCATGGTGTTGGGGGGCTCTGCTGGGACGGTGTTGGGGGGTCTGCTGGGACGGTGTAGGAGGGTCTGATGGCATGATGTTGAGGTTGTCTGCTGGACTGGGTGTTGGAGGGATCTGCTGGAAAAACGTGTTGGAGGGTCTGCTGAGGACGGTGCCCGTAGTGGGGGGGGTCTGCTGGGACGGTGTTGGCGGGGTCAACTGGCTGATGGGACGGTGTTGGAGGGGGTCTGCTGGTACGGTTTGTTTTGGGGGGTCTGCTGGGAGGGTGTTGGAGGGTCTGCTGGGACGGTGTTGGTGGGTCCTGCTGGGACGGTGTAGGAGGGTGTGCTGGGATGGTGTTGGGGGGCTGCTGGGAACGGTGGTTTGGAGGTTCTGCTGGGGACGGTGTTGGAGGGTCGGGCTGGGACTGTGTTGGGGGGTCCTGCTGGGACGGGTGTTTTGGGGGTCTGCTGGGACGATGTTGGAGGGTCTCCTGGGAAACGGTGTTGCGGTGGGTCTGCCTGGGGACGGTGTTTTGAGGGTCTGCTGGGACGGTTGTTGGGGGGTTTTATGCTTGGGGGGGGGGGGGGCGGACGGTGTTGGAGGGTCTGCTGGGACGGTGTTGGAGGGTCTGCTGGGACGGTGTTGGGGGGTCTGCTGGCATCGTGTTGGGGGGTCTGCTGGCATGGTGTTGGAGGGTCTGCTGGGACGGTGTTGGTGGGTTTTGCTGGGACGGTGTTGGAGGGTCTGCTGGGACGGTGTTGGGGGGTCTGCTGGGATAGTGTGGGAGGGTCTGCTGGGACGGTGTTGGGGGGGTCTGCTGGGACGGTTTGTTGGGGGGTCCCTGCCTGGGACGGTGGTTTGGAGGGTCTGCTGGGGGATGGTGTTGGAGGGTCCTGCTGGGACGATGTGGAGGGTCTGCTGGGACGTGTTGAAGGGAGTCTGCTGGGACGTGGTGTTTGGGGGGTCCTGCTGGGGCGGTGTTGGAGGATCTGCTGGGACGGTGTTGGAGGGTCTGCTGGGATGGTGTTGGGGGGGTCTGCTGGGACGGTGTTGGGGGTCTGCTGGGACGGTGTTGTTCAGCTGGGACGGTTTTGGGGGTCTGCTGGGACGGTGTTGGGGGGGATCTGCTGGGACGGTGTTGGAGGGTCTGCTGGGACGGTGTTGGGGGGGTCTGCTGGGACGGTGTTGGAGGGTCTGCTGGGATGGTGTTGAAGGGTCTGCTGGGACGATGTTGGAGGGTCTGATGGGGACGGTGTTGGAGGGTCGCTGGGACGGTGTTGGGGGTCTGCTGGGATGGTGTTGGAGGGTCTGCTGGGACGGTGTTGGAGGGTCTGCTGGGAACTGTGTGCTGGGAGGTTGTTGGGGGTTCTGCTGGGGACGGTTGTTGGAGGGTCTGCTGGGGACGGTGTTTGGAGGGGTTGCATGGGGACGGTGTTGGAGGGTCTGCTGGGATGGTGTTAGAGGGTCTGCTGGGACGGTGTTGGGGAACTGCTGGGACGGTGTTGGGGGGGTCTGATGGGGACGGTGTTGGAGGGTCTGCTGGGACGGTGTTGGAGGGTCTGCTGGGACGGTGTTGGGGGGTCTGCTGGGACGGTGTTGGAGGGTCTGCTGGGACGGTGTTGGAGGGTCTGCTGGGACGGTGTTGGGGGGGTCTGCTGGGACGGTGTTGGAGGGTCTGCTGGGACGGTGTTGGAGGGTCTGCTGGGACGGTGTTGGAGGGTCTGCTGGGACGGTGTTGGGGGGGTCTGCTGGGACGGTGTTGGGGGGGTCTGCTGGGACGATGTTGGAGGGTCTGGTGGGCTGGGAAATTGCTGGGTGTTGGGGGGTCTGCTGGGACGGTGTTGGGGGGTCTGCTGGGGTGGTGTTGGAGGGTCTGCTGGGACGATGTTGGAGGGTCTGATGGGGACGGTGTTGGAGGGTCTGCTGGGACGGTGTTGGGGGGGTCTGCTGGGACAATGTTGGAGGGTCTGATGGGGACGGTGTTGGAGGGTCTGCTGGGACGGTGTTGGGGGGGTCTGCTGGGACAATGTTGGAGGGTCTGCTGGGACGGTGTTGGAGGGGTCTGCTGGGACGGTGTTGGAGGGGTCTGCTGGGACGGTGTGTTCTGTAAGTGTGTTTAATCTGCAGTTCTGTAAGTGTTTTCTTTGACAGCACTTGGGTGGACCACTCTGGGTAACCACACAGATGTGGGCCACATACGCACCAGATTAGGGACAAGCCTCAACCAAAAGCAAGCAACTCTGCTGTACCTGTACCAGAAGTGGACCAGGTCTGTTTTGGCACAGGTGGACCAAAGGCATGTTGGAAATATGAGGGCCGTGTTTGGCTCACAGCAGATGGCCAGTGCCGACAGCGGGCCAGCAGTGCCATATCTTTGCCAGATGTGGCCCACACCACTAGCTATCTGGGCTTTAACCTATTTAACCTACCCCTTAGTGAAAATGAGTGATGGCAAAATTCATGGAACAGTAAAAACCGTGTGTGGTATTCACCAAATGTTCCATTTTTTTGGTTTCGGTTAAAATTTGCCATTTCAGTGCATCCCTAGTAAATACTCAGGAGGCTCTGATGGGATAATTACTGTGGTGGTTAAAATGCTTCAGCTGCAATGCAGCGAGCGGCTTCTCGTCTTCTAAACCCTCACACGGGAGGGCGCATCCCGTGATCGTGGGAAAGACTCTGCTGTGTTTTAGGAGGGCTCAAATTATTGTCCTCCGTGAAGCAAAGAAAACAATTACAGAGAAGCTCAAGAGTTCCGAACTGTCCAGCCCATTACTAACACCCAGGAGAGCGGAGAACCAGTAGCTCCCTGGTATAAACCACTGTCCAGTGGGACAAACTGGACACAACCAACCAACCAACCAACCAACCAACCCTGGTTAAAGTAAGAGCATCCTCATACGACCAGAACTCGCAGGACTGGGACTAAAGGACGACCACCTGCTAGTGAAGCTGTTTAGATAAAGGGGTTTCTGTTTGCCATGGCCCATAAAGACTGGACTCTGGAGTGATGAAGGTGGTCACGGTGTGGTCCGATGAGTCCAGACTGGCCCTGTTCCGGAGTGCATGAAGTGATGCACCCTTCATGTATACTGCCTACTGTACAAGCCTTGTACTGATCTGGGGGGGCTTCAGTTGGTCAGGTTGAGCCTCAGCAACCTGTGGCAGTAGGAGGACTTCAGCTGACCACCAGAACGTACTGAATGCCCAGGTTACCCCATCAGTGGATTCCCTTCCATGATGGCACGGCCGTATTCCAGGACAACAGTACCAGCTTAGATCGTGAAAGTGTGGTTCAGGGAGCACGAGGAATCATCTCCACACATGGAGACCACCACATAGTCCTGACGGTAAGCCCGTTAAAGGTCTCTGGACGGTCCTGTAGTGGTCCAGGCCAGTGCAATGCATCCAGCATCCACCATGCTCAGTTTTGCTGAAGCATACTCTTGTAACGGCAGCTGCTGGTGGATTATGGTTCAGGGCTCCTGAACACCACCCGGGGGCTCTGCCGGGCACTTATATAAGAGGGGAGAACCAGAGGAACAAAGAGAGGGATGGTGGGAAACTGTAACCCCTCGGAGGAGTGTGCACAGGGATGAGGGGGAGGGCGAGACCTCAGGGAACGAAGGAAAGGTGTGAGGGTGAGCTCAAGAACAGGTCTACAGTCTTACCCCGGCCACCAGGGGGCAGCAGCGAACCAGCACTCAACCCTAACACCCTGTACCTGGTGAAGGGGCTATATGTACCTCTCAGGAAGCGGGCTGGGCTGCTGGTTCTTTGCTGCACCATGGGTGTGTAAGGTCCTGGTAACGGTAGTTAGGGTTGAGTGCTGGTTCGCTGCTGCCCCCTGGTGGCCGGGGTAAGACTGGCACCCACGCCAGAATGCCTCTGCTTTATCTAGATGGTGTTTGAACATTTCAGACACGGGCATTGGCTACTGGCAAGGTTTCCTTCTGACGCAGCACTGTACCGTAGAACTGCGCACCACCACTCCCGTGTCACCTACACCTTCCAGCCAGTCCTTCGCTGCTGTAGGGGGGTTTTGCTTTGCATTTCTGTCCAGCTGTCCTCTGTGAGGGTCTTCCTGATCTTTCAGATTTTGCCCCAACTTCCACAGTTCCTCCAAACTGCCATTTGAGGCAGAGGAAACTGGAAGCAGGTAATTAGCTCTGGATTCGGATCCTGGTCCAGTTGCTTAGCGTAGCACATGGTTGGTGAATGCTAGCATTTTGGGGAGTCAGATAGTTTGCGGCGCTCGGCTGCTCCTAACCACAGTCCTAATGAAGCCGTTAAGGCAACCGGAGGTGAGAAAAGGTGTAGGTGGCAGCAGCACCTTCAGCAACAACAATAGTGTACTGTTTTTACCTGGGGGTCCTGCGGGGCCACGGGGACCCTGGGTCCCCACACCGGGGCTGCCTTTCTCTCCTTTCTCTCCTGACAGCCCTAGAGAAAAAAATAAAAACAGAGTGAGGTGAAAAGGCTCTCTATCTTCGAAAGGTTGCTATGTGCTAGGCAAGAAGTTAGCACCATGCTAATCGGTGGGCCATAAGCTTCCATTTCATGTTAACTACTCACTGTCTCTCTCTCTCTCTCTGTCTGTCTGTCTGTCTCTGTATGTCTCTGTCTCTCTCTCTCTCTCTCTCTCTCTCTGTCTTTCTCGGTATGTCTCTGTCTCTGTCTCTCTATGTATGTCTCTGTCTCTCTCTCTCTCTCTCTCTCTCTTTCTCTGTCTTTCTGTATCTCTCTCTGTCTGTCTCTCTCTCTCTCTATCTCTCTTTCTCTGTCTTTCTGTATCTCTCTCTGTCTGTCTCTCTCTCTGTCTCTCTCTCTTTCTCTCTGTCTGTCTGTCTCTCTCTCTGTCTGTCTCTCTGTATGTCTCTCTCTCTCTCTGTCTGTCTCTCTGTCTTTCTGTCTCTCTGTATGTCTCTCTGTATGTCTCTCTCTCTCTCTGTCTGTCTCTCTCTCTCTCTCTCTCCTCAGCTCTTTCCTACGCTCTCATCTCTCTTGGTCTCTCTGATCTTATCTCTCTCTCTGTTATGTCTCATGCTCGTCGGTTTTCTGTCTTTCTGTCTTCTCTGGTATGTCTCTCTCTCTCATCTCTCTCATCCCTCCCGTCCCTCCCTCCCTCCCTCCCTCCCTCTCTCATCTCTCTCGGGGATACTCTCCTCGAGCGGTCTCTCTCTCTCCTCTGTCAGTCATCTCGATCTCATCCTCTCTCTCCTCGCTTCATCTCTCTCTCTCTCTGTAAGTATGATGTGTAATGGTGTGATGGTGTTGTATATACATATTTAATGATGATATGGTGAATAATTCTGGGCTCCTGATGGAGGGCGAGTGAAGGAGAATGTGGTCATGCATGAGATGTAAGTACATATGAAGTGATACCGACAGAGATCAGCGTCTCAGCTGAATACTCAATCAGCCCCTGCACAGCTCTCTCTCCATAATCCTCCCATATAAAGACCTTCATATGCATATATGTATGTTTGTTAATAATTATAACTAACGTTAATGTTAACATCCTGTTTAAATAACACTATTACCTCTCTCTCCTGGACGCCCGCTGACCCCATTAGCTCCAGGGAAGCCCGGTCTGCCTGAAGGACCCTGCTCCCCTTGTGGTCCCCGGGGTCCAGGCCGACCCGGTTCTCCAGGAGGACCCGGTACCGTCCGGAATGACACAGACTGACTGGGGATCTGGTTAAGGATGGAGTTGAAGCGGGAGAGGTGACCTGAAAGAGAGAGTCGTAATTGTAAAGTCCACAGGACACTCAGAACCAGAACCAGAACCCGCAGACTTAATACGAGACCCGCCACTATGGAGGTGCAGTTCAGGTACAATACTCCTCCAGTGTCCTCCACTGGAGTAAGAATGGAGAGTAACAGGAGCATGACTCTAGTGTCTCTCCGTCCACCAGTCTTTAATAGAAGCTCATTCATTAGTCTGACACTGATCATCAGCACAGGACACTGAAGGAGAACAGGTTCCATTAGCTAGAACCAAGCTCTGTCCAACAGGTCAGAACAAGCTCAAAACAAAATGGCCGCTGGCTCACTTCACGGTTCTCTCGTTTGGACAAGGCTTAAAACTAATGCATGACCACTGAGCCCTTAGATGGCACAGCATGAAATCAGCCATGCCACAGTGTTAGGAGTGCTTGGGGATACTTGGAGATGCTTGGGAATACTTCGGAAAACTATTGTTGAGATAAGAGCATCTGCTAAATGTCTTAAATGTAAAAAAACAGTGTTGGGGACACTTGGGAATATCTGGTTAATGGCTTAAATGTAAAAAAAAAACATGCCACAGTGTTGGGAATACTTGGGGATACCTGGGGATACTTGGAGATGCTTGGGAATACTTCTGAAAACTATTATTGCTCTGCGTAAGAGTATCTGCTAAATGTCTTAAATATAAAAAAACGCAAAGTCACAGTGTTGGGGACACTTGGGAATATCTGGGGATACTTGGGGATGCTTGGGAATACTTCGGAAAACTACAGTCGCTCTGGATAGGAGCATCTGCTAAATGCCTTAATTGTAAAAAAGTCAGTGTTGGGGACACTTGGGAATATCTGGGGATACTTGGGGATGCTTTGGAATAGTTCAGAAAATCTTAGCATCTTTAGCATCTGCTAAATGGCTTAAATGTAAAAAATGCCATGCCACGGGGTTGGGAGTCCTTGGGGATACCTGGGGATACTTGGAGATGCTTGGGAATACTTTGGAAAACTACAGGCACTCTGGATGAGAGCGTCTGCTAAATGCCTTAATTGTAAAAACGCCAAGTCACAGTGTTGGGAATACTTGGGGATACCTGGGGATACTTGGAGATGCTTTGGAATACTTCGGAAAACTATTGTTCCTCTGCATAAGAGTATCTGCTAAATGTCTTAAATGTTAAAAAACGCAAAGTCACAGTGTTGGGGACACTTGGGAATATCTGGGGATACTTGGGGATGCTTGGGAATAGTTCGGAAAACCACATTTAAGCCATTTAGCATCTGCTAAATGAGTTAAATGTAAAAACATGCTTGGGAATACTCTGGAAAACCACAATTGCTTTGGAGAAGAGCGTCTGCTAAATGGCTTAAATGTAAAAAACGCCATGCCACAGTGTTGGGAATGCTTGGGGATACCTGGGGATACTTGGAGATGCTTGGGAATACTTTGGATAACTACAGTCGCTCTGGATAAGAGCATCTGCTAAATGCCTTAATTGTAAAAACGCCAAGTCACAGTGTTGGGGACACTTGGGAATATCTGGAGATGCTTGGGAATACTTCGGAAAACCACATTTAAGCCATTTAGCATCTGCTACCGCCATGCCATGGGGATATTGGGGAAACTTGGGTGTGCTTGGGAATACTTCAGTAAACCATCTGCCTTAAATGTAAAATGTAAATGGTCGTCACTTAACACAGACCCAACACAGACCCAACACAGACCCAAGAGTGCAACTTCAAGCTCTATTATGCAAGAAGAAAGCTGTCCGGTGGGAAACACACCACGGTCCCAGATCTTTTAGGTGTGCTACAGGAATCAAAATCCACCTTTGTTTATATTAACAGAATTCAATGGAGTCTTGGAAATGTGGTTTGCATATCGTCGCTGTCCAAAGAAAAACATCTCCATTTTTGTTGATTTTCACTTTCATGCATCATTTGAAAACAGCAGCTGCTGTTTACACTGTGTGAACGTTTCATGAGGAACGGACCACCAGAAATGGCCCAAAGCTTCTTGGAAAGACGTCTGGTTCCATTGACTCCCATTCAAATTCAATGAGGTCTGTGCCCTCTCCTGAAAAGCTGGCATTTTGGAGATACTTGTTTTTGTTTGGACTGCGACGATATATACTTCATAAGGAACACCTTGTACTAGCATACTACCTGCTCTGTGGTGGTCCTGTGGGGGTCCCACCCATTGAAGAACAGGGTAATACAGTATACAGAGGAACAGATGGACCACAGTCTGGACCTGTACACCTACAGAGTGTCCTGTATGGTCAGTGGAGCTGATAAGATGGACGGAGAGTGTAGATAAAAGGAGGTGTTCCAGATAAAGGCAAATGGGTGACTGACTGAGAACCCCAAGGAACCCCGAGCCAATCTTAGTGCTGGGGGTCAATCTGTAGATGCTGGTTTGAGCACTTCGGTGTAAAATCATACTCACTCTGAATGAGCTGTTCACACACTTGTCGGGCTATAGCTCGGACCACCGCCTGAGACTGTATATCCCCCTATAAAAACAAACACCAGAACCGGGTTAGTATCGTTAGTACAGTCAGTACAGAGCTAAGACTAAGACTAGGGAGGATGGAGCCGAGCTGAGCTCAGATAGGAGGCTTCTATAACTACAGCTGAGGTGAAAGCAGGCAGGCTGTAAACAACTGGAACAGCTGGAGTTCAGGTCTCACGTCTGTTAATTCACAAGGTGGGCAGAGGTGGGGGGTACCTTGCTTAAGGACACTTTGGTCGCGTCCCTGTGATTCAGGGATTCTATTTCTATTTTTTTTGTAATTAATTTTATTTATTTATTTATTTTTATTATTATATTCTCTCAGTGAAAGGGTGGGAGTGGGTGGGCATATTAAGTTTTAATATTTTTTTCTTGCAACAATTGTATTAAAGTATTTATAATTGAAAAATTAATAAACAAACCTTGTTAAAAAAAAAAAAAAAACTGGCACAGTGTGTCCTGACTCACCCGCTCTCCTCGTTCGCCCTTACTGCCCGCAGGACCCTGTAAACAAAGAAACGACAAAACAAACAGCTGGCTTAACGCGAGCGTTCAGTCAAACTGAATCAGTCAGCGCAGGCTGACGTCAAGCACCCATCAGGCACCACTGCATTAAAAACAGACCCCGTTCCGTAAGGGAAATCCCTGCACGGAATCGGGAACGCTTCCCGAAGCCATCATCGTGTAAACGAACTTCGCCGAGGCTCCACAAGTGCGAGCACAAGCTCCACCATGCAAAGAAGATATGAACCAGATATGACGAGATCCAGGAACACCAGTGCGGCCATCCGTGATGCTGTGTGGCGGGGGCATTGGTACAACAGGCCTGGGTGACCTGCACATCTGCGGAGCTTCGTTACTGCTGAACGTTATATACGGGCTGCATCCGGACGGCGTCTTCTTCAGAGAGGGTCCGGCTTATTTCAGCAGGACCATCGACCACATACTGCACGTATTCCAGCAGCACGGCTTCGTAGTAACTGAGCGCAGGTGCTGAACTGACCAGACCGTCTGCTGTAGTCAGAGCTGGTGTAGTCAAAGCTGGTGTAGTCAGAGCTGAGAACTGGTGTAGTCAGAGCTGAGAGCTGCTGTAGTCAGAGCTGCTGTAGTCAGAGCTGCTGTAATCAGAGCTGGTGCAGTCAGAGCTGGTGTAGTCGGAGCTGCTGTAGTCAGAGCTGGTGTAGTCGGAGCTGCTGTAGTCAGAGCTGGTGCAGTCAGAGCTGGTGTAGTCAGAGCTGCTGTAGTCAGAGCTGGTGTAGTCAGAGCTGGTGTAGTCAGAGCTGGTGTAGTCAGAGCTGGTGTAGTCAGAGCTGGTGTAGTCAGAGCTGGTGTAGTCAGAGCTGGTGTAGTCAGAGCTGGTGTAGTCAGAGCTGGTGTAGTCAGAGCTGGTGTAGTCAGAGCTGGTGCAGTCAGAGCTGGTGTAGTCGGAGCTGCTGTAGTCAGAGCTGGTGTAGTCGGAGCTGCTGTAGTCAGAGCTGGTGCAGTCAGAGCTGGTGTAGTCAGAGCTGGTGTAGTAGAGCTGGTGTAGTCAGAGCTGGTGTAGTCAGAGCTGTTGTAGTCAAAGCTGCTGTAGTCAGAGCTGGTGTAGTCAGAGCTGTTGTAGTCAGAGCTGCTGTAGTCAGAGCTGGTGTAGTCAGAGCTGGTGTAGTCAGAGCTGGTGTAGTCAGAGCTGCTGTAGTCAGAGCTGCTGTAGTCAGAGCTGGTGTAGTCAGAGCTGGTGTAGTCAGAGCTGGTGTAGTCAGAGCTGGTGTAGTCAGAGCTGGTGTAGTCGGAGCTGCTGTAGTCAGAGCTGGTGTAGTCAGAGCTGGTGTAGTCAGAGCTAGTGTAGTCAGAGCTGGTGTAGTCAGAGCTGGTGTAGTCAGAGCTGGTGTAGTCAGAGCTGGTGTAGTCAGAGCTGGTGTAGTCAGAGCTGGTGTAGTCAGAGCTGGTGTAGTCAGAGCTGGTGTAGTCAGAGCTGGTGTAGTCAGAGCTGCTGTAGTCAGAGCTGGTGTAGTCAGAGCTGGTGTAGTCAGAGCTGGTGTAGTCAGAGCTGGTGTAGTCAGAGCTGGTGTAGTCAGAGCTGCTGTGGAGTCAGAGCAGAGCTGGTAAACAGTCAGAGCTGGTGTAGTCAGAGCTGCTGTAGTCAGAGCTGCTGTAGTCAGAGCTGGTGTAGTCAGAGCTGGTGTAGTCAGAGCTGCTGTAGTCAGAGCTGCTGTAGTCAGAGCTGCTGTAGTCAGAGCTGGTGTAGTCAGAGCTGGTGTAGTCAGAGCTGCTGTAGTCAGAGCTGCTGTAGTCAGAGCTGGTGTAGTCAGAGCTGGTGTAGTCAGAGCTGCTGTAGTCAGAGCTGGTGTAGTCAGAGCTGGTGTAGTCAGAGCTGCTGTGGTCAGAGCTGCTGTAGTCAGAGCTGGTGTAGTCGGAGCTGGTGTAGTCAGAGCTGGTGTAGTCAGAGCTGCTGTAGTCAGAGCTGGTGTAGTCAGAGCTGGTGTAGTCAGAGCTGGTGTAGTCAGAGCTGGTGCAGTCAGAGCTGGTGTAGTCAGAGCTGGTGTAGTCAGAGCTGCTGTAGTCAGAGCTGGTGTAGTCAGAGCTGGTGTAGTCAGAGCTGGTGTAGTCAGAGCTGGTGTAGTCGGAGCTGGTGTAGTCGGAGCTGGTGTAGTCAGAGCTGGTGTAGTCGGAGCTGGTGTAGTCAGAGCTGCTGTAGTCAGAGCTGGTGTAGTCAGAGCTGGTGTAGTCAGAGCTGGTGTAGTCGGAGCTGCTGTAGTCAGAGCTGGTGTAGTCAGAGCTGGTGTAGTCAGAGCTGGTGCAGTCAGAGCTGCTGTAGTCAGAGCTGCTGTAGTCAGAGCTGGTGTAGTAGAGCTGGTGTAGTCAGAGCTGCTGTAGTCAGAGCTGCTGTAGTCGGAGCTGGTGTAGTCAGAGCTGGTGTAGTCAGAGCTGGTGTAGTCAGAGCTGGTGTAGTCAGAGCTGGTGTAGTCAGAGCTGGTGTAGTCGGAGCTGCTGTAGTCAGAGCTGGTGTAGTCAGAGCTGCTGTAGTCAGAGCTGGTGTAGTCAGAGCTGCTGTAGTCAGAGCTGGTGTAGTCAGAGCTGGTGTAGTCAGAGCTGGTGTAGTCAGAGCTGGTGTAGTCAGAGCTGGTGTAGTCAGAGCTGGTGTAGTCAGAGCTGGTGTAGTCAGAGCTGGTGTAGTCAGAGCTGGTGCAGTCAGAGCTGGTGTAGTCAGAGCTGCTTTAGACAGAGCTGCTGTAGTCAGAGCTGCTGTAGTCAGAGCTGCTGTAGTCAGAGCTGGTGTAGTCAGAGCTGGTGTAGTCGGAGCTGCTATAGTCAGAGCTGGTGTAGTCGGAGCTGGTGTAGTAGAGCTGGTGTAGTCGGAGCTGCTATAGTCAGAGCTGGTGTAGTCAGAGCTGGTGTAGTCGGAGCTGGTGTAGCTCAGTAGTCGCTGGTGTAGTCAGAGCTGGTGTAGTCAGAGCTGCTGTAGTCAGAGCTGGTGTAGTCAGAGCTGGTGTAGTCAGAGCTGGTGTAGTCGGAGCTGGTGTAGTCGGAGCTGCTGTAGTCAGAGCTGGTGTAGTCAGAGCTGGTGTAGTCAGAGCTGGTGTAGTCAGAGCTGGTGTAGTCAGAGCTGGTGTAGTCAGAGCTGGTGTAGTCAGAGCTGGTGTAGTCGGAGCTGGTGTAGTCAGAGCTGCTGTAGTCAGAGCTGGTGTAGTCGGAGCTGGTGTAGTCGGAACTGGTGTAGTCAGAGCTGCTGTAGTCAGAGCTGCTGTAGTCAGAGCTGCTGTAGTCAGAGCTGGTGTAGTCGGAGCTGCTGTAGTCAGAGCTGGTGTAGTCAGAGCTGGTGTAGTCAGAGCTGGTGTAGTCAGAGCTGGTGTAGTCGGAGCTGGTGTAGTCAGAGCTGGTGTAGTCGGAGCTGGTGTAGTCGGAGCTGGTGTAGTCGGAGCTGGTGTAGTCGGAGCTGCTGTGTTGGGAAGATCAGAAACAGAAGTCGGTAATTCCGAGCTGAGTTTTATGTGAGGGTCAGTTTGGGGGGAAACATGACTAAACCGATGGACGCCGCAGCGGCCAGGAGCTGGACCACTGAGCTAAACATTCTGGAGCGTGGAGAGAGAACCGCGTCCAGAACACTGAGGACACTGAACAGTTCTGCTGTCGTTAAACAGCTGGACTAGACTCGTCCACAAACGGTCATTATGGGACACAGCCTGGGATACGAGAGGCGCCAGAGCGATGGTGTCATCCTCCTATTGCGCAAGCATGCACATGTGCATGAGCAGCTACGAGGGGCTTCGGACCGCCGGGCCAAGTCTCGTACTGAAGCCATTAAAGTGAAAGCTCCCTCTCCTTACTCACACGGTGTGGCGTACTCCTATCTAGAACAAGTGCAGCAAAGCCTCTAAAGAACGGGAGACAGAGTGACCCATCGTAGCCCCCTGTGGAGGGGGTCTGGGAAAATCCCGCTCCGAAAAGGTTCCGGTTTTCATCATCCGGGGTCACTTTGTCTTGTAGTCCCTTAGGTTCTAGATATCAACAGGACGAGTGTGAAGTGCAATCTCCCAAGCACTAGTACTACTGAAACTAAAGTACAGTGAAATGTGCAACAGGTTCTAGATAGGGCAAGTGTGAGGCTTATATACATACTACAACACAGACTGTTCTTTAAGGGTTCCTTAGGGATGTATACATGGATGTATATAGAACCACGAACATCCAGAGACGTCTTTGAAGGGCTTCCGTATTTGCACCAAAAAGGTGCTAGATATCTTTGATTCTTAATATCAAGCTTGTAATAATAGAAAAAAGAACATTTCTGGTGCTATATAGAACCCTTTTCAAAAATGTTCCATATAGAACCAACACCACCTCATTCTTATCATTCTCCAGCTGAAGAACCCTTTAATCATGCCAAGGATTCTTTGGGTGTTCCTGGTCTTACAGTATGCAGAACCAATGTTTTCTTTGGGAGTCTGGTGTGTGATTTATTATTACCTAGAACCACCACTGAATTTGGCCTGTAACAGAACGTTATGTACTGTGGTTCTACTGGGTTCTACTGTTTACTTACCTACTTAATAACCTACATGGTGCTTGGAGGAGCTTCTGGTTGAATAATTATATTCCACTACGTTCTTTAAATAAGATCATAGCTAGAACCTGTCAGTTAGACTGTTTGGGTACTCATCACAACCCCAACACGTAAATGTCCACAATGTGGGACGTAGGTTCTTGTAGAGAGACTGAACGGTCAGAGCTGGCTCCCAAGGAAAGTTCATGGTCCAGCCCCATGCTAACGATACATCTGTCGGTTCCCCGACAGCCTCTCCTCCACCTCCAGTCACAGTTCTCCACTCGGGTTCTCACGGCACCCACACATATGGCTCCGTTTTACCACCACAGACCCCACATCTTCTCTAAACGCGCTAGATAGTAGATCTCCAGCATCAACACGGTAATGTGAACAGGTGTCGCCCGGCAGGCGGCTAATGGAGAGTGACGTGAGCTCGCTTCATCCGATCCTCCTTCCACTCCGAACCCGACCATGAGCTCCTGAGGGTTCCGTGCTCCTCACAGGAGGCCATGGTTAGCGGTTATAGGTATAAACGGCCTGTGACTGCCGCGGCTGTAAACTGAGCTGAGCTGAGGATTAGATTTACAGTGTGCTCCACAGCCAGCGCTGGAGCTACACCATCCATCCAGAGGTGTCCAGACAACCCCACCTCCAATGGCTTTAACGTTTAAGACACACCCACGGCTCAGACATACCGCGGTTTAGTGTACTGCCGGTGAAATGAGACACCCAGGAGCACTCCTGGTGGAGGCGCTATGCTAGAGGTACATACACACAGGATTCAATGAGGTGTAAAACAGTTACAGGCTGTGTTCAATCAAAAATAGTACAAGGCCTACATGTTGACCAGAGCCTGTTAGTTACACCGTCCTGGTACTATGGCGGCCACACGTCCGGTTCTTTTTTTCTATGATTACAAGCTTGATATTAAGAATCAAAGATATCTAGCACCTTTTTGGTGCTAGATAGGACCCTTTTCAAAAAAGGTTCTATGTATAGAACCATCTGCAACACTTCTTCCGTCAGTCTGAGGAGCACGTTCATGGTGCAAATACGGAAGCCCTTCAAAGACGTCTCTGGATGTTCATGGTTCTATATACAGCCATGTTCTCCCTAAGGAACCCTTAAAGAACAGTCTGTGTTGTAGTATGTATATAAAACTCACACTTGCCCTATCTAGAACCTGTTGCACATTTCAGTGTACTTTAGTTTCAGTAGTACTAGTGCTTGGGAGATTGCACTTCACACTCGTCCTGTTGATATCTAGGGACTACAAGACATGATGAAAACCGGAACCTTTCAGAGTGGGATTTTCCCAGACCCCCTCCACAGTTACAGGCTGTGTTCAATCAAAAATAGTACAAGGCCTACATGTTGACCAGAGCCTGTTAGTTACACCGTCCTGGTACTATGGCGGCCACACGTCCGGTTTTCCCAGTCCTCCACCCGGCGCTGTACCTGGTCGGACGCCTGTTTGTCCAAGATCTGAAATGTTCACTCACCAACAAAATCATGTGTGTCTCCGTCTCACGTCCGCGTCAAAAGACACGTCTTGCATTTCATTGGTTTACCATGGTCATGTGACATTGTGACACGCCTACCGGCTAACCTCAGATCAGTTCTCTAAATGCTAGTCAATGAGTAAGCTCCCGTCTGACTCGAGGATGTCAGCCCCTCCACCCAGTTAGGTGAGTACAGCATCCGTCATGTGTTATATAGTTCCCCAACACCACACCCCCACCCTCCACTCATAATGTCCTCCTTTTGGGGGTGGTATGTCCTCCTTGTTGGGGTGGGATGTTCTACTTTGTGGAGGTTATGAAAGTGACCACCCTACTTGGTACTCATTACACCCCCAGGCTCTTGTAAAGAGACTGAATGATGGTCCAAGCTGGCCGCACACTGACCATAAACCCGTCATTCCCCTAACAGCCACTCCTCCAATTCCTGTAACAGTTCTCCACTCTGGCTCTTGATCATTGCCCTCAGACATATGGCTCTGTTTTCCCACCACAGACCCCCCAGAAACGGAACAGATATCAGCCCGTTTTGAATTCTCCTGCCAGCAACACGTTTCACTGAGGTTAGCACCGGGTGCTGTGCAGCTCTGTTATCAGCTCTGCTGTTAAGAGCACTCTGTGGGGGCTGCCGCTGTAGTTCCGAAAGAGTGGAATGTTTCCATTCCTGCCTGATATCAGATTCCAGCTGCTCCAGGTAGGTCAGTTTAGTACCTGGACTCTTTTCCTTGATGCAGCATATTTTGCACCATCACCCGCATATACCGTTCGGCCATGTGCTGGCTTTGGAACTGTGTGCGGATAAAAAGCCGGACAGTTCCTCTCCTCTTTAAGTTGAAAGTTTTCCAAAAAACGAATTCCGAATTTTGATTGGTCGGATCTCAGGACACATTTCCACCAATCCAACTTAAAAGTCCATCTTCAATGAGCTGGGGCCCAGAGAAGTCGGCGGCGGTGTATCTGTGTCTGTCTCTGCAAGGTGGAGGTGTAACCTGCGTATGTGGAGCGATGGTGTTGGGAAGTGTTCCTGATCCCATACAAAGCTTCCACTACAAAACTGGATCTGATTTCATGCAGTGCGGCCTGAGGGTCAAAGGTCACGGACATTAATGTAGGGTCTGGCTGTTTGGCTGACGGCCTCCTGTTAGCAAGGGAGCCCAGGAAAATCCTGAAGACATCTAGCTAGCTATTACTGACTGGAGTCTGGGGTCAATTTTTCTTTTTAGTGCCTTAGGTTCTAGATATCAACCAGGTGAGTGCGAAGGGCAAACTCTGAAGTACTAGCACTACTGCCGGTTCTAGATAGGGCAAGTGTGAATCTTACATACATACTTAAATGAAACGCATCGTTCTTCAAGGGTTCCGTAAGGAAAGGAATGGTTGTATAGAGAACCACGAACACTCAGAGAACCCTCTGAAGGGTTTGCACCATTGCACCATAAGAGTGCTCCTCGGAATGATGGACAACGTGTTCCATACGGACATTAAATGATGGGTTTGGTTCTTGTCTCTTGCATCCAGAGGTTCTCCGGATTCTCCGATTCTCTTTCAGTGACATTATGTAGCGCAGTTCTTTATGAATGGTGCTTTCTTGAACCCATTTGGGGCGAATCGGACCGATCCAGACCTAATCATCCAACATCAGTACCTGACCTCCCTGATGCTCTGGTAAATGGTGCATGCGATCCAACACCTGCTCCAAAACTTCAACCTCCTTCCCAGAAAAGTCGAGGCTGTAATTGAGGCAGAGTGGGGGACCAAGTCCCCATTAGTTCCCTTCATTTCAGAAGAAATGCTGGCTCAGCAGACGCCTGAACGAGCAGACTTTAAGTGAAGGCGAGGTTCTCCTCCAGTGCGAGGTTCTCCTCCAGTGCTAACATGTCATTTTAGTGCAGGTCAAACGGTCAGTTGGAACCATTCTCAGTAAACGGAACCAGACGTACGTTATCGGTGAATCTGTGGGGACTCCAAGCGTAGTAGCGAATGTGCACGGAGCACGGAATGGGTTCCGTGCTGACGGAGCAGATCTGTTAACGTGATTTGGGGTCATGACCCTTTAGTTTACAGGGCTAGCCCCACGCTCGTCTGCCCTGGGTGGTCTGCGTGTCAGATCTGCTGGGGAATGTGACTCAGCCGCGGGGGTGGGTTCCAGAACTAACAGCGCAGTTATTTTAGAGGAGACAAGCCGCTTTCGTCGCACCCCGTTCGTTTCAACTGCAGAACCATTATTTATGAAAGGAGCTGAAGGCATGCGCAGCGCTGAGATGTTCCAGGCGCTTGTGCGAGGGGTCTCGGCTCACTAGAACCTAGCTGGGGGTCACAGAGAGCTGCTCTCAAAGTTCTCACCCAAAAGCGAAAAAAGAGTTGAGCCAAAACATGGTTAAACATAAACACTCTTTGTTGACAAGTGAAGGTGTCGTGGATTTGGTAGACGCTACTACGTCAGGTTCCATAAGTCGTTCTACTAGAACAACTTACGGAACCTTGGCTTATCGGCGGGGTATACGCTTCCATTGCTTGCTAGCTACGGCGGCTTTTAGGTCTAGGGCTACAACCACAACATGTCACCAGGCACACAGCACAGATGAAATATTGTTTCCTGTTATATGGTGAGTCACTGATACTCACAGGAGGTCCTTGATCTCCATGTGGTCCTGGGGGTCCACTGGTTCCGGGAGCTCCGGGGGCTCCTGGGCCGCCCTACAGTGATGAACATGATTGACGGTGTAAATGTCAGGCTAAAGCTAACAGGGTAGTTCTCAGGCTGAGAGATGGTGTTCTGAGACTTACCATTGGTCCTGGTGGTCCAATCTGCCCTTGTGGTCCATCTTTACCTGGCAGGCCCTGCGGAAATACAGACCCAAATATTCAAGTTATTAGTCGGTATTTTGGAAACTGGATTGGAAATGCATTTGCACTTCTCAGTCTTAGATCGGACTTGACTACTCCAAAGTCTCTGTCTTAGCTCTTATCTGACTACTCCAAAGTCTCGGTCTTAGATAGGACCTGACAATTCCAAAGTTTCAGTCTTAGCTCGGACCTGACTACTCCAAAGTCTTAGTTTTGGCTCGGACCTGACTACTCCAAAGTCTCAGTCTTAGGTCTGATCTGACTACTCCAAAGTCTCAGTCTTGTCTCTGACCTGACTACTCCAAAGTCTCAGTCTTAGGTCTGATCTGACTACTCCAAAGTCTTAGTTTTGGTTCGGACCTGACTTCTCCAAAGTCTCAGTCTCAGTTCTGACCTGACTACTCCAAAGTCTCAGTCTTAGTTCTGACCTGACTACTCCAAAGTCTCAGTCTTGGCTCTGACCTGACTACTCCAAAGTCTCAGTCTTGGCTCTGACCTGACTACTCCAAAGTCTCAGTCTTAGGTCTGATCTGACTACTCCAAAGTCTCAGTCTTAGCTCTGACCTGACTACTCCAAAGTCTCAGTCTTGGCTCTGACCTGCTCTCAGTCAAAGAGTCTTAGCTGATCTGACTACTCCCCAAAGTCTAAGTCTTCAGTTTTGCTCTCCAAAGACCTGACTACTCCAAAGTCTTAGTTTTGGCTCGGACCTGACTACTCCAAAGTTTTAGTCCTGACTACTCCAAAGTCTTAGTTTTGGCAGTCTTAAAGTCTGATCTGACTACTCCAAAGTCTCAGTCAGTCTTGACCTGTCTACTCCAAAGTCCAGTGACTACTACTCCAAAGTCTCGGACAGACTACTCCAAAGTCTCAGTCTTAGTTCTGACCTGACACTACTCCAAAGTCTCAGTCTTGGCTCTGACCTGACTACTCCAAAGTCTAAGTCTTAGCTCTGACCTGACTACTCCAAAGTCTTAGTTTTGGCTCGGACCTGACTACTCCAAAGTCTTAGTTTTGGCTCGGACCTGACTACTCCAAAGTCTTAGTCTTAGGTCTGATCTGACTACTCCAAAGTCTTGGCTCTGAGTCAGTCGTTACAAAAACTTTGCCTTGACTGGGGCTCAAATACTACAAATGTTTTGCTTTGACACAGACTTCACATTAACAAAGTTTTTTCCTTGACTTGGACTCGACTACAAGTTTTAGTCTTGGCTCGGATTCTACTACCACAGTCTAGCTTCAGACAAATCTTGGTCTTGGTTCTGAATCAACTATTTAGAAGTCTTTGAATCAAACTTGCCCTTGCCTCAAAAATCATCTGTTGCGAACTCCGGGTCTTTGAGTCAGACTCAGCTATTCCAATATCTGGCTCTTCACTTAGTCTTGACTCAGTCAAATCTCAGTCTTGGGGCTGACTCATCTACCCCAAAGTCTCAGCCTTGACACAGACTCGACTGTCACAAATTCTGGTCTTGACTCAGACAAATCTCAGTCTTGGGGCTGACTCATCTACCCCAAAGTCTCAGCCTTGACACAGACTCGACTATCACAAATTCTGGTCCAGACTCAGACAAATCTCAGTCTTGGGGCTGACTCATCTACCCCAAAGTCTCAGCCTTGACACAGACTCGACTATCACAAATTCTGGTCTTGACTCAGACAAATCTCAGTCTTGGGGCTGACTCATCTAACCCAAAGTCTCAGCCTTGAGACAGACTCGACTATCACAAATTCTGGTCTTGACTCAGACAAATCTCAATCTTGGGGCTGACTCATCTAACCCAAAGTCTCAGCCTTGACACAGACTCGACTATCACAAATTCTGGTCCTGACTCAGACAAATCTCAATCTTGGGGCTGACTCATCTACCCCAGAGTCTCAGCCTTGACAGAGACTCCACTATCACAAATTCTGGTCGTGACTCAGACAAATCTCAGTCTTGGGGCTGACTCATTTACCCCAAAGTCTCAGCCTTGACACAGACTCGACTATCACAAATTCTGGTCTCGACTCAGACAAATCTCAGTCTTGGGGCTGACTCATCTGCCCCAAAGTCTCAGGCTTGACACAGACTCGACTGTCACAAATTCTGGTCTTGACTCAGACAAATCTCAGTCTTGGGGCTGACTCATCTACCCCAAAGTCTCAGCCTTGACACAGACACGACTATCACAAATTCTGGTCCTGACTCAGACAAATCTCAGTCTTGGGGCTGACTCATCTAACCCAAAGTCTGAGCCTTGACACAGACTCGACTTTCACAAATTCTGGTCTTGACTCAGACAAATCTCAGTCTTGGGGCTGACTCATCTACCCCAAAAGTCTCAGCCTTGACACAGACTCGACTATCACAAATTCTGGTCCTGACTCAGACAAATCTTAGTCTTGGGGCTGACTCATCTACCCCGAAGTCTGAGCCTTGACACAGACTCGACTATCACAAATTCTGGTCTTGACTCAGACAAATCTCAGTCTTGGGGCTGACTCATCTACCTCAAAGTCTCAGCCTTGACACAGACTCGACTATCACAAATTCTGGTCCTGACTCAGACAAATTTCAGTCTTGGGGCTGACTCATCTACCCCAAAGTCTCAGCCTTGACACAGACTCGACTATCACAAATTCTGGTCCTGACTCAGACAAATCTCAGTCTTGGGGCTGACTCATCTACCTCAAAGTCTCAGCCTTGACACAGACTCGACTATCACAAATTCTGGTCCTGACTCAGACAAATTTCAGTCTTGGGGCTGACTCATCTACCCCAAAGTCTCAGCCTTGACACAGACTCGACTATCACAAATTCTGGTCCTGACTCAGACAAATCTCAGTCTTGGGGCTGACTCATCTACCCCAAAGTCTCAGCCTTGACACAGACTCGACTATCACAAATTCTGGTCTTGACTCAGACAAATCTCAGTCTTGGGGCTGACTCATCTACCCCAAAGTCTCAGCCTTGACACAGACTCGACTATCACAAATTCTGGTCCTGACTCAGACAAATCTCAGTCTTGGGGCTGACTCATCTAACCCAAAGTCTCAGCCTTGACACAGACTCGACTTTTACAAATTCTGGTCCTGACTCAGACTTGACTACTCCAAAATCTCAATCATGGCTTAAACTTGACTACCACAAAATCTCAGTGATGGTTTGGACTCTTCTGGCGGTTATGACTTAACGGCTTATACCGTAATAATTTAAGGTGGTCCCTGGAATGTTTAGATGTCTCTGATCTTTTAACTTTTATTTACAGCAATTTCTGAGCTGAATTAACTTGTACAACCATCTATAACTTTACCCTCTATAATTTATTTTACATAACAACAGTATATATCATATATTCTCGGTTCTCTCTGATGAACCATGAGGTAGTTCAGGCTAAAGTTTGTGTGGCTGTAAAAAAAAAAAATCTGAAGCTTCTGAATCCAATGAAAAAATACTCCAGTGTTGACATTTTTTAAAGCCAGCCATAGTAAGTGTGCGACTGTTTCTCTGTTTTCTCTCTCTGGTTATTTTAGTCCAGCTGGATGAGTAAGAGTTCTGTCTGCATCGACTCTGGATTCGCTCCTTAGTCCTCATTCATCATTCCTAATGCAAACTCCTGATCCTCATACACAGAGGGAATACGACTGGAGCAGCTGTCTGCGCGCACAAGAACCTGGACAAAATATGAAAATACCAGCATTAACTCGTTCATTCCTCGCAGCTGCCTCTCGTATGATGAGGGAAACGCCACAGAACTGTTCTGATTGGTCTAAAGTGATAAAATATCAATAATTCTATAGTCTATACCACAGTACCTACATTTAGAGCTTAGAGTTATACACTCCACCTAATGAGAAACTGTAGAACAGACTCAGTGTATACCACAGTACCTACATTTAGAGCTTAGAGTTATACACTCCACCTAATGAGAAACTGTAGAACAGACTCAGTGTATACCACAGACCTCAGAGCTTAGTATACCACCTAATGTACCTAGTGTATACATTACCTACATTTAGAGCTTAGAGTTATACACTCGACCTAATGAGAAACTGTAGAACAGACTCAGTGTATACCACAGTACCTACATTTAGAGCTTAGAGTTATACACTCGACCTAATGAGAAACTGTAGAACAGACTCAGTGTATACCACAGTACCTACATTTAGAGCTTAGTGTTATACACTCGACCTAATGAGAAACTGTAGAACAGACTCAGTGTATACCACAGTACCTACATTTAGAGCTTAGAGTTATACACTCCACCTAATGAGACACTGTAGAACAGATTCAGTGTATACCACAGTACCTACATTTAGAGCTTAGAGTTATACACTCAACCTAATGAGACACTGTAGAACAGACTCAGTCTATACCACAATACCTACATTTAGAGCTTAGAGTTATACACTCGACCTAATGAGAAACTGTATAACAGACTCAGTGTATACCACAATACCTACATTTAGAGCTTAGTGTTATACACTCGACCTAATGAGAAACTGTAGAACAGACTCAGTGTATACCACAGTACCTACATTTAGAGCTTAGAGTTATACACTCGACCTAATGAGAAACTGTACAGACTCAGTGTATACCACAGTACCTAATTTAGAGAAGTTATACACTCGACCTAATGAGACACTGTAGAACAGACTCAGTGTATACCACAGTACCTACATTTAGAGCTTAGAGTTATACACTCGACCTAATGAGAAACTGTAGAACAGACTCAGTGTATACCACAGTACCTACATTTAGAGCTTAGAGTTATACACTCGACCTAATGAGAAACTGTAGAACAGACTCAGTGTATACCACAATACCTACATTTAGAGCTTAGAGTTATACACTCGACCTAATGAGAAACTGTAGAACAGACTCAGTGTATACCACAATACCTACATTTAGAGCTTAGAGTTATACACTCGACCTAATGAGAAACTGTAGAACAGACTCAGTGTATACCACAGTACCTACATTTAGAGCTTAGAGTTATACACTCGACCTAATGAGAAACTGTAGAACAGAGTCAGTGTATACCACAGTACCTACATTTAGAGCTTAGAGTTATACACTCGACCTAATGAGACACTGTAGAACAGACTCAGTGTATACCACAGTACCTACATTTAGAGCTTAGAGTTATACACTCGACCTAATGAGAAACTGTAGAACAGACTCAGTGTATACCACAGTACCTACATTTAGAGCTTAGAGTTATACACTCGACCTAATGAGAAACTGTAGAACAGACTCAGATTCGAGGAGTACGTTTATGTTTGCTCCTCAGATGTGAGTGACAGAGAGGACAGACGTTTAACTTCCTGGGAGAGAGAGCCGTGTACCAGACTGCTCAGACGTTCAGTAATTTATGTGCAGTTCACAGTCAGAGTGAAAAGAGGAACTCATTATATCATATCTGAGCTGTTTATGGCTCAGAGGTCTGGAGTTCTGGGCTTTCTCAGGCGGCGGAGACTGACAGCGTGGAGTCAGAGTAGAGACTGTTCGGGTCTCTGTTTATCTCCAGTCTTTTATTTACAGATTAAACACTGACAGCTTGTTTGTTTAGCGTGTAGGTCGTTTCTTCTGGAAATGAGATATCGCCTCATGCTGAAGTTCGGATGCACCAGAGATGAATATTTAGAGAACTCTCACCAGCACAGGCTCCAGGGGCTCTAGTTCCTTAGGTTCTAAATATTAACAAGGCAGCGTGAGCTGTGACCTCCAACGTACTAGATCACTAACGTGGATTACGTAACGGACCGTTCCAAGCCTGGTTTCTAAGGTGTCACTAGGCTATTGCTATGGTATGCCAAGTGGTTGTTAAGATGCTGTATCCCAGGTGGTTGTTAAGATGCTGTTAGGCCAGTGCTATGGTATTCCAGGTGGTTGTTAAGATGCTGTTAGGCCACTGCTATGGTATCCCATGTGGTTGTTAAGATGCTGTTAGGCCATTGCTATAGTATCCCAGGTGGTTGTTAAGATGCTGTTAGGCCAGTGCTAAAGTATCCCAGGTGGTTGTTAAGATGCTGTCAGGTTATTGCTATGGTATCCCAGGTGGTTGTTAAGATGCTGTTAGGCCATTGCTATGGTATCCCAGGTGGTTGTTAAGATGCTGTTAGGCCAGTGCTATAGTATCCCAGGTGGTTGTTAAGATGCTGTTAGGCCAGTGCTATGGTATCCCAGGTGGTTGTTAAGATGCTGTTAGGCCACTGCTATGGTATCCCATGTGGTTGTTAAGATGCTGTTAGGCCATTGCTATAGTATCCCAGGTGGTTGTTAAGATGCTGTTAGGCCAGTGCTATGGTATCCCAGGTGGTTGTTAAGATGCTGTCAGGCTATTGCTATGGTATCCCAGGTGGTTGTTAAGATGCTGTTAGGCCATTGCTATGGTATCCCAGGTGGTTGTTAAGATACTGTCAGGCCATTGCTATGGTATCCCAGGTGGTTGTTAAGATGCTGTATCCCAGGTGGTTGTTAAGATGCTGTTAGGCCAGTGCTATGGTATCCCAGGTGGTTGTTAAGATACTGTCAGGCCATTGCTATGGTATCCCAGGTGGTTGTTAAGATGCTGTATCCCAGGTGGTTGTTAAGATGCTGTTAGGCCAGTGCTATGGTATCCCAGGTGGTTGTTAAGATGCTGTATCCCAGGTGGTTGTTAAGATGCTGTTAGGCCAGTGCTATGGTATCCCAGGTGGTTGTCAAGATGCTCGTTAGGCAATTGCAATGGTATCCCAGGTGGTTGTTAAGATGCTGTAAGGCCATTGCTATGGTATCCCAGGTGGTTGTTAAGATGCTGTTAGACTATTGTTTAGTATCCCAGGTGGTTGTCAAAATGCCCGTTAGGCCATTGCTATGGTATCCCAGGTGGTTGTTAAGATGCTTGTTAGGCAATTGCTATGGTATCCCAGGTGGTTGTTAAGATGTTGCTAGACCATTGCCAAGGCATCCCAGGCAGTTGCTAAGAAGCTGTAAGGCCATTGCTATGCTATCTCAAGTGGTTGCCAAGATGTTGCTAGGCAGTCGCTATATTTCAGGTGGTTGCTAAAGTGTTAGTATGCTATTGCCATGGTATCCCAGGCAGGTGCTTAGACGTTGCAAGGCCTTTGTTATGGTATACCAGGTGGTTGCTAATACATGCCATGGTTTTACAGGTGGTTGCTAAGATGACCTAGGTGGTGCTGAGATGCTGTTAGGTCATTTCCATGGTTTTGCAGGGCTCAACTGCCCTGCAAAACAGCTCTTTAAGACTGAAGTGGCCGTTCTTACCCTCTGACCCGGAGAGCCATCTCTGCCGGGTGCTCCACCAGCTCCCGGTACACCCTGAGAGAGAAACAGAAATATAGAAATCAATCAAATCTGAGAAAATAAAAGACAAAGACCATGTAACGAGTGATTAACAGTCTCTTTTTGGGTCACTCTAGTCCTTCGGGAGGTTCTAGATACGTCACTGACTGAATACAAGCCGTAGCCTAAGTAGGTTTCAGGTGGTTGTTAGGAATGGGAAACAAGCTTCTAATAAAGCACATGGAATTATTTTTTTCCAAGCTTTAAATATCTGTGCTATTCTAGAATGGCCCAGAATATGTGGCCGGCAGAAACAGAATCAGAACACGGTGCGCGTCTATCTGACGAGTGAGTTTGAGGCTGAGGTTTGGCTTTAAGGCAGATCCCGGGCCTATTCTAAAGCCAGCCGAGCTGAGCTGTGTGTTCTGGCGGGCTCTCAGAGAGCAGCGGTGTTCCTTCTTCCTCCTCTCGGTGCAGAAGCTCCTGAGGACTTTTCAGCGGCTGTCGTTGGATTCTCATCAAAGCGCTATTCTTTAAGAAATGAAAGTGTCAGTGTGGAGCTGCGGAGCCATTACAGTGACATCCTGAAAATTAAAACAGGAGGAAAAAAAGGGGCCTGAACTTCAGTTGTGGAAATGGAGGAATTTCAGGCTTTTGACTGAGTTTTAAAGGCGTGTCGGTGTAAAACACGGACAGTCCGCAGAAAATACAGCGCTGACAGGAGGTGGAACGTGACGGCAGTAAACAATGGAGCTCATTCAGCCCGAGACAAACAGAACCGTCCATCAAAAACCCAACACCACCACACAACCAGAACTCAACAGACTTTACTCATAACCCTTCACACTTGTGACATCTCTTTAAAAAACTTTTTTTTTTAGCTTTGTGCTAGCCTCAATCCGCACTAGCCACAAGCTAATGTGCTAATAACCCCCTACCAGAAAACAAAGGTTCTGTTTGGAGAGTAAGCTAATGCGCTAGCTAGTCCAAAACTAACTTCATAGCCACAAGCTAACATGCTAGCCAGCTAACTGGCTCAAAGGTTAAGATGCTAGCTAAGAAACTAACCATGAGCAAGCAGCTACCGTTAATGTGCTAGCCAGGACTTGGGCAGGGTGCAAGCTAACACTTTAGCCCCTAGCTAATACAGTAACCTGAGGTAAGGTGCTACAAAAGTCCACAGATGTAACAAAATTATTTGGACAATACTTGGACAATGGACACTACGAGCTACGGTCAGGACAACACGACACCTTTCCTGAAAGAGGAATGGAGACCCTCGCAAAACTGTGGACCAGGGGAAATGGAATTAGTTTGCTAGGTGCTGTTTAGCACTAGCTAATGCTAACAGCTGAGGTACTGGATTAAGATGTAATGCTCTAGGGGCCGCAAGGGGCCGGTATGGCTGCAGGTTCTCATTCCAACAAAGCAGGAGATCATATGACTAGTTGTCTGAAGGCCGAGCAGTTGATAAGTCACGGACGAAAACCCTGAAGCCACACCGTCCCCCTTTGTGGAAAAGACTGGAAAGCCCTGTTCTAGATAGTTCTTGCCGTTACTTGCTGTAGGATCCATCATTCATTGTTCCTGGTGACCTTTATCTTTCTTCCCAATCCCACCTTTCCGTCTGGGTGCAGCTGTTCCTTTGATAATGAGTGTGTTTTTGCAGTGTGGTCCAGGAGTTTCACAGAATCAGCCTTACCTGAGGACCTGGAAGACCCGCTTCACCCTTCTCGCCCCTTTCTCCTGGACTTCCCTGAGGAGGAGAACATCTCCTGAGCGGTTTGCACACTTCAGACCAGTACAGTACGTGAGGCTGTGGCTGTTATAAAACTAAGGCACACAGTGGATTCCATAATTCATGTCTTACATGACTAATTAACTGTGCCGACTAGCTTTGTTGCATGAATGGTCGCATATTCCTGGAATTTCAGAGCACAAATTTAATTTTTATAAATATACCGGCTCCTAAAAGCACTTTCTTGTAAGTCAATAGAATATTCCAAGCAGGATGAGCCCACAGCACAGAGCAGAGCAGAGCAGAGCTTTGCCCGACAAGAGCTGAAAAAGGGTTTACCGGTGGTCCCTGGATGGAAAGTCCGCTAGGCCCCTGTGGTCCGGGGGATCCCTGTGGTCCAGGAGGTCCAGTCTCTCCAGCAGGTCCTTGAGGTCCCTGCAATAATGAGACAGAGAAGGGTAGAGCTTCAGATTGTCCTCCATGAGTCATCCTGTTAGTGCAGCACCATTGGGCAGACACTGCACCACGCAGGACTACATGCACACAGACCGTTACCACGACTGTCCTTAACACCACGTCACCGTCACCAAACACTGCAGTGGTGTCGTACCAGACTGTCATGGAGTGACTCAGAATGGCAGCGGGTCATCTTCAGTGACGAGTCCCGCTTTAGTCTTGGTGGAGACGCCCAACGAATCCGTGGGTGGAGGCACCGTGGTCAGCACCAAGATGAACGGTTTACTGTCACACATCCAGAAGACCTGGTGTCCCTCCACCTCCACCCCTACCGCACCATCTGCAGGAACTGTGTGAGGATGTTCAAGCTGCATGGGATGGGTTATCACAGGACTCCATTAGGAACCTCTACAGCTCCATACCGAGACGTCTGGCGTGTTGGGTTAGCAAACACGGCGGCCCGTCGCCATACTGAGAGACAGACTTCTGTATGTGTAGCTCAATAAATATTGATCATATCAGCCTAAATTTATCATCAGTTATTGATCCTGGTCACCTTTATCCTCCTTCCCAACACCACCGCACTCCCACACCTCCTTCTGGGTGCAGCTGGCCTTTACTGGTGAGTGTACATATGTTTATGAATACTATATGAATCATAGTCAGTTAGTCTGTGGAAACATCTGCCTCTGATTAAACTCATGACCGGTAGTGTAATGTAAAGCTTATGATGCTGTCTGACTGACGCAGTAACAAGCTTTAAGACACGGCCTGGCCAAGTCACACGCTCGCCGTGGCACTGCTTCAACCAACACAACATTCATTTCTGGCTGAGATCTCGATGCTGATGACGGAGACTGGAACTGGTTCAACTCCGTTAAGTCTTCTCCAGGACATCCCAGAGATTTTAAAGGGGTTAAGGACTCGGTGGTGCGCCAGTTCCTCCATGAAACCGATTCCTCCTCTTGGTTAACCGTACCATTCATTCACAGTCTGAGCCCGATGAATCTGGGCACCGCCATCCTGGAATTCGGTCGTGCCATCAGGGAAGAAGAAATCTATGAAAGTGATAACCTGGTCACTCGGTCGGCTGACGATATAGCGTTGCTGAACTGAGACTGGACAAAGGCTCGTACAGTGGACACCATGCATGATGGGGGCACTTGGTACCATGAAGCTCCCATCAATCTGGAATAGGCTCAGTCTGGACCCACCAGACCACATGACCTCTTTCCATCACTCCAGTGTCCAGCCCTTATGCTCCCTAACACGTGGCTTTCGCACGTGGTTTAGTCCCAGTCCTGTGAGCTCTGGACCTGTGGAGAAAACTAACTTCATAGCCACAAGCTAACATGCTAGCCAGCTAAATGGCTCAAAGGTTAAGATGCTAGCTAGGAAACTAACCAAGAGCAAGCAGCTACCGTTAATGTGCTAGCCAGGACTTGGGCAAGGTGCAAGCTAACACTTTAGCCCCTAGCTAATACAGTAACCTGATGTGACGTTCTACAAAAGTCCACAGATGTAACAAAAATATTTGGACAATACTTGGGCAATGGACACTACGAGCTACGGTCAGGACAACACGACACCTTTCCTGACAGAGGAATGGAGAACAGCTGACCCTCGCAAAACTGTGGACCAGGGGAAACGGAATTAGTTTGCTGGGTGTTGTTTAGCACTAGCTAATGCTAACAGCTGAGGTACTGGATTAAGATGTAACGCTGTAGGGGCCGTAAGGGGCCGGTACGACTGCTGTTTAGTCCCAGTCCTGTGAGCTCTGGACCTGTGGAGAAAACTAGCTTCATAGCCACAAGCTAACATGCTAGCCAGCTAAATGGCTCGAAGGTTAAGATCTAGCATCTTAACCTTTGAGCCATTTAGCTGGCTAGCATGTTAGTATCTTAGCTAGCTAAGAAACTAACCAAGAGCAAGCTGCTACCGTTAATGTGCTAGCCAGGACTTGGGCAGGGTGCAAGCTAACACTTTAGCCCCTAGCTAATACAGTAACCTGATGTGACGTGCTACAAAAGTCCACAGATGTAACAAAAATATTTGGACAATACTTGGGCAATGGACACTACGAGCTACGGTCAGGACAACACGACACCTTTCCTGACAGAGGAACGGAGAACAGCTGACCCTCGCAAAACTGTGGACCAGGGGAAACGGAACTAGTTTGCTGGGTGCTGTTTAGCACTAGCTAACGCTAACAGCTGAGGTACTGGATTAAGATGTAACGCTCTAGGGGCCGTAAGGGGCCGGTACGACTGCTGTTTAGTCCCAGTCCTGTGAGCTCTGGACATGTGGAGATGCTCTTACACTGTTTCTACCATTCCACTTGGTCTCCGCTTACGGTAATACGGGAAGCTTTTCCAACCACATGTCTTCCGTGATGCTAACAGTTCCTCCCTCTCCTTCCTGGTGTTAATAAAGTGCTAGGCTACTTTAGCAACTTACGTATTTGGAACGATACAGTGACAATGCAAATCTTTCCCGAAAACCATGGCGGTAAATACACTGGTAACTTACATAGTCCAAAACATCATTAAGCGACACAGGTGTTTCCCGAAACCGTACTTCCACCAAACAGTGTGGTTAAGTGATGTGGTTGGAACTACAGCTGTAGACCCATGGTTAGAAGCTTAGAAGTTCCTGGTGACTGCAACACTGATGACGCGGGATGCAGTAGAAGGTCAGAAGGTCAGTAAACTAATGAACAGACACAATTTGATTCCAAACATCAAACGCTTCCCTTTACATATATATATATATATATATATAGATTTTTTTTTTTTTCTCAACCTCATTGTGGTGCGTCAACGTGTTGGTTTGTTTGTTTATTCTATGTCATAATTCAGGCAAACAATATAAAAATATTAAAAAATAAAAACTGAAAAATAAATAAATGATCAAATGCTGTTAATAAAGTGCTGGGCTACTTTGGCAGCGTACATATTTGGAACGATACAGTGACAATGCGAGTGTTTCCTAAAAACCATGGTTGGAACTACGGAGGTAACTACACTGGTAACATACATAGTCCATAACATCGCTAAGTGACACAGGTGTTTCCTGAAACCGTAGTTCCACCGAACATTCCCAAACACTGTGGTTAAGTGGTGTGGTTGGAACTACAGCTGTAGACCTGTGGTTAGAAGCTTAGAAGTTCCCTCAACCTCATTGTGGTGCATCAATGTCTTGTTTATTCTATGTCTTATTTGTGGCAAACAATAAAAAATAATAAAATGAAATTAAAAATAAATAAAACATCAAATGCTGTAAACATGTTGCCCATTAATATTAGATTTATAATGAATATTACTTTATTATTGCTGCTATTTTCATTATTAATTAATATTTTATTTGATTTATTGTTGATTTTATCACTTTGATTGGAAGTGGTGGTGGAAATCTACATAACACATTCATGACGTGACGTGGTGGTGTATGAAATTCTCATATTTTGGCCCTGTGAGATATATGTCTATATGGTTTGTGAGATTTTGCATGTGTCCTGTCGTGGTGAAATTCGGACCAATCACATTTGGAAACACGGTGGCTGGAACTGTAGTGGGTCAAACCAACATGGTTCAACCTACAGTGGTGTGAACAAGGTACGACCATGTGGGGTCAGTGGTAGCCTCCGTCGCCGTGCGAGGCACGCAACCCTGGACAGTTCTGAACCCAGTCATTCCAGCTTCTCCTCGGTTGCTTTAATGCAGGACAGTAGCTTGACTCTTAAGAAACCCAGTAGGATCCAGATCCCTGATTCCAGGATACGTCTTCCCACACGCTTGTTAAAGGACTGAGAAGCTGCTCACTGGTTCGGGTGGGGTTGCAGCTGAAACTCATTAATCACTGCAGTAATTATCCAATCAAAGCCTCTCAAATATTCATCCACCTAAATCCGAACGCTGACTTTTCCTCGTCCAGGTATATATGTATTACTTATATATCATATTTATATTTTGGCCTATTCAGCTGAGACTTGGGGGCTGTTTTTTTCTTTCTCTCATGTTTTTTTTTTTATCCATTTAATATTTAATATTAGCATGCAGCCTCTGATAAGACGCCTCAATGGACTGACTTGCTGGAGCTTTATTTTTATGTGCAATTAATTCAAAATAATGCGCATATACTTTGGGAAAGATCCACTCTCGTCCTCCCAGGTCAGTGTGCAACCTGCCCCATATTGGCTCTGCACTGCTGCTGGTCTCAATGATTTATGAGCAGCAGGCATATATAATTTGCATGTGCTGTAATGTACATGTTTATGTAGTCCCTGAGCTGTGTATGTTCTGTCACACTGGATAATAGAAAATTCTGAATGATTGAAGGAAAAAGTAAAGTCCAATTTACCACTGAACCTGGCTCTCCACGGTCACCTCGGGAGCCTCGTATACCAGGACCACCCTGGGAAAAAAAAAAAAATACAGTATGTACATACAGTCTCATAAACGTTTGGAATCACATGGCACGTTGATTAATTTCATTTTAGTTATTACATCAGTTACTACATGGTAAACATTGGCTGTAATTATCTACATACAGGGAGTCGAGTCAGTTATCTGCCTCGAGATTTGACTGCCACTATGGAACTGAAAGGATGTGTAGGTCTCAAAAAGCTCCATACTGAGGACATACACACAGACACATCAAACAAAGGGGATGCTGGTCTTCTCAGAACAATGGACTGACCAACCCAGAGCCCAGAACCTCAACACCACCGAATGTGTTTGGGGTTATTTGGATAGAGCAAAGCAGAAGTTCTGAGGATCAGCAGATCAGTGGTTCATGTGTTAAGTACATCAGTAGTCCTGTAGAACAGATGTTCAGCTGTTCAGTAGTTTAATAGTTTATTAGATTACTTAGATGGTGAGATGGAGAAATGCTAAATCAGAAGCTTGATGGTTCAGTAGTTCAGAAGATCCGTAGGTCAGCAGTTTAGTGGACTACTTGAGTTATGTGCAGGAAATGCAAAAACAGCAATAGTGGCATAGCGGAACTGCCATTTAGTAGTTCAGCAGATCAGTAGATTAGTACTTCAGTAGTTCAGCAATTCAGAACTTCAGAAGTTGAGGAGTTGAGTAGATCAGTAGATCTGCAGTTTGGTAGCTGAGTAAATCCGCAAATCTGTAGTTCAGTATACTATTAGTTCCATAGATCAATAGTACAGTAATAAAGCAGCTCAGTAGATCATTAGACCAGTAGTTTGGTAGGTCTGTAAATCTTGTGCAGACCTACCAAAGTTTGCTAGTTTGGTGGATCAGTAGTGTGGTGGATCAGTAGTGTGGTGTATCAGTAGTGCAGTGGATCATTAGTGTGGTGGATCAGTAGTGCGGTGGATCAGTAGTGTGGTGGATTAGTGGTGTGGTGGATCAGTAGTGGTGTGGTGGATCAGTAGTTTAGTGGATCAGTAGTGCGGTGGATCAGTAGTCTGGTATTTTAGTGGATCAGTAGTGCGGTGGATCAGTAGTGCGGTGGATCAGTAGTGCAGTGGACCAGTAGTGAAATAGATCAATAGTGCAGTAGTTCAGTAGCTCAGTATTTTGGTAGTTTAGTAGATCAGTACTGCATTGAATCAGTAGTGCGGTAGATCAGTAGTGTGGTGGATCAGTAGTGTGGTGGTGTGGTGGATCAGCAGTGCAGTGGATCAGCAGTGTGGTGGATCAGCAGTGTGGTGGATCAGCAGTGTGGTGGATCAGTAGTTTAGTGTATCAGTACTGCGGTGGATCAGTAGTGTGGTAGATCAGTAGTGCGGTAGATCAGTAGTGTGGTGGATCAGTAGTGTGGTGGATCAGTAGTTTAGTGTATCAGTACTGCGGTGGATCAGTAGTGTGGTAGATCAGTAGTGCGGTGGATCAGTACTGCGGTGGATCAGTAGTGTGGTAGATCAGTAGTGCGGTGGATCAGTAGTGTGGTGGATCAGTATTGCGGTGGATCAGCAGTGTGGTGGATCAGCAGTGTGGTGGATCAGCAGTGTGGTGGATCAGCAGTGTGGTGGATCAGCAGTGTGGTGGATCAGCAGTGTGGTGGATCAGCAGTGTGGTGGATCAGTGGTGTGGTGGATCAGCAGTGCAGTGGATCAGCAGTGTGGTGGATCAGCAGTGTGGTGGATCAGCAGTGTGGTGGATCAGTGGTGTGGTGGATCAGCAGTGTGGTGGATCAGTAGTGTGGTGGATCAGTGGTGCGGTGGATCAGTAGTGCGGTGGATCAATAGTGCAGTAGTTCAGTAGTTCAGTAGTTTGGTAGTTTGCTTATGTTGAATGAGAAGATGGAGAAGGACAACAGCTTGGCGAGCAAAGTAAACTCATCCAGTGGTCAGTTGGTGGACTGAAGTCCCTCCAGCTGTGGATTAAACCCCTCAGACTTTGGTGCCCTCAGTTCTGCCACCAGCTGCAAGCAATTTCACCCCGTTTGCCCCGCTTCCTCTCCCCATGTTTACTTTAATTACGTCCCCTCAGGGCCACGGCAGCAGTAAGCTCGTTCTCCTGACTGCAGGCTACAGTCGAGACGCTCGGCTGAATTTGATTCATGTGCTAAGCTGCCCTGGCATACACCGCTGGAGGAAACTGCAGATGGGACTAAACCCATCCACAGCAGAGAAGAAAACTCAAAGACTTCAGAGCCCTCAACACATCTCAACACATCTCAGCTGCAGCAGCCATCAAAGGAGCAGGCTTCAAATGACACAATAAACATCACCATCAACTGTATAATAACATCACCATCAAATGTATAATGGAAAACAGTGATTAATTATGGAGCTCAATAGAAGAAAGCTCGTCTTCATGTGGGACGTTCTCCTGCTGTGGTGGTAAAAGCTCTGGAAATAAGAATAAAGCTCAGAACGTTATTCTTTTCCCTATTCCTAAACAGTTCTCAAAATTCTGCTTTCTGAATGTTTATTTTCGTCTTTTTATAGCGATTGTGCTTTAATATTTGGCCTGGTATGCTCTGTGTTGTTAGGGTCAGTGGTGTTACAGTCAGGGTTACGCTCAGTGCTGGTATGCTCAGTGTTGTTAGGGTCAGTGGTGTTACAGTCAGGGTTACGCTCAGTGCTGGTATGCTCAGTGTTGTTAGGGTCAGTGGTGTTACAGTCAGGGTTATGGTCAGTGCTGGTATGCTCAGTGTTGTTAGAGTCAGTGGTGTTACAGTCAGGGTTATGGTCAGTGCTGGTATGCTCAGTGTTTTTAGAGTCAGTGGTGTTACGGTCAGGGTTACGCTCAGTGCTGGTATGCTCTGTGTTGTTAGGGTCAGTGGTGTTACAGTCAGGGTTACGCTCAGTGCTGGTATGCTCTGTGTTGTTAGAGTCAGTGGTGTTACAGTCAGTGTTATGGTCAGTGCTGGTATGCTCTGTGTTGTTAGGGTCAGTGGTGTTACAGTCAGGGTTACGCTCAGTGCTGGTATGCTCTGTGTTGTTAGGGTCAGTGGTGTTACAGTCAGGGTTACGCTCAGTGCTGGTATGCTCTGTGTTGTTAGGGTCAGTGGTGTTACAGTCAGGGTTACGCTCAGTGCTGATATGCTCTGTGTAGTCAGTGGTGTTACAGTCAGTGTTACGGTCAGTGCTGATATGCTCTGTGTAGTCAGTGGTGTTACAGTCAGGGTTACGCTCAGTGCTGGTATGCTCAGTGTTGTTAGGGTCAGTGGTGTTACAGTCAGGGTTATGCTCAGTGCTGATATGCTCTGTGTAGTCAGTGGTGTTACAGTCAGTGTTACGGTCAGTGCTGATATGCTCTGTGTAGTCAGTGGTGTACAGTCAGTGTAACGCTCAGTGCTAATATGCTTTGTGTAGTCAGTGGTGTTACAGTCAGTGTTATGCTCAGTGCTGATATGCTCTGTGTAGTCAGTGGTTTTACAGTCAGTGTTACGCTCTGTGCTGATATGCTCTGTGTAGTCAGTGGTGTTACAGTCAGTGTTACGCTCTGTGCTGATATGCTCTGTGTAGTCAGTGGTGTTACAGTCAGTGTTATGCTCAGTGCTGATATGCTCTGTGTAGTCAGTGGTGTTACAGTCAGTGTTACGCTTAGTGCTGATATGCTCGGTGTAGTCAGTGGTGTTACAGTCGGTGTTACGCTCAGTGCTGATATGCGCTGTGTTGTTGGCAGTGGTACAGTCAGTGTTATGGTCAGTGCTGATATGCTTTGTGTTGTTGAAGTCAGTGGTGTTACAGTCAGTGTTACGCTTAGTGCTGATATGCTCTGTGTTGTTAGAGTCAGTGCTGAGTTTTACAGTCAGTGGTGTTACAGATTATTTGATGACTAGATATAACAGAATACAGTTCACCCTTGAATCAAATACTCTGTTTACCACTGAAACGGTAGAATGACATTTTGGCTAAACCCTAAAAATGTTCTATCGCTCGAAAATGAATCAGATAGCGTTAGTGGCATTTGTCATTTCTGAATTCCACAGAAAGCACAGCAGCATTCCGAACACATTCATCCTCTAAAGGCAATGGTCCTGCTGCTATCACTGCTCAGACGCAGGCAGTAAACCGTCTGGTCTGGGTAAGGAAATCTATAAGTGTGGAGGGGACAGGAGTGGACTAATCAGCTCTGATGAATTGATCTGCTCCTAATGACTCTGTGAGCCGAGCCACTGTTTACCCGGCGCGGCCTTTCCACGGCATTTTCTCTCGGTGGGTACAAAACGCTGCTTTCCTAAATGAGCTCATTTATTTATGCTGCCGTATCGAGTTCTACCTGCAGCGTGGGCTGAATTAAGCAATCAGACTGCAGATCAATCTCTCATTCCCTCACTCTATCTGTTATCTAAGTGCTCTTTTTTTCTTTAGCGTTCTCGCTTGCTCTCTCTCGCTCTCTCAGGCTTCAGTCTTATTCAACCTTCATTCCTAATCAGAGTCAACGGATAAAGTCTTATGGGCTCAGGTGTGTTGAGAAGGTGAGGGAATAAATGTGCAGGTAAACGTGCTGGACTACAGGTTCAGGTCATGTGACAGGGCGTTTCAGACTAGGACTGTAGCTGATGATGATAACCGTCAGGACTTAACGAGGAATCTGGAAGGTAGTTAGTTTAAATAGCATTCAGCAACTCCATCATACCCACCGCAAAATGAGCTACTTAGGCCAGTCCCATATACGCACCCTCAGCTCAATATTGAGCAATATAATACAGCTGATATTAACGTTCATAAATAAACAATTTCTGTAACTTTGATCCACAGATTTGCTGATTTTCAGTGATTTTGATTTTCACTAATTCACTGCTTTAGATTTACAGTAACTTTGAAAATCCTGTACATTAGAATTCCTGTCATTAGAATTTTAAGTGATTTTGATTTTCAGCAGTTTTTTTAGCTATACCAAAGCAACCAGATAGCTCATTAGCGCTACGGGCAAGCTGCACTCAACAGGAACGTGCAGAAAAACTGAATTGCTGTAACATTTGATACAGTTTTTTTCAGCAAATTCGATTTTCAGTGATTCTGATTTTCAGTGATTTTAATTTACAGTGATTCTGATTTTCAGTTATTTTGATTTATAGTGATCTTGATTTTCAGTGATTTTGATTTCCAGTGATTCTGATTTTTAGTGATTTTGATTTTCAGTCATTTTAATTTTCAGCAGTTTTTTTTAGCTATACCAAAGCAACCAGATAGCTCATTAGCGCTACGGGCAAGCTGCACTCAGCAGGAGGGCTAAAAACTGATTTGCGACAATTTTAATTTTCAGCAAATTCGATTTTCAGTGATTCTGATTTTCAGTGATTCTGATTTTCAGTGATTTTGATTTACAGTGATTCTGATTTTTAGTGATTTTGATTTACAGTGATTTTGATTTACAGTGATTCTGATTTACAGTGATTCTGATTTTTTTGCGATTTTGTACACGTGTGTACTTCTGATTTACAGTGATTCTTAATTTTCACACTGATTCTAACACCTCAGTGATTTGGATTTGCAGTGATTCTGATTTAATGGCAGTGATTTTGACTTACAGTGCTTCAGTTTTTAGTGAGTCAACATTTTCAGTGATTCTGATTTACATGCATTATGATTATGAGTTACAGCCTCTGATTTTCACCAGACGATTTTTGATTTAAAGAGAAAGAGAAGCATCTTTCTGGAGGTCCGTGATTCTGATTTGGTCAGTGACTGTCTAGATTTTTGCAGTGTGCGGCTAAGCGGTTTAGTTGATTTTGATTTACACTCTCTGATTCAGATTTTCAGTGAGAGCATTAATTAGATTCACTGACACCAACACAGATCAGAACTGAGCAGTGATTTACACAGCTGCTTGGATGATTTTTAGTGATTCTGATTTTTAGTGATTCTGATTTACAGTGATTCTGATTTACAGTGATTCTGATTTTTAGTGATTCTGATTTACAGTGATTCAGATTTTTTTGCGATTTTGTACACGTTTGTACTTCTCTGTTGTTTCTTTCTTAACACTCAACACTCCATTAACACCTCGTAACTAACTGTTCTTGCTCTGAATCTGCTTAATGGCTCAGTCTGGTCAACAGATGATCTGGGTCATGCAGTTAAAGCTATGATTACAGCCTCTGGAAGGAGACACCAGACGGATCACAGATTTAAAGAGAAAGAGAAGCATCTTACTGGAGGTCCGGAGGGTCCTTGTGGTCCTTTACTGTCCTGAGAGCAGGTGCAAGCGTGCGGCAGAGCGGTGCAGTCTTGTTCCACTCTCTGATCAGACACAGAAAGAGCATTAAGATAGATTACACTCGACACCAACACAGATCAGAACTGAGCAGTGAGAGTGTAGCTGATTGGATGGCCGCCCCATATGACATAATATTAACACGTCACTGTTCATTTCTCTCTGGGTTCTTCTCAGATAACTGACTTTCATGGATGTTAAGTGTCGGGTCTTGCGGTGTTGGTGATGTTGAATCTGTGTGATTTCTCCCAGCTGTAGCTTTCAAAACCTATTTCCTCCTGGAGAGGCCGACACGTCTCTTCTACCGCTTCGGTCTGACTGTTGGACAACTGGATTAGATCAGCTGTAATCAGATCTGATGATGCTCCTTTATGAGTAATCACTAATAACAGGAGACAGTGACGGGTGGACAGTGAGGACGAGAAGGGAGGGGTTACTATGTTCTGATCAACTGGAGAGAGGGAGGGAGTGACGATTAGCTGGGATGTTCTGAACTGCTAATGTGTTCACTGGGGTCATTTGAAGCCAGCAGAGTAACAGCTCTTAATAAAAGCCATGGCACTGCTGGCCCCCTGTAAATGAGTGAGGGAATGTGTGAGTGAGGGAGTGAGGGAAAGAGTGAGGGAGTGAGTAAGAGAAAGAATGAGAAGGGTAAGAAGAGTGTGTGAAGTAGAGGGAGTCAGTGAGCGAGTAAAGGAACAAATGAGAGAGTGAGTGGGTGAGCGATGAAATGGGGAGAGGGAGGGAGTGAGGGAGTGAGGGACTGAGGGAGTGAGTGGGGAGAGGGTATGTTCTGTTTATGGGCTGGTTGGATGTAGGTTATGGGAAGGGAGGAAGGGAGGAAGGGAGTGAGTGAGGGAGTGAGGAGGTTTTGATGGAGTGGAGAGAGGGAGGGAGTGAGGGAGGGAGTGAGGGAGTGAGGGAGTGAGGATGTTCTGATGGAGTGGAGAGAGGGAGGAAGTGAGGGAGTGAGGGAGTGAGGGAGTGAGGATGTTCTGATGGAGTGGAGAG
>JAMWET010002940.1:12500-32500 GCA_024036415.1 Prochilodus magdalenae | reverse complement strand
GGGTGAGCACTTTTCCAGCCCATTCATTCCTGAAGGAAAACTTTCGGAATTTCGGAATTTTTTAGGAAAACTGTAGCTTTGGAAAATGACTCATTGTGCCTCAATGCACCGGTCAATGGGTTGTGTGCTCCGGTAGTTAGCCAAGAATGCTAACCAAGTTGTTAGCAAGGAATGTTTCGAGAACTGCATGTAAAGATTAGCGACTGGACGCAGTCAGCTGGCCGTATGCAATCAAACGACCGCATGTCTATAATATCAATCAGCCGTATTTGAAGTGTTCTAGAAACTTCTGTTCACTGTCACTTGAACAGCTTGTGTCAGCCCGGCTCGTTCCTGACCTCCGGCCGAGCCAAACGGCCATCACGGAAGCCTCATCACTCAGTCCCGCTTCAGCTTCCACTCTCACCATCAGGATCTCCTCCAAGCCTGAGCTTCTGGGAGAGCTCCTGCACCGGCCGAACGTCCGTGCGCGTTTAGCAGAGCCCTGCCCAGAACAGCTCCTGCCGTGAGAGAACGTTTACTGTGCAAATGACTTCCAGCTGTGGCCAGATAAACTCAAAGCTCCACCGGGGAGCTCGGCCTGTTCCTCATTAGCCTAGCGAAGCGCTCCGAGAGCTCCGAGAGCTCCACCGACCACCAAGTTCTCAAACGCAGCTCGTCAGTACAGATACGGCATACGCGGAATACATATCACAGCAGGGGTGGCGCCACGCCTCCAAAAGCTGTGGGGGGGAGGGGACATCAAAGCTTTAAAACAATAAACAATAAACAATAACCATAAAGAGCCAGCTGGCTATTAACGATGAGCGTCAGTGTCGGTTTAGACTCAACGTCAGATAGCAAACGCTGCTAGTCAACATCTCTGGAAATGAAGCCTCTTGTTCTTAACGTGTAACACACTCTGCTCAGTCTCTGCTGCTTTGTGATTGGCCTGCCCAATTTGAGTGTAACCAATCAGGCTGCTGAGGCTTGGTAAAAAGATGAGCTCCATAAACGCCCAAATGAAAAGCGTCTCATTGCCCTTACCCTCCAGCTGGACTACCACTGTTATCAGCAGCCTGTGAATCCTAGAATTTGGTACACTTGAGTCATTGCCACGGAACCAAACTGGAAAACCAACCAACCCAACCCAAACTCCAGCCAGACCATGGCTCGGGTCTTCCCGGCACCACTATGTGGGAGTTTTTAATATACACTGGCCCTCTGACAATATACCGCCAAACAGGAACACCAACAAACCCAGCAAGGCCGGCTTCTCAGACGGCTCAAGCCCAATCGCTAACGATGACGACTAGCCACAGATGGCAATGCTAGTACCCCTCCCTGACCAGGCACTTTCCCCAGGCACATCAGGAAGTTCTTCTTCTTCTTCTTCTTCTTTATTATTGAACATTTTACCAAGTTACAGCAAACATCCAATTCCCAACCCCGTGGAAACAACCACCCTCCCACCTCCCATCATAGCTAAACCACCCACCCTCAACACCCCAGAGCCACCCACCTGGTCTCCCCATATAGTAATTAATAACTAAGGAAGTAATAAAATGATACAGAATCTAACAACAACAACAACAACAACAAAACAACAACAACAATAATAATAATTGTAAAAATAAATAAATTAGTTAATAAATAATAACAATAATAATAATAAATAAAATAATAACATTAATTAAAATAAATAAATAAAACAATAAATTAATAATAATAATGATGCAAATAATAATAACAAATAAAATAATAATAATAATAATACTTTAAAAATAAATCAATTAGTTAATAAATAATAATAGTAATAATAATAATAATAGTAATTTAAAAAATAAATAAATTACTTAATAAATAATAATAATAATAATAGTAATTTTATAAATAAATAAATAAATAATGATAATAATATTAAATAAAATAATAATAATAATACTTTAAAAATAAATCAATTAGTTAATAAATAATAATAATAGTAATAATACTAATAATAGTAATTTAAAAAACAAATAAATTACTTAATAAATAATAATAATAATAAATAAAATAATAATAATAATAATAGAATTAAAAAAAAATTAATAATAAGAAGAATAATAATAAAAATATATAATAAAAAGAATTTAATTATTTAATAAATAATAATAAAAATATAATAATAAAAAATAATAATCTCTGTAATCCACTCTGTTTAGTGTTTAAGTGAGGTAAAAGTCTAATATATGTGACAAATGGCTTCCAAACCCGGTCAAACATGTCTGCAGTACCTCTTCGATTTAATTTAATCTTCTCCAAATTCAGATAAAACATGCCATCTGTCAATCATAGAGCGTGTGGAGGTGGAGTAGGAGACTTCCACCCGAGAAGAATTCTTCTCCTGGCAAGAAGAAGGACAAAGACCACTGCATCAGCCACCTGGGGTCTTGAAGAAAGGGGTTCTACCGGTACCCCAAACATTGCAAGCAATGGGCACGGATCTACACTACACTCAAACCCCCCCCCCCCCAGTGAGGTGACACCTGCCGTCCAAACCCTCTCGAGCTCCGTACAGGCCCGAAGCATGTGAAGCGAAGCGGCAGGTTCAAATCGGGAAGCTCTAGCAAACACTTCCGAAGTGACTGAGACAAAGCCGAGCCCGATGTCCCAAAAGCTTGACTCTCCTATCAGCCCTTTACCACCAACATGGTGCCCAAGCCAAAATGATGTGCTACGGATGAGCGTGCTCAACAGGAGGGGTCCGCCTTCTGATGACCTCAAAGGTGAAAACCATCTCCCGTTAATCCGTGCAGGAGATCCGTAATGTGGGGAACACTACAGACAGCTAACGGATTTACCGAGCTGCACCTTCATAACGGAGAGAGGAAACCCAACACGTACGTGCCGGCTTGCACATATCCCAAACGCCGAAAGTGCTGGTTCTGGATGGGGAGATATGTACGCCCTCAAAGCAGGAAGCATGTTCCACCATGTTGGTTTACGTGCTGTCCGCCGACGCCTGCTTATGGCCTACGGACCACCTCCAGGTACCTAATCACTCAGCTCTCAAACCAGCGGAAACGAGGGCCCATTCTTAACAGGGTCAGTAGAGCCTGGGAGCCAGCATGGGCACGAGCACAAGCACTGGCACTTTGTTGATGGAGAAGAGGTACCACACAGGGAACCAGATCCAAATCAGTAGGAAGATCAGTCGTGTCCCATCAGCTCAGAGGGTCAAACCAGCGACCTGCCTTCCAGTCACACGGCTAACTCCCTAACCTCCAGCCCACACCTGCCCCACAGGCAGTCAGCCTGCTGAAGAAACTAGGACCGGCAAAACAAAGAGCATTCGTGGACACTCACGTTAGCCAAGCCATGTCTATTTCCGCAGTGACCTCACTTTCTAAATATAGAATAAAAGTCTTATTCAGAATCCAGGACCAGGATTTATAGGGCCTCCTACCTTCCATAAATAAAAGGGACCAGACAGTGGCTGGACGGTCTCACACCAGACCTTCGGTTGCACCGAACGTCCTTATCTGCTCCATACCCGCTCCAAACAGTCGGGATGAGAGGATGGGAAGTAGGTGCCTCAGCAGGGACTGGGATATCATCCAGGAGAGGGTCCCGAAGCCTCCCTTCTGCTGCAGAGTGAGGCCACTAGACCAGGCCTGGCGTTCGAGCCGGGTGGCCAAGTTAGGGAGTAGGAGCAGAGCGCGATGCCTCCCTGACCCTACCAGATCATGGGGGGCTGCTCGTCCTGGTTAGGCCTCAACAGCATAGGCACCTTTAGAACGAGGGGACGGAAAGAGAAAGGAGGAGAGAGGGGCAGCAGAGGAAGAAGAGACTGCCTCAAACCTCCAGGGCATGCTACCGTCCTGCATCATGATCCAGTGCAGGAGGTACAGGTCCGAACCTCGTTCCCAGTTGCCATGGAAGTGATTGGAACACCTGAATTCAATGATTGGGAATGGTGAATGAACAGACAGACTAACTTCGTCCTCACCCAGATGATTATTCCGATATCCTGCCAGGCGTTGTTATTGGAAACGGGACTGAAATACCAGGCCTCTGATGTCCTTTTGGGATTTGTGGGAAATCTGATTTGGGATTTGTTTGTTTTGAGGCCTTTAATCAAATGCTGGTGGAAAAAACGACATGATGCATCCAGAAATGACCTTACCCGTTGTTTCCAAGTACGGGACTTCATAAGGGAGACAATACGGCACTGCTTGCTGACTGTAACGCTACACTTATTAAAAACAACAAGTGCTTATTGCTCAGGGGATCGCGTGGGCCAGCATTCTCCATGCCGTCCTGAAATCTCTCTCGTGTGTTGGGACCGAGGGACTGGGAACCGAGGCACGCTGAAGAGATACGGAAAATATGTAATCAGGCAGGAGCTGTACCAGCTTCAGACATTACTCACATATCCACTCTCCGTTCGCTCAAATTCAAAGCGGGTGCGTCCCTCCGAATCCAAAACAGACCGTGTCCCTAACTGCAGAGACACCGCCGAGATGTAATTGGAGGCTGGAACCGGAAGCATTCCGTCTTGTCCTGGGACGTCCTTGTGAATGCATACGGTCGATACGCAGTACCATCCTGTGCGGTCTGATGCTGGTGCTACGTCAGCTCTGACTGGGAGCCACTGCTTGCCTTTAACCACCACTGTGGAAGCTTGGCCTGCGTCCTGCTGACCCATCCGATCACCCAACTACAGACTAATCAGACATTCATTCCTCCACCTTACAAACACTGAACGCTCCTTGTCTGGTTATCTGGTGTCGACCCGATGAGGCTTGGTTCCCCGTTTGAGTCGAGGGAGTGTCTCCTTGCCTCTGTTGACTTGATGAATGTTGAGTTGACTTGACTACCAGTCAAACGTTCAGAGACGGCTACTCATAGCAGGTTCTCCGGATGTGTATCTTAAAGCTTTACTGTAGAATAAAACTGAGGACCCCAAACTAAACTAGCACTGTGGAATTATACAGTCCACCTTAAACACCTCTCATGGAATTATACGGTCCACCTTAAACCCCTCTCATGGAATTATACAGTCCACCTTAAACACCTCTCATGGAATTATATGGTCCACCTTAAACCCCTCTCATGGAATTATACGGTCCACCTTAAACCCCTCTCATGGAATTATACAGTCCACCTTAAACCCCTCTCATGGAATTATACAGTCCACCTTAAACACCTCTCATGGAATTATACGGTCCATCTTAAACCCCTCTCATGGAATTATACAGTCCACCTTAAACACCTCTCATGAAATTATACGGTCCACCTTAAACCCCTCTCATGGAATTATACAGTCCACCTTAAACCCCTCTCATGGAATTATACAGTCCACCTTAAACACCTCTCATGGAATTATACGGCCCACCTTAAACCCCTCTCATGGAATTATACAGTCCACCTTAAACACCTCTCATGGAATTATACGGTCCACCTTAAACACCTCTCATGGAATTATACAGTCCACCTTAAAACCCTCCAGAATGGAGCTGTACAGGAGGAGGAACCAGCTTCCCAAACCTGCAGTGGAGCTGATAGAACAAGGTTTACTACTAAGCAGGTTTGGAGCGATTCTATTGGTCGGTCCCTCATGAATATTCACTAACCTGAAAGGAGAACTAGAGTTTTTGAACTCCACCAAGACGAGCGGGACTCGTCGACCCGCTGCCATTCTGAGTCACTCCATGACAGTCTGGTATGACACCACTGCAGTCTTTGGTGACGGGGACGTGGTGTTAAGGACAGTCGTGGTAACGGTCTGTGTGCATGTAGTCCTGCATGGTGCAGCCGTCCTGCAATGGTGCTGCACTAACAGGACGACTCATGGAGGACACCACTGCTCAATGAACGTCTTCTGTCGTGGCTGTTGGGTCAGTCAGGTACGGCCAGTCCTTGCTTACGTGATACAGGCGCCCAAGCGTGAATCATTGGCATGTCTCATGATGTCAAACCTACCCACCAAGTTTCATTCCTGTTGGTTGATTCCTTCTGGGTGCAGCTGTTCTAGGCAAAAGGTAGCATTAGGAGTCTAGCCCAAGGACCATCATGGGACCCTGTTACCTACCACACCATGCCAACCACTTTTATTTCCTGCTACTAACAACTACATGTGCTTAACTACTTGGCCCCCCTCGGTTACAGACCACCCAATATTAATAACGCTTCATATCTGCTCACACATATTTGTTGCTTGCTCAACAGAATCAAGCTGGTGACCTCCTGACCTTGGCCAAACCGTTGTATTCTTCGGTTGGGATGTTTTTTGCCACAGCTTGCCGTTAGCCATCATGGGTTTTGGGATTTCTCTCTTCCATCTCTTGACGGGAGATGCTGTTCGGATGGGCTAAGATCTGGTGATGGACTTGGCCCAGTTCGATTGGAAGCGTTTTTCCATAAATTGGTAAACTGGGTGTTTCTGCATTCTGCAATGTCACATTTGAATTCGTCCTACCGCTACAAGTTAGCGAGGCCAGCCATGCAAGCCCAAGCCTTGACACTACCTCCACCATGCTTCTATGTTCTGGATACTGAGCAGATGCTTTCATTTCTCCAGTATACGGTAGAGGATCGTTCCGGTCGAGTAAGTTCAGTCCATGTTTGTGCCTCATCTCTGTAGTTCTTTATGAATCCCAATCCGGCCTTCTGATTCTGGCCTTCCGAGTGGTTTCACCTTTATCAGTCCTTCACTAAGAAACAGTCTTCCGTCGGAGTTTGAAGACCACAAGAGAGTCCGCTAATGGGATCTTCTTTGGAGTCTTCTTTGAATGAAGTGGAGGTCGTTGGTGAGGTCAGTGGCTATTGTTTTTTGGGTTCTCCTTCACAGCTTTCACAATGTTTCATCATGGGCCGCTTTCGTGTTGCAGGGCTGACCTGTTTGATGTCAGTATACCGGTCTTTCTTTTTCAAGACGTTCCAAGCTGTTGTACTGGCTATGCTCAGTGCTTACGCAACAGCTCAACCCTCCCTCTGTTCTCAGCTTCAGAGTGTCTTGATTTTCTCCCGTAGACAGCTCTCTGGTCCTCATGGCGAGCGACAAACCAAGAGGAGACAGAGCTTCAGAGCTTTTAACTGTTTACACAATGGATCTAACGGAACAACTGGGTTACAAGATCCACACAGGTGTTCCAATACTTTTGCACACTTGGGGATACATCTGTGCCACTTAGCTGACCCAGCTTACCGGGCATACCTGTGGTCTGGGAATGCATCCATACCCGAGCCCTTACATAATGACTCAAGTTGCAGACGACAGTGGTGGGTGGACGTCAGCCAGAAGGTGAGTGAACAAGGCAAGCCACTGGAGGCATGAGTGCCCAAGTCCTGAATCCCACCTCCTGTCCCGCAGTGAGGCCACTAGACCAGGTGTCTTCAAATCTGGACCCTGGTTTTAAATCTCTGGTCCTGGACGTTGCAATATCTGGTCATTAACTGACCTGTTTATGGAACTGAGTGGCCAACCTAGTGTCACAGCTACAAAGTCCAGGACTGGAAACTGGATTCAAGGTCCAGATTTGAAGATCTCTGTACTCGAAATAGCATACTGAAGATCCCCGGATGGTGTTCTACTCCAGTCAGAGGTTCTAGTATACAGGTGGAGCTATCTTCATGGTGTACTCCATCCCATCATGCGCCACGACCTCACCAGCTCTCAGCCTGCTCCACCCAGAGAAAATGGCGGTGGGTAACACTGGGGAGCAAAATGCAGCCAGCTCTGAAGTAAATGTGGGCGGAGTAGTTGTAGTGGGGTGTGTGTTCATCAGAATGAGCCTCAGAAAGTTAAATATACAGGTCTGAAGATTAATAAAAGATGAACTCACTTTAGAGAATCAGTTTTAGAGTGAAATGGCCGAGGGGAGCTAACAGCTAGGCTAACCATATCTCAGGTGAACTGAGCAGCGTTAGCAGCAGCTAGCTCTAAACAGTGGACACAGTAATAACAGCTCTGAGGTAAATGTGGGTGTAGTGATTGTAGTGGGTTGTGTGTTCATCAGAATGAGCCTCAGAAAGTTAAATATACAGGTCTGAAGATTAATAAAAGATGAACTCACTTTAGAGGATCAGTTTTAGAGTGAAATGGCCGAGGGGAGCTAACAGCTAGGCTAACCATATCTCAGGTGAACTGAGCAGCGTTAGCAGCAGCTAGCTCTAAACAGTGGACACAGTAATAACAGCTCTGAGGTAAATGTGGGTGTGGTGATTGTAGTGGGGTGTGTGTTCATCAGAATGAGCCTCAGAAAGTTAAATATACAGGTCTGAAGATTAATAAAAGATGAACTCGCTTTAGAGGATCAGTTTTAGAGTGAAATAGCCGAGGGGAGCTAACAGCTAGGCTAACCGTATCTCAGGTGAACTGAGCAGCGTTAGCAGCAGCTAGCTCTAAACAGTGGATACAGTAGTAACAGCTCTGAGGTAAATGTGAGGTAGCTGGTCATGTGACTGTATTAGTATACTACACTGTAGGTCAGAACTTGTTACTGTACTGTATACCACACACAGGGGGGTATACAGTGTGCAGTACATACTACTGTAGCCTGCAGTGTGAGGTAGTAGTGTGCCATTTCAAATGCAGTCTATGCCTGATGCAGGACTTGGAATGGAGGGAAGCAGAGCAGCGCACTCGTTTTCCCTCTCGGCTCAGGTTCTTGTGCTGCCTATATAATGAGAGCCAGCTGATCCTGGTTAGGCTCTAGCAACCTGGGCACCTTCAAACACCACAGAGACCAGAGAGAGAGAGAGAGAGAGAGAGAGAGATAGAGAGAGAAAGAAAGAGCAGCAGCCGCCACATAAAAGACAGGCCATGACCATCTCTCCTTCCTCAAACGCCCCTTCAGTAGCACTGATCTATGGTCCAGCAGACGGCCTTATCTCTCTACCTGACTGACCCAACAGCCACGACTGTGGACACTCAGCGAGCAGTGGTGTCCTCCATGAGTCATCCTGTTAGGGCAGCATCGTTGGCAGACGGCTGCACCATGCAGGACACCATGCACACAGGCCGCTACGTGACTGTCCTTAACACCACGTGCCATCCGGATGGAAACAGCAGGAAACAGGAAATGAAACCTGACGCTCTAATCCATCGTCTCCTATTCATCTCAAATCCAAACCTCTACATCAGCGTTTCCCAACCCTGGTCCTGGAGGTACACATGAAACGCTCTGCACATTAAACACAGTCTTTTATCATTTTTACTTTTTCGTATTTTTGCTTCTTATTTTTATTATTGTTTTATTTATTTTTATTGTATTTAATCTCAACTTTCTTACTATTTATTTTTATTAGTTTTTTAAATTTTTACTTAGATTTAAATTGAATTTATATATTTATATATTTTATATATTTATTTATATATTATATATTTATATATTTAAATAAAATTTTTACAATAATTGTTGATGTATTTTTATATTTTTATAGCCATTTATTTTTGCCTGATTAAATTATTTATTTATTATTTTAATAAAAAATATATTTTATTTAAATTTTTGGTCAGACTGTTTATGTTTTATGTTTTTTTTTTAGCTTAATCAGATTAAAATCTCTTTTTTTTTTTTCTTTTTCAAACCCTTTACAATGTACCCTTTACAATGTACATGCTTGGCTGTGTTGAAGACCCTCATGCACTTCCAAGTGAATGTAATGACTGATACCTGATTAATGGATTGATTGATTGATTGATTGATTGATTGATTGATGTTCTCCTGCTCCCTTGTACATCAGTTCATGTACAAGCCCCTTCATTGTGTTAAAGCAGGGAACCCACTACAGTGTTCCTCCAGGACCAGAACCGGTCTACATTCTAGAGCAAAGTTTTTTCTTTGGACAGTGCCGATACATTCTGGTGATATCCATCCATTTATCCACTCATCTTCCAACTGTCTTATCCTTCAGGGTTGCAGGGGGGCCTATTGCAGAGCCAGAAAAACCTTGGACCGGTCACCAGTCCAAACCAGTCCAGGGCAGACACACAGACGCAGACCTTTCCTCACACATTCGTACCTACAGGGCTATCCAGCTTCTCCAGTTCACCTGCCTGCATACCTTTGGAGTGTGGGAGGAAACCGGAGCACCTGAAGGAAGCCCACGCAGACCCAGAGAGAACATGCAGCCTCTATATTGAAAAGACCCCGGGAATCGAACCCCAGACCCTGCTTGCTGTGGTATGCACCTGATACCTGAATTCCACCCAGTACCTGCGTCCAGTATGTGAAGCCCATCACACTAAGAAGGCTTGGCGTGATTCTGGATGACCAGTTGTCTTCTTCAGCAGACCTGTCTGGGTCATCCAGCTTTCTCCTGTGCATCATACAGACGATTCCACCCTTCCTCTCTCAGGAGGCCACCCAGCTGCTGGTCTAGTCTCTGTTATTCCAAGGCTTGACCACCACAACTCGCTTCTGGCTGGTCTTCCTCTACAGACCATCAGTCCCTTGCAACTGATCCAGAATGCAGCAGCTCGGCTCGTATTCTATCCTCCCAGGTTCAGTCATGTCATGCCACAGCTGCGCTCCTTTTACCGACTCCCTGTAGCTGGCAGATCAGATTTAAAACCCTCATGCTCGCCTACGAAGCCAAGAATGGACCAGCACCTCCATCCTTATGGAGTTGATCTGTATCTCAAGCCCTTCGAGCTTCAAGTACCGCCATCCTCCACAATGCATGGAAAACAAGGGTCCAGACTCATCTCTGTACTGGAGCCCAGATGGTGGAACGAATCTCCACTGGTTGTCCTAATAGCGGCTCTCTTGTGGTCTTCAAAAAGACCATCTCTCAGTAAAGCTCTTGTAAAGGTGGGTTAGCACTAACAGATGTATACACTGAGATGCTTTGTTTGGGCACTAACACTGAGCTTAACATTCCTCCTATCTAGGCATGAACACTGGCTTGGGGTTGCCAGGTAGAGCACTTCTGCTTAGCTCAAGGCGAATGACCTCTAACCGTCTTGTACTAGCTACTCTCCGATTGGCCCTTTAACATAGGCAGTCACTGGAACAGCCTGCAGGTGTGAATGCGGGCTGGTTCAGTCGTTACCTGTGAGGCATGGTGAGGTGTTTACAGTGTGTGTATCGCTGAGCTGTATCTCTAAGAGCTCTCTCGCTTGCAGGAGCTCAGTGCTGAGGGATTACAGCACACCCCCCCACACACCTCCCCCCCACAAGTGAGGAGAATACATAAATAAACAGATCACTGCTCAGCGGGTTCCAATCGGGCTGTCATCCTCCCAAACACAGACTGCACTCAGAAGACAAACCGGATCACAGTCAGACAGGTTCCACACTGAGCCCAGAAAACATTATCCAGCTCTGAAAACATCTCCAGCAGAGGAGAACGCACACTGCTATTAGTGGACCCATGACAGGCGAGAGACACGAGCTGAGACTACTAGAGCTGTAATACACTACAGGAAGTGTAGGGGGCGATATGACCCACACGGTCATTCTGACAGACTGTAATACACTACAGGAAGTGTAGGGGGCGATATGACCCACACGGTCATTCTGACAGACTGTAATACTCTACAGGAAGTGTAGGGGGCGATATGACCCACACGGTCATTCTGACAGACTGTAATACTCTACAGGAAGTGTAGGGGGCGATACGACCCACACGGTCATTCTGACAGACTGTAATACGCTACAGGAAGTGTAGGGGGCGATACGACCCACACGGTCATTCTGACAGACTGTAATACGCTACAGGAAGTGTAGGGGGCGATATGACCCACACGGTCATTCTGACAGACTGTAATACGCTACAGGAAGTGTAGGGGGCGATATGACCCACACGGTCATTCTGACAACCTGTAATACACTACAGGAAGTGTAGGGGGCGATATGACCCACACGGTCATTCTGACAGACTGTAATACTCTACAGGAAGTGTAGGGGGCGATATGACCCACACGGTCATTCTGACAGACTGTAATACACTACAGGAAGATGTTGGGGGGGCGATACAACACACACAGTCATTCTGACAGACTGTAATACGCTACAGGAAGTGTAGGGGGCGATACGACCCACACGGTCATTCTGACTAACCTTGTGGAAACTGCCATAGAAAATCCTCTCAATTTCAGGTCCCTCAAAAGTCACGGTCTGGAAATCACCCTTGTAGTCGTAGTTGAAGAAGGTCAGAGTTTTCCCAGCATCTAAAAACATCAGGGAAAAGGACTTTTGTAAGTTTTAAAAATTATATGTATTTATATATTTATTTTTAAATTATATAGATATTTTGGATTGGTGGCTAACAATGACCTATAACCTCCTAATAGCTAGCGGTTAGCATGGTTTATTTGCATAATGCAAATTTCTCTGCATTTATTTCGGCATGGCTGAATGATATAAGACGTAAATAAAGTCACAGTGTTCACAGTGGTGGTGAATGGAACCAGACGTCCCCCTCTAAAAGCTCCCTCATGGAACGCTATTGGATGAAGTGGTTATGAATACGCTGCCTAATATCTGGGACGCTGTTTTCTGATTGTGGCTTTACACTGCACTCACGGTGGAGGGATACATGCTGTAAGGTGTTGTGAGGGTGTTTTCAGGTTTTCCAGATGTTCCCATCATCAGCATTCCACAAATAAGCTCAGCAGACACATGTAGGTTCATTGGTGGGTAAGATAGTAAATAAAATGGCTACATGTGTTGCAGACATAGAGACCTCTGGTTCCCACCACCACCACCACCACCACCACCATCTACCACCATCATCTAAACCCACTCTGAATTACTCTGATCATATCCCACACATTGAACTAACTGGGACTTTGGAGAACCAAGGAATTTCCATTTAGGAATGGCTGTGTAAGCTGTTGAACTGATTGCCTGTGATGATACTCACTGTCCAGGATGATGCCCACCAGGGGTTCCCCTTCTTTGTTTAGAATTTCCCACAGTGCAAAGGGTTCCTCTGGGGTTTCGGGCAGGATGCGGAAGAGCACTGAGATGGTGTAGTCAGAAGGGAGACCTTCAGGGTGCAGGAACCTACAACACAAACACACGTCAATCAAAGGAGAGCTTCGGCTCTTGGGGTCTTTATGCCCCTCTAGTCCACTCTTGCTCTTGGGCATGGTGACCTTAAGCCTTTATACCCCCTAGCCCACTCTTGCTCTTGGGCATGGTGACCTTAGGACTTTATACCCCTCTAGTCCACTCTTGCTCTTGGGCATGGCGACCTTAGGTCTTTATACCCCTCTAGTCCACTCTTGCTCTTGAATATGGCAACCTTAGGACTTTATACCCCTCTAGCCCACTCTTGCTCTTGGGCATGGCGACCTTAGGTCATTATACCCCTCTAGTCCACTCTTGCTCTTGGGCATGGCGACCTTAGGTCATTATACCCCTCTAGTCCACTCTTGCAGGGCATGGTGACCATAGGACTTTATACCCCTCTAGCCCACTCTTGCTCTTGGGCATGGCGACCTTAGGTCTTTATACCCCGCTAGTCCACTTTTGCTCTTGGGCATGGTGACCTTAGGACTTTATACCCCTCTAGCCCACTCTTGCTATTGGGCATGGTGACCTTAGGTCTTTATACCCCTCTAGTCCACTCTTGCTCTTGGGCATGGCGACCGTAGGACTTTATACCCCTCTAGTCCACTCTTGCTCTTGGGCATGGCACCCTTAGGCCATGATACCCCTCTAGTCCACTCTTGCTCTTGAATATGGTGACCTTAGGTCTTTATACCCCTCTAGTCCACTCTTGCAGGGCATGGCGACCTTAGGTCATTATACCCCTCTAGCCCACTCTTGCTCTTGGGCATGGCGACCTTAGGTCATTATACCCCTCTAGCCCACTCTTGCTCTTGGGCATGGCGACCTTAGGTCATTATACCCCTCTAGCCCACTCTTGCTCTTGAATATGGTGACCTCAGGTCTTTATACCCCTCTAGTCCACTCTTGCTCTTGGGCATGGTGACCGTAGGACTTTATACCCCTCTAGCCCACTCCTGCAAATGGGCATGGTGACCTTAGGTCTTTAAGCCTCTCTGGTCCACTCCTATGATTGGGCATGGTGACCTTAGGTCTTTATACCCCTCTAGCCCACCCTTGCTCTTGAATATATAAGGACTGTCCGGATACTTTTGGACACCTTGCATAGAATTACTAACTTAATATTAAGTCAAACCAGCCCCCATTCAGTCTGCATGCCAAGGCGCATTTTCCCCTCCACACAGTATAATCAAAAGCTGGTGAAAACCGGGCCAAACTGGCAACCCTGCACGAGCGTTCTGTCCCTAGACGACCCCCTCGGCTGAGTTCGGTCATTAGACAAATACACGGAATTAAAACATTCCTTTGGAGCTGGGCTCAGAGCTCAGTTTAGGAATTGTTTAGATTGTGTTTACACATTGTTGCTTGGGCTAATTAGCGAATAATAAGCTCCGTTATGTAACAACGCTGGAATTTTAAAGGGCGAAACACTGAGAAAGTGCACAGGGTAACAAAAGGATATCCCATAATACAAGAACCCCACCCTGTATGGCTGTTTAGGGGGTTATCGTTTACGTGCCTGCAAGGCTAGTCAGAGCTGTGTGCCGAGCACCCACCGTAAGTCCAGCACGGACAGGTCGTCAGGTACCTGTTAGGACCGAAACCGATCCTCCATCCTCCCTGACTCTGTAACTGTGCCCTTACGGCTGCCATCGCCCTCGGAGGGCGTCATTAGCCGAGCTCATAATGACAAAGCAGGACACCGGCACGATTAAAGTGCAACTGCCATCAGCCTGAATGGTGTTTGTTGAGCAACTGTGCCGTGAAGGAGCTTCAGAGAGGAGCGCTGACACTCTCCGCTCTAATAACAGCACTCCCTTGGAGGCCTGGAAAGTGGAGCTTAATCTAAATATTATCCCTCAGTGGGGTGAAGGGAGGATCTATCAGAGCCGCCGGGACCAAAACAAATCAACACGGCCCTGGAATTCTCTCCGTTTCTGACACGTGGCGCGTTATGGTAGGGCTCTGCGGGCTACCGGCTGGGTTGGACGCTATATCAGCCTAGGTTTGGCCACCGGGGGAAGAAAACCTGTTAAATTGCTTCTGGATTCCATCAGGAACCGAAGGAACACTGCGGCTTTCCAATCAGACTCTGTGCAGCAATCATGATAATGTTAGCCTGAGTAAAGGGCGAGACTGAAACCAGCTCAACATGGCTGACGTTATGAAGAATGACAGCTACTTCTTTGTGTTTAATAAAACCGTTATGAATTTAAGTGTGTACATCTGTTCAAGGCTGTGTTTGCCTGTCATCTACTGGCTAGCATTTTTAGTACTACTATAACAGTCACGACGGGAACATGTGGTAGAATTGTCCTTGTGGGCTGTGAGAGCGGTTGGACCTAATGGGCTGTGAGAGGGGCATATCTGGTGTACTGTGAGAGAGGGGCATACATGTCGGGGCTAGGAGAGAGGGGGATACCTGGTGTGCTGTAAGAAAGGGATGTACCTGGGGGGCTGTGAGAGAGAGGCATACATGTTGGGGCTATGAGAGAGGGGGAAACCTGGTGGGCTGTGAGAGAGAGGCATACATGACGGGGCTAGATAAGAGGGGGGTACCTGGGGGGCTGTTAGAAAGGGATGTACCTGGGGGGCTGTGAGACAGAAGCATACCTAGTGGGCTGGGAGAAATGGATGGGCCTGAATTGCTGTGAAAGAAGGGGGTGCCTGGTGGGCTGTGAGAGAAAGGCATACATGACGGGGGTAGAAGAGAGGGGGGTACCTGGTGGGCTGTTAGAAAGGGATGTACCTGGGGGGCTGTGAGAAATGGATGGATCTGAATTGCTGTGGAAGAAGGGGCTGCCTTGTGGGCTGTGAGAGAGAGGGATACATGACGGGGCTAGAAGAGAGGGGGGTACCTGGTGGGCTGTTAGAAAGGGATGTCCCTGGGGGGCTGTGAGACAGAAACATACCTAGTGGGCTGTGAGAAATGGATGGACCTGAATTGCTGTGAAAGAAGGGGGTGCCTGGTGGGCTGTGAGAGAGAGGCATACCTAGTTGGCTGTAAGAGAGGTATTAAGTGGTGGGCTGTGAGAGAGACATACCTGGTGGGCTGTTAGATTAGAATATACCTGGTGGGTGGTAAGACAGGGGCATATCTGGTGGGCTATGAGAGAGACATAACTGGTGGGCTGTGAGAGAGAGGCATACATGTCGGGGCTAGGAGAGAGGGGGTTACCTGGGGGGCTGTTAGAAAGGGATGTACCTGGGGGGCTGAGAGACAAAAACATACCTAGTGGGCTGGGAGAAATGGATGGACCTGAATTGCTGTGAAAGAAGGGGGTGCCTGGTGGGCTGTGAGAGAGAGGCATACATGACGGGGCTATGAGAGATGGGCATACCTGGTGGGCTGTGAGAGAGAGCCATACATGACAGGGCTATTAGAGAGGGTGAAACCTGATGGAGTGTGGCTAAGGGAGGTACCTTTTGGGCTGTGAGACAGGGACGTACCTGTGCCCTTGGTGGGCTGTTAGAGAAGAATGTACCTGTTGTGCTGTAAGACAGAGGCGTACCTGGTGGGCTAGGAGAAAGGAAGGTACCTGGATTGCTACAAAGGAGGGCTTACCTAGTGGGCTGTGAGAAAGGGGCATGCCTAGTCTACTGTGAAAAGTGGCATGCATGGTAGGATGTGAGAAAGCAGTATACCTGATGGGCTGTGAGAGAAAAACATACCTGGTGGGTGGTATGGCAGGGACATAACTGGTGGGCTACGAGAAAAGAATTTACCTGGATTGCTATGAGAGAAAGGCGTGCCTAATGGGCTACGGAAGAGGGCATACCTAGTGGGCTGTGAGAGAGGGGCATATCTGGTGTGCTGTGAGAGAGGCATACCTGGTGGGCTGTGAGAGAGACATACCTGGTGGGCTGTGAGAGAGACATACCTGGTGGGCTGTTAGAATAGAATATACCTGGTGGGTGGTAAGACGGGCATATCTGGTTGGCTGTGAGAGAAGAATATACCTGGTGGGTGGTAAGACGGGCATATCTGGTTGGCTGTGAGAGAAGAATATACCTGGTGGGTGGTAAGACAGGGGCAAAGCTGGTGGGCTACGAGAAAAGAACTTCCCTGGACTGCTATGAGAGAAAGGCGTGCCTACTGGGCTATGAAAGTGGCAATACCTAGTGGACTGTGAGAGAGGGGTATATCTGGTGGGCTGTGAGAGAGTCATACCTAGTGGGCTGTGATAGAGGTGCACATCTGGTGGGCTGTGAGAGAGAGAGGCATACCTAGTTGGCTGCAAGAGAGGCATACCTGGTGGGCTGTGAGAGAGACATACCTGGTGGGCTGCAAGAGAGGCATACCTGGTGGGCTGCAAGAGAGGCATACCTGGTGGGCTGTGAGAGAGACATACCTGGTGGGCTGTGAGAGAGACATACCTGGTGGGCTGTGAGAGAGACATACCTGATGGGCTGTGAGAGAGACATACCTGATGGGCTGTTAGAGAGACATAGCTGGTGGGCTACAAGAAAAGAAGTTCCCTGGACTGCTATGAGAGAAAGGCGTGCCTAATGGGCTATGAAAGAGGGCATACCTAGTGGGCTGTGAGAGAGGGGCATATCTGGTGGGCTACGAGAAAGCAACCAGGTGTACTGTAAGAGAGCAGTATACCTAGTGGGCTGTGAAAGAGGGATTCACCTAGTGGGCTATAAGACTGGGATGTACCTGGTGGGCTATAAGACTAAGATGCACCTGGTGGGCTGTGAGACAGGGACGTACCTGGTGGGCTGTGAGACAGGGACGTACCTGGTGGGCTGTGACAGGAGGGCGTCTTTGTGTAGCCTGTAGCAGGGGAAGCTGTTAAAAGTCCCAGGCTCCATTGAGACTCCCTGCACATTACTGTACTGCTTTTCCACCAGACCAAACATCTCCATCATCCGGAAGCCTGCAGCACATCAGAGCCCAGAACTCAACATCAAGTTCTGAATAAATAGAAATGTATCCAGAAGGCAGCGTTCAGAGACATGACTGAAATATTAATAACACCACATGAGTGTATTAGCCTGCCACTCTGACTGGCTAAACAAACACAGATCAGAACTTCATTCTGCAGCTCTCAGTGAGTCAAACGCCGCTGCGGGGAGGTTATCTGACCTGATCTGCGATCGGGATTCAGAGTGGACGTATTAAATATTGATAGTTTAATATGACGGTGTTATTATTGTTCACAGAAACCATCTCATCGCTGAGCAACTGCAGCCTGTGCCACCATCTCTTACCTGCCAAGGTGTTCCCGCTCATCAGCAAAGAGGGACACGCTGGAGACAAACACATGAGATCATATTTCATAACACTGAGAAACAAAAATCAATATCTTATCAATATCCATATATATCAACCTGCCCGATCTTCAGATCAAAGCCATCACAGAGCTTCCAGCCCAACTTACTGGCCGTCGCTGCTTCACACACAAACGTTATGAGCTGCTCCTCGATCTTCTTCACAGCGTCCAGATCGTCCACGAAGAACACGTGTCTCTCGCTGGGTTTACTGGCGATGTTCACCAGCTCGCCGTAATCGGCATCAGCGAATCCGATGGCGAAGATGATGTAGCCTGAACGATAAACGTCCGTGAGGTGAGCAAATCCAATAACCAAATTCAGTCAGAACCCCTTTAGACTGAATGGGTGGGGCTATCTTATTATAAGCTAAATGGGAGGAGCTAAATGGGTATAGACTGAATTGGAGGGTCTAACCTACTATAAGATAAATGGGTGGGGCAAATTAGTAGTGGGGCAAAACTAATTTGCTATAGGCTGAATGTAGGGGGTTAACTCATTATAGGCTAAATGGGTGGGGCTAAACAGATGTTGGCTGAATGGGAGGGGCTAATTTGCTATAGGCTGAATGTAGGGGGCTAACTCGTTATAAGCTAAATGGGTGGGGCTAAACAGTTGTAATGGGAGGGACTAATTTACTACAGGCTGAATGTAGGGGTTAACTCATTCTAAGCTAAATGGGTGGGGCTAAACAGATGTAGGCTGAATGGGAGGGGCTAATTTGCTATAGGCTGAATGTAAGGGGCTAACTCGTTATAAGCTAAATGGGTGGGGCTAAACAAGTGTAGGCTGAATGGGAGGGACTAATTTGCTATAGGCTGAATGTAGTGGGCTAACTCTTTATAAGCCAAATGGGTGGGGCTAAACAGTTGTAATGGGAGGGACTAATTTACTATAGGCTGAATGTAGGGGTTAACTCATTCTAAGCTAAATGGGTGGGGCTAAACAGATGTAGGCTGAATGGGAGGGACTAATTTGCTATAGGCTGAATGTAGGGGCTAACTCGTTATAAGATAAATGGGTGGGGCTAAACAGTTGTAGGCTGAATAGGTGGGACTAATTTGCTATAGGCTGAATGTAGGGGGCTAGCGCTTTATAAGCTAAATGGGTGGGGCTAAACAGTTGTAGGCTGAATGGGAGGGGCTAATTTGCTATAGACTGAATGTAGGGGTTAACTCATTCTAAGCTAAATGGGTGGGGCTAAACAGTTGTAGGCTGAATAGGAGGGGCTAATTTGCTATAGGCTGAATGTAGTGGGCTAACTCTTTATAAGCCAAATGGGTGGGGCTAAACAGTTGTAATGGGAGGGGCTAATTTGCTATAGGCTGAATGTAGTGGGTTAACTCATTCTAAGCTAAATGGGTGGGGCTAAACAGATGTAGGCTGAATGGGAGGGGCTAATTTGCTATAGGCTGAATGTAAGGGGCTAACTCGTTATAAGCTAAATGGGTGGGGCTAAACAAGTGTAGGCTGAATGGGAGGGGCTAATTTGCTATAGGCTGAATGTAAGGGGCTAACTCATTATAAGCTTAATGGGTGGGGCTAAACAGTTGTAGGCTGAATGGGAGGGGCTAATTTGCTATAGACTGAATGTAGTGGGCTAGCTCATTATAAGCTAAATGGGTGGGGCTAAACAATTGTAGGGTGAATGGGAGGGGCTAATTTGCTATAGACTGAATGTAGTGGGTTAGCTCTTTATAAGCTAAATGGGTGGGGCTAAACAGTTGTAGGCTG
>JAMWET010002940.1:0-7500 GCA_024036415.1 Prochilodus magdalenae | reverse complement strand
GAGAGAGAAAGAGAGCACGGAGGAAGAGAGGGGAAGAGAAACAGGGAAAGAGAGGGAGAGAGAGATAGACAGAGGAAGAGAGAGAAAGAGAGCACGGAGGAAGAGAGGGGAAGAGATACAGGGAAAGAGAGGGAGAGAGGGAGATAGACAGGGGAAGAGAGAATAAGAGAGCAGAGAGAAAGAGATAGAGAGGGCGAGAGAGATAGAGGAAGAGAGAGTAAGAGAACAGGGAGGAAGAGAGGGGAAGAGATACAGGGAAAGAGAGGGAGAGAGAGAGAGATAGACAGAGGAAGAGAGAATAAGAGAGCAGAGAGAAAGAGATAGAGTGGGAGAGAGAGATAGAGGAAGAGAGAGGAAGAGAGCAGGGAGGAAGAGAGGGGAAGAGATACAGGGAAAGAGAGGGAGAGAGAGAGAGATAGACAGAGGAAGAGAGAATAAGAGAGCAGAGAGAAAGAGATAGAGAGGGAGAGAGAGATAGAGGAGTGGAGAGGAAGAGAGCAGGGAGGAAGAGATAGAGATAGAGAGGGAGAGAGGGAGATAGACAGAGGAAGAGAGAATAAGAGAGCAGAGAGAAAGAGATAGAGAGGGAGAGAGAGATAGAGGAAGAGAGAGTAAGAGAGCAGGGAGGAAGAGAGGGGAAGAGATACAGGGAAAGAGAGGAAGAGAGCGATAGCGGAAGAGAGAGAGAGAGCAGAGAGGAAGAGATAGAGAGCAGAGAGGAAGAGATGGAGAGAGAGAGAGAGAGAGAGAGAGAGAGAGAGAGAGAGAGGGAGGAAGAGAGAGAAAGAGAGCAGGGAGGAAGAGAGGGGAAGAGATACAGGGAAAGAGAGGGAGAGAGAGAGAGGAAGAGAGAGAAAGAGAACAGGGAGGAAGAGATAGAGAGAGAGAAAGATAGACAGAGGAAGAGAGAGAGCAGGGAGGAAGAGATAGAGAGGGAGAGATAAAAGAAAAACACAGTGACAGAGGGAACATGAGAAGAGAGACACAGGAGCTGGACGTGTCCTGGCTCTGAGCTCTGTGTAACAGGTTGGGTCACTGTGTGTGGTTGGTTGTGTGTGTTTGGCTCTGTGTGAGGATGAGGATGATGAAGGTCTGGGTGTTGTGTTGTCTAGACTGGTGCTATTTATACTGCTCAGTCTTCCCTCCAGACCGAGTCCTACTGTGGAGAGTGTGCGGTCACTACAGCGTCCAGACCAGAATAGCCTTTCCCACGATGCCTCAGGCAAACAACACGGGCTACACTATTAAACAGTGTGGGGTTTTAATATTGTGATGTCATCCCCGGAGAGCTCATTACTGAGGACAGCTGCTGGGCTGGGCTTCATTAGCGACAGCACAATCTCTATATTCTGGAGTCATAAAAATCATCTGCATATTTAACCACTTAAACTCAACATCACTGCCCGACCCGCAGAACCTCCTACACCCGCGGAACCACCTACACCCACAGAACCACCTACACCCACAGAACCACCTACACCCACAGAACCACCTACACTCTGCACACCTACACTCTTAATATAATCAAATAAATCCTAATTCATTAGTAATTCATATTAGTGATATAATTGATTTTCATGAGTAAAAACTCATAGTGGATATGAGTAAACTGATAGTAGATACTATAATAATTCATAGTGGATACTGAGTACTTCATAGTATGATACTGAATAATTCATAGGGGATACTGAGTAATTCATAGTAGATACTTATAATTCATAGTGATACTAGTATTCATAGTGGATACTGAGTAAATTCATAGGTGTACTGATTAATTAATAGTGGATACTAAATAGTTCATAGTACTACTTAATAATTCATAGTAAGACGCTGGAATACTGAGGTGGATAAACGATATAAATCATAGGGGATACTGAGTAATTCATAGTGGATATACTAAATAATTCATAGTGGAATACTAAATTAATTCATAGTAGTGTCCTGAATAAATTCATAGTGGATACTGAATAATTTTACATTAGGGGATACTGATGTAATTACATAGTGGGATACTGAATATAACTAATTTCATAGTGGTATACTAAATAATTCATAGTGGACACAGATCCTAAATGATTCATAGTGGATACTAAATAATTCATAGCGGAATGCTGAATAAAATAGCGGATGATGTATAATCATTTAGTGGATACTAAATAATATTCATAGTGGGATACTAAATAATTCATAGTGGATACTAAATGTGATTGTCATAGTGGATGCTGACATAACTTCATAAATAATAAATAAGATTCATAGCGGATAATTTATAGCTGAATTAAATTTTCATAGCGCGGATGCTGAATAACATAATTCTTGAATAATTCTAGGTAGCGGATGACTGAAATAATTTATAGCGGATGCTGAATAAATTTCATAGTGGATAACTAAATGTTCATACGCGGTAATGCTGAAATTAATTCATAGTGGATACAAATAAATAGCGGCGTCAACTTGCTGAATAATTTCATATGCCGGATACTGAATAATTTCATGCTGAATAATTTTATAGTCAGACATGCTCGGAAATATGTATAATCATACAGCGGATGCTGAATGACACTTTATGATAGCGATTGCTGTAGTAATTATTATTAGTGGACTCCATGATAATTCCCTAGTGACTGACTATAACTGAATTCATATAGCTGGTAGTTGCATGAATAATTCATCGAGTAGTGGCCGATAACTAAATAATCTCTCATAGTCTGCGGAATGCGTGATAAGTCATCATAGACGGATGTACTGAATAATTTCATAGCCGTAAAGTCGCGTGAATGCATAGAACTTTCTATAGACTGGATGCTTGGATGGAATTCATAGCTGACAGAATTAGTCCATAGTTGTACTGAAGCTCAATTACATTAAAGGGGCTAGCTGAATAATTTCATAGTGGGACTAGCCAGGCCTACCTGAATAAATATTTATTACCGTGGATGCTGTGAATAAATTCTAGTAGGATGACTGAATATAAATTCATAGGGTCATACTGATAAATGTTATAGTGGATCACGAAATTCATGGACTACATAGCAGGGATGCTGACATATCTCATAGCGGAATACTGAATAATTCATGCGGTATGCTAGAATCAATTTATAGTTGGATGCCTGAATTAATTCCTAGTAGTGGATACTAAAAATGCTGACTCATTCATAGGGGGATACTGAATAATTTATAGCGGATGGCTGATAATTTATAGTGGACACTGCTGAATCAATTCATAGAGTGGATGCTGAATAATTCTAGGGGATACTGAAATAATCTTATCTGGATACTGAAATGATTCATAGTGGAATAGCTGAATAATTCCATAGTGGATGCTCGAATGATTCCTGAAGGTGCTACTGCTTGGATTTATTTCAGGTGACTGTAGCTGTTTGGGTATTGACGGCTTGATGTAGTGCATGTCGCAGCACACCCTGTGTTTCCTTCGGCCGATGAGGTCGAGGAGCCGGTGGTGCTGTAGAGGAATCAAACGGATAATCTTCTAGGAAGTTGTCATCCCATACTCCAGAACCCGTCCACTTTTTAGTGAACACCAGGGGTCCGCTCCCTAAGCTGCTTTACCATACTACTGTGATCCCTGCCCACTGCAGGGGGTTTGGGTATGGGGGGGGGGGGTGGGGGTGAAGGGTGGAGGCTGTTTAGTGAGAATGCACCAGTGGACGGAACGTGTTCGGGTGGTTGTCAAGGTCCTGCCTATCTAATGACTCTTAAAAATCCAGGGCGCATCTCACTCTCCTGACTCTCATTGAATCTACAAATCTCACTGATGTACGAAACCACATCACTCCTTCCCAGACACATCTTCTCTTTTCCTCTCCTCCCCCTATATATACCTTTTCCTCTTCTCTTATCCCCTCCTCTCCTCTCCTTTCCACCCCCTTCTCTCACCCACATCCCTCTCATCCTCCTTCCTCCTTTCTCTTCTTCTCTCTCTTATCCTCTCACCTGTTCTCTGTCACTTATCCCCCAACGTCATTCCTTCCCTCTTCTCTCTATAACCCCTCTTCGCTTCTTATTCTCTCATGATTCTCATTATTTTCTCTGCTCAGACTCCCCCTCCCCTCTTCTCCTCTCCTATCCACTCCTCTGTTCTCCGATACCCTTTCCACATCATCTCACTCACCTGCACAGCCCCTCTCCTCCCCAATTTCCTCCGTTTCCGTTGCTTAGTTTCCCCCCCCTCTCTCGTCCCTACACATTTATTTCCTCTGTTCTCTTTCCTCTTCTTTCCTTCCCCTTTTTCCTCCTCTTTCTTTTCCTTCCTCCTTCTCTCCGTCTTTCTCTGTCTTCTCCTCTTTTCTATTTCCTCCCTTCGTTTTCTCTTTCATTCTTTCTCCTTTTTTTTCCCTTTGTTCCCCCTCTTTTTTTTCCCTCTAGTCTACTCCCGTTTATTCCCTCTTCCCTTTTCCTTTTCCCTCTATGCCTTTCCTGACTTTTTTCCCTGTCCTTCTCTTTCCTTCTTCCTCTTCTTCTCCTTTTTCCTCCTTCCTTTTTTCTTTCCGTCCCTTTCTTTTTCCTTCCTTCCCTCCTCTTTTCCCTCCTTTATCCTTCTGTCCTTTTTCCGGTTCTCTTCCTTTTCTCCTCTCCTTTCCCCTTCCTCTTTTCCTCCTCCCTTTCTTTTCCTTAGTGCTACTCCTGACCTTCCTTAGCCTCCCTGTTTTTCCTTCTCCGTCTTTTTTTTTATCTCCACTTCCTTTCCTTCCCTTTTCCACCTTTCCCTTTTCCCTCCTCCTTTTTTCCACCATTCCCCTTCAGTCCTTTTCCCCTTTCCCGTTCTCTCCTTTCTCTTCCTCTCGACAGTTTCTCCTACCTTTTCTCAGCTTCTCTATCCCTCTTCTCTTCTTTCTCCTTTTTCCCTCTTCCTCTTTTCCTCCTTCTTTTTTTCTCTTCCTTTCCCTCCTTCTTCTCCCTTTCCCCTCCCCACCTCCTCTCTTCTCCTGTCCGTCCTCCTTTTTCTTTCCTCCCTCTCCTCTCCTCTCCTCTCTCCATATTTTTCCCTCATCTCCTCTCAAGTTCTTGCTTTTACTGTTCCACTCGGTGTCTCCTCACCATCTTTTCCCCTCCTCTCGCTCAGGTCCGTCCTATTCTCCCCCCTTCTCCTATCCTATATCCGGCATCTTTTCTTCATCTCCCCTCTGCTCCTACTTCTCTTTCGTCTCCGCTCACCGCTCTTTTTTCTCTCCCCTTCTCATCCTCTCCTATCCATTTCTCCTACGTCCTCTCCTCTCTTCTCTTCTCTTCAAATCCGTTCTCCTTCTCCTCCCCTGTTATCCGCATTATCCCCTCACTCGGATCCTGCTTTCTCTTTACCCCTCTTCACTTTTTATTTCTCGATCCTCTCCTCTACCTCATCCCCTCTCCTCTCTCCTCCTCTTCCTCTCCTCTCCTCACTCTCTACCCATCTCTAAAACAACGATCTCCCCCTAACCCCTTCTCCTCTTCCCTATTCTCAGCCCTTCGGGGGGTAGTTTGGTCACCTGTCCTATCACAATCTTTTCCTCTCCTCTCCTCTCCTCTCCTCTCCTTCACTCTCCTCTCTCTCTCCTCTCCTCTCCTATCCCACTCTTTTTTCCTTGTTTCCTCTCTTGCTGCCTACTCTTCGTCCCTCTCCTCACCTCTTTTTTCCCTCCTCTCCTCTTTTTTCCCTCCTCTCCTTCTCTCCTCATCGCTCTCCTCTTCCTCTCCTCTCCTCTCCTCTCCTCCAGTCCTCTCCTCCTCCTCTCCCTCCTCCTCCTCGTTTCCTCCTCTGCATGACTTGATGTCTTCTGGCTACAAACGCGGATTAACAGCTGAACTTTGGTACTCCTCAGTGGGGGTGTGTACAGCACTTCCGGGGGACGCCCTTACAGTAAAACAACGCCCAGCAATCTGAGGATACGTCCGCATAAATTCAGTCTCCAAGGGTCTCACGTGGCTGCACTGCTGCTGCGCAGCTGCAACAGTTTAGATGGGATTCTTATTCAGGACTTAACCCGTTACCCGGCCATGTCGAGCATGCTCATCTGCGCTCTGCCCTGCACGCAGATCTGCCCTCACATCCATCGGGCTGTCATCCTCTGATCACTGGCCACTCTGTCCCTATCTGACTGTGGCGTTATGAAATGATCGGATGATTTGACTCCCCGTGTGATCCTGAAAGGCGATCTGAGGTGTACCTGCACACCTGAGCCTGAGCTGGTCTGCCGGCAGAGGGCTGGACGGTTTCAGAGAGTCTGTATTGAGTTGTTTGGCTCGGAGAGCCGGGAAAGGTTAGCTGTCAGATTAAATGTTCGTTAGTGAAAGGTCACGTAATGCACAGGGACATCAAAGAGCAATAAAAAAACAAAAACCGGTCATAAACCCGCGTCCATCGCTCTCTACTAACCTTCCTTTGGCCGGTGAACAGTGCGGCAGGGTCGTGGTGGGTGGTGTTGGGTCGTCGCTGGGACACTTAAAAAAAAAATAAAAATAGAACAAATTATAAAAAAACCAACACCAAATCTAAAACACCGAAAATCCGCCCTTCTAAAGAGGGACAACAGTCACTCAGTGAGCAGGACAGTGGGCAGGACTTTGCCTAGGACAGTGGACAGGACTTTCCCAAGGACAGTGGACAGGACTTTCCCAAGGACAGTGGACAGCACTTTGCCTAGGACAGTGGGCAGTGAGGGGACTCTCTGCCCTAGGGGGACAGTGGGCAGCGACTTCAATGCTATTAGGACAGTGTAACAGGCTATTGCCCGTATGGTACATTCGGGGCCAACAGAGAGCACTTTGCTCCCTAGGCCAAGTGCGACAGGATCTTTGCCTAGGACAGTGGGCAGGGACTTTTGCCTTAGGACAAGCTGGGCAGAGATATCCTTTGCCTAGACAGTGTTTTGGCAGGAACTTTGCCTAGGACAGGACTTTTAGCCCAGGACATGTGGTGCGGACTTTGCCCTAGGACAGTGGTCAGGACTTTGCCTCGGACAGTGGACCGGACTTTGCCCTAGGAAGTGGGCAGAGAGGACTGTTTTTGCTAGGACATTGCAGGGGACTTTTGCCTAGGACGAGGACTTTGCCAGAACAGAATGGGCAGGACTTTGCCTAGACAGTGGACGGACTTTTGCCTAGGACAGTGGGCAGGACTTTGCCTAGGACAGTGGGCAGGGGACTTGTGCCTAGGACAGTTGGCAGGAAACTTTGCCTAGACAGGACTTTGCACCAGGACAGTGGGGCGCAGAGGACTTTGCCTAGGACGTGGACAGGACTTTGCCTAGGACAGTGGGCAGAAAGACTTTGGGGGGGCTAGGACAGTGAGCAGGCTTTGCCTAGACAGTGGGCAGGACTTCTGCCGTAGGACCAGTGTTCAGAAAGAACTTTTGTACCTAGGACAGTGGGCAGGACTTGCCTAGGAACAGTTGGCATGAGACTTTCCTAGACAGTGTACAGGACTTTGCCGTAGACAGTGGCAGGACTCGGTGCCTTAGGACATGCACTTTGCTAGGACTTGCAAATTGGAGGACCAGTGGA
>JAMWET010002939.1:502500-716366 GCA_024036415.1 Prochilodus magdalenae | reverse complement strand
CCACTGAAGGCCCACAGGGATATGTTTACCACAAAAGGTTCAGTAGTTGTACAGGTCCATAATTTATAACCCATAATAGTAATAAAAACCTGTGCCTACCAGTGGTTATAGCTAGACCCTACACTGGACTAGCTCCAGCTCTAGAGAGACTGTCAACATATCGTCACTGTCCAAAGAAAAACAAGTATCTCCAAAATGGCAACTTTACAGGAGAGTCAATGGAACCACTTTTGGGCCATTTCTGTCGGTCCATTCATCATGCAAATCTCACACAGTGTAAACGGCTGCTGCTGTTTTCAAATGACGCATAAAAGTCAAAATGGACAAATATGGAGATACATGTTTTTCATTGGACAGTGAGGGTATGCTGTTTGTCATACATGGATGGCTGAAAAAGTGTCACAGTTTCATGGAAGGATGCACTATTTGTACATGGTATGAAGCTGCAATTAGGTAGATTGCATGACTATACAAATCAGATACCTATAATCACCTGGAAGTACAATCCAAGTCCCATAACACCACCTCTGCTTGTAATCCCTGGGCTAAAATAAACCATAAAACCATAACCATAAAATTCCCCCAAAAAGACCTTTGTGATGATGTTGTTGTAAGGGTCCGGGCTGTACCGCCAGCAGAGGGCGGCCGCGGCGGCGCCGTTCTGGCGGAACTACAGCCCGGAACTCCAAACCCCAAAATGCCCCGGGCTGATCATGCCAACGAGCGGCACCTGAGGCGGCAGCCATATAAGCCCCCACCACACAAACACCTCTGCTGCACCTTTGTAGAGGGGTAGCCGGTATCGAGAAAGAGAAAGAGAAAGAGAAAGAGAAAGAGAAAGAGAAAGAGAAAGAGAAAAGGGAAAAGGGAAAAGGGAAAGCTAAGCAAAAGAAAAGGAAAAGAGAAAAGCAACAAGTGTAGAGAGCGTGGGTCACTCTCCACACAAAGATCCACAAGTCCCCTCTTTCTGTTAAACCCTCTTCTGTTTATTTGTGATTTTTATCAACTTCTCCTTTTGTTTTGAGAATGCAGTCCTGGCGTCTCCTTTGTTTGTTTTTCCCGCCATTTCGCCCTCTCTTTTACAAAACCCCTCCTGACTTACCTCACGTGTACTACCGCATAGCGCAGTGGTAGCATGTGGGGTTCTCACTACAAAGGTCGGGGGCTCGATCCTAAACCAGAATTCCAAAACACTTCACACACGTTCATTCAGGTGCATCCACATCCAGGAAGTCCGTTTGCTTGCAATTTAACATTTACATCGCCGCAAACGGATTCCTGCCCTGCGCTTGGGTCCACACCCCCAACCGCGCAGTGACAGTTGTGGACTCTTTTGACACTTGTTAGCTTCTGGTGGAGTTTTAAACAGCAGTTTCTGCTAAACTAGGAAAGCAAAATGGGTGTAAATCGTTAGTAGATAGCACCAGCCCCCTCTATTGGTCAAACATAACATAAGGCGTCTGCCAGTCAGATCTGCAGGTCATTCTTATTACTTTCTGATGTGTTTTTAATTCACACTAAAATTGGGACATGTCTGGGGAAATGTGTGTGGAAATCAGGGATGTCTGGTTACCCAACTATTTCGCCCAACTTTTCTTCCTTCAACATCTTACATTTTTAAAAGTGCATTTTAGACAAAATATTTCTCCAAAGTAACATTTCGGGCATCATTTCATAACCACATTCAGAAGCTCATTGCTTTTGGTGAGGTAGGTTTTAGAGGCAGTAAATTCTTCTGACATCTGGTTCTTATCACCACTGTGAAGAATCCTGACTTGGCAGGCTATATTTTCTCTAGAACAGAGCATTTCACATCAAACCATGCTGAATGACTTTGTTTACAACATAACCATTTTATTAGGCAGTTTGATAAATTGCTGACAATCCCCTTTAAAGCCTTGTGTGTCCAGCCTTGTGGTCCAGCCGCACAGCACTGTTTCATGTTTTTATCCATTAGCTAATGACCCAGTCCTTCTTCTTGTTACAGCAGGGAAAACGTCATGAATTCAGGCAGTAAATATGGAGGATAGGTGGTCTTCAGGTGAAAACACATAGTCTAGTCTGTTTCTCAGTCCTGGTGGCCCACTGGCCTGCACCTTTAGCTGTTTCCCCTGTTCCCAACGCACCAGATCCAACAAACACTGCTGAGTGGCTGAGTAACAGCAGGAGCAGGAAAAGCCCAGTGGCCCCCAGGACCAGGGTTGAGCTTTACGACCATGCTCAACAGGGGGCGCTGGCATCCTTCTGCATAATAACTCCAGACAAATTCCAGCTGTGCCAACTGTGCCAGCACCGGCCTGTTCTTCTTTAAACAGCCAAAGTTACTGGCTGAGTCCCAAATGACTCCCTGTTGGACATATGCTGCGCTATTTGGGTGTAGGAGGCCAACATTAATGACCTGTGGAGCGCAGTATAGAGGCAGATACCGTGAGATTCAGACATTAATTGAAATGCTTTATTGTCCTTAGCTACTTCTTTCATGGTAATTAGTCTTTATATTAATAGTTCTGATATTAACGTCAGGCTTTATGAACGTCCTTACCTGTAACAGCGTCTACATCCAGAGACTCATTAATAACAGGGAACAACTGGCTAACGCCAAAGAAACGCTAACACTTCCTAATCAAAACAGAGCTCCAGAAATCCCACTGGCCACTGCCTGCACATATGTGTCTGTGGGTCATACTGCCAGCCAATCACAGCACAGAAGGCGGGGCTTGACGGAATATAGGTGGGGGGAAAAAAACTACTGCGCGCGCTTAGAGATGCTCGCGCTTCTATTGGTTGGTGGTCACGTGACAGAGGAGACGCGCTCAACCTGAACATCTGTTGTGGTTTTCTCCGAACTCTTGAGTTTAGACAGGCTCCACACAGGCGAGGACCGACTGAAGCTGGACAGATAACCAGCTCTGTTTGACCTTTTCTCTGTGTGTAGGATGGCCGTGTGCTGTTTTCATTAGTCTCTACTGAACAAGCGCGCTGCTTGCTGACAGGCTTTAGCGCTGAGGAGGAGGTTTTGGGATGGTAACAGACCATCAGTAGGTGTTAACCGAGACCTCGTCTTTGGACAGTTGAAGGTAAATACAGACTGTAGACCCAAGAAAATGCTGCTGCTGGCCCTGTGTCTCGCTTCAGTAACACGAGGTAAGATTTTCCTTCAGAAGTAGAGAATTAATGAATGAATTCAGCAGTAATTAATAAAGTGAAACAGCTGTGAAGTAACTGTGAAGTGACTGTGAACTGTGTATGTTGTCGTTTGGAAGTAGTCTCTCCTAACTGATGAAGTTGTGCTGGTATGGACAGCTGTGTTGACCTCAGCACAGAGCTGTACAATATATCGTGTATTAAATGGATATCGCAATGTTAGTCTTCCCTGTGGTCCCTGATATCGCAGAGTGGTGCAACATGCAAGACACAGATCCACAGCTTCAGATGTCCCCGCTGAGTGACATAGGATGAATCACATTTAAATCACATTAAATATGGTATTTTACTGTTTGTAATGATTTTTATAATTACCTCTCTTTAACTCATGAATAATCTCAAAATTAACAAATAAAATAAAAATAAAATGAAATAAAAAAACAAATAAATTATTACCATATTGGTACACATCTAATTTATATTCATTGTATTTTATTTATTATTTTATTTTTCATTTTTAATATCAATATAATATAAAGTGCATGTAAAATCTAAAATTATATGTTATATAATTGTCCTTTTTTATCAGTTCTGTATTTGATCATTGCTTTATTAATTATTTTTGTAATTAAAATATATTATGTTATATTAATACTGTATATTAGATATTAAACCATTTACTAATCTAAATCTATCTTTAAATCTCACATGCATCTATTTAGAAAATATACATAATGCACTTTATTATAATGATTACACATTCCCTGGGTCTTCATGTTGAGGGCGTACCTCCTGACATGGTACCCTGAACAGTTCTAACCAAAATGTCCTTGGCACTGCGTCATTTGGGTTTTTGGTTGTGCCACCTGACATTTGAGGAAATAAGATCATCCAGAACTGTGTACTGTTAAAATTTCTTTGCAACCTAGTTGTTGTTTAGAAGCTTTATGTAAAATGGTTTATAAATAAATTGAACTTAATAATAAATAGAACAAGCTTTTTTGCCCATGTGACACACAAGGAATTATTTTTTGGTTACAGCAGCTCACAGCACAAACACACATTCCTAACACATACCGCACCTTACATACCTGTACACCTTACATTGTGTGCAGCATGTTTACATGAAAGTGCTGAGTGCTGCAGTCCAGATGTAGAGATTACATTACGGCTTATAAAAATGGAGTACAAGGAGAAGCGCCACCCTGAGACATTAAGTACGGAGGATGGAGGGTCATGTGATACCATTACCAAGATAAATAAGATACAAAACGAAGTGCTAAACAGGAAGAACATGAAAGTGAGGAAACTGTCCTGAAAACAGATTGTATGCATTTATGTAGTTTATGTAAGATTAATAAGAGGAGTGTGGATTGTAATCTGGTTTGTTGCACCACATGACATTCGTAGACTTGAAGGCATTAAAAGGGATTATTAAATAATTTAATGTTTGATGTTTTTTTGGTCAAGTAACAAAATAATGGACCCAAAAATACATGTCATGACAATGAGATTGTAAATGGAGATACTAAAATGGATAAATAATTCATAACCAAAAACCATTGGGTAAAAATATGCTTAGCTAACATAGCTAAATTATGGAGATCCTCCCTAATACCGTGTTTCATTCGGTAGTCTATCATGATGTGGGGCAAAATTTAAGATTGTACTGATATTACATTACATTACGTTGTAATGTATAAGTGATTGGCAAAACAATATCAGAAACACAATATCAGTGTAATACGTTTCTAATGTTTTAACACCCATGGCAATATCTCACAATATGGTTATTTCATCCATCCATTTATACACTGGAATGGCTATTTTGTCCATATTGTGCAGATCATTTAAGAGTCAAGATACAAGAGTTTTATTGTCATATACACAGCATAACAAGCAGTTATATTGTACAATGAAATTCTTACTTTGTAGTTTCCCCATTCCCAATAAATATCAATATAAAAGGAGAGAGAAAAATAAGAAGTATAATATATATATATATGTATGTAAAGAAAAACACTAGGTAAAGGAAGGGAGAGTACAGTACTGTATGGATGCAAGTAAGGTGCATATGCATGTGTAAAGGTGTAAAGTGCGCTGTGCAAGTACAAAGTAAACAGTATGGTATAACAGTAGCAGCAGAATGTGTATTGCGCTCATATTAATGGGTGCATGTCCGAGTCAGAGTTCAGCCAGTTTCAGAGCGGAAGGGGGGAGGAGGTGTTCACAAGCCTGATGGCTTGTGGATAATGAAAGCATGAAAGCAATAGTTCTGAAATAGTACTGAATACATGTATTGGGTTGTGATGGACAGTGAATGAAGTCCACTACCACTCAGTAGAAGACATACTGTCATCCTGACTCACTACATTCATGAGGCTGGAGTTGAAACGATACTGGAAACAGTGGTCGTTCCATCTGGTAACATGGTGGCTCTGTGGAGTGTTGTTGGCAAATTAGGTTTTAACTTTGATACAGGCATGCAAGATAGTGTGATAGATCCTAGTGGCTTATGTGCGGCTGGAGCTCACTCATGTTTGGCCTAATGTGCTTGGACACCACTGTGTACACTAGTTCATTACTCCCCTGCAGCTGTAGCCATTAACCTACTTTGAGTTGTTGCCTTTTTTTTGCATGGGATTTCCAGAGTTAGGTTGAGATGGGATTTGTTTATTAGGCTCATAGTTTATACGGGCTTTCGAGTCGATATGATGCCAGTAGGAAGGTTCATCAAACGGATTAGTGGACTGTGAGTGAGGCGGACTGCTGTGTTGTTTAGAGATAACCTGTATAATGGAGAGGAAAGTCAAGCTGTCTGTCCAGAACTGATAAAGATTTGATGATGTTTTTTTCTTTCCCTCTCCGCCTCTGTCCAAAGGGGCGTTTTGGCTCTTTGTAGTCACCATAGATTCAATATGTGTGCTAGATAACATCAGTCTAGTAGGGAGCTTGTGACTTTAGTGCTTACTGTGAAAACCTCATTAAAATGTGTCCCTTTTAAATTGGTGCACCGCTGGTGGGAATCCATAGGTGATGCTGAAATGGAATGGCTTGCGCTCAGGGCCAATGGAACATGGCAAACAAAACAATACTGCCATTAAAGATAGCGTATATGACCGGTGTTCAGGTTCGTAAGGATATGCATGAGTTAGCGTACGTTTCCACCTCTGTTCCTGTTTGTAATGCAGTAGCAAATGCATTCATGAATCAGTATGACATGGAATGCCTTTTGACAAACTACTTCAAAAGATGCACAACGTGTCAAGATCAACCTTCAATTTCCAGCGCTGCTCTTTGGCAATCAGAGGCAGGAGGCAGCACGAGCCCTGAAGCCTGTCGGAAGGGAAAGGTTAAGTGTCTCCTCCGGACGAAGGATTTGACAAGTTGCTTGTCTGGACACGCTGAACACCTGATGAGAGCGTTTGGGACTATTTCCCTGTCTCTGTTTGCTGAGCTGCGTGCTAAGAAATGTGCTTGCACAGTTACAGAGTGAGACACTATGGGAGAGTGTGGTGTTCAGGGAGCACGACTTTCATTCTTCTGAAATCTGCAGAACTTTTTTTGTGGAAACTGTTGAATAGCATGCCATGAGGAGGCTGTCAAAACCTAAACTTTTGAGGCAATCATCAACGCTGAGAAGAAGAGGCGGTATCCTGCGGCCGTGGAAAAGATGCTACTGTGTATCAGAAGGGGTCAAATTATTTGAATGCGTTAAACGAAGAAACAGTTATGGGGAGGCTAAAATGACTGGAATTGGGTTAAGAATTCTCCAGCTCGTTAACACCTGGAAGGACAGTGGAGAATCATCACTTTGTGGAAAAATGTGCCTAGCTAAAATCTTGAATAGCCGTGTTCGGAGGTCAGCTAAACTTTTGGTGTCGAATAGTAAAACATGGAAAATGGAACCCACAGCTAGGTATAGTGGTGGAAGTAAGAGTATGCCCACTATCACAGTGGGATGAGAACTCACAGGTATGGGACTGAGCTTGTGCATAGTTCCAACTGCACAAGCATCTGGAAGCGATGCTATGATCTGGGGTTGCTTCAGGTGATCAGGCCAGGGCTGACTCTCTGATTGTACTGAAAGACCTTGTTAGCTCATCAATGGATTTTTACTTTCCTGGCGGCACAGGCGTATTCCAGGATGACAATGCTGAGGTCCAACTCAATTGCGAAAGAGTGATTCTGAGAGCATGAGAAATCACATTCACACATAAACGGGCCACCACAGAGTCCTGATCTTAACTCCACTAAAGTTTTTGGGACATACTGGAGAAGACTCTCCCGTCATCAATACAAAGTCTCCACCGAAAATGAATGCGATGGAAGTAATTGCTGTGATGTTGCATAAGGCCATTGAAACAATACCACCGCGAACGAGTGCCATGATCAAAGCCAAAAGCAGTCCAACATAATATGAGAGTGTGTGACTTTTTGTTGGGCAGGCAGTGTGTGCAGTAATGCAATAACCAAACATGTGTTAACAGGGAATTCCAGTGATTTCTGCATGATTAAATAATTAACAAACTCATTCTTTGAGTGGTTTGTAATGAAATGTGCAATTCAAGAGTCGCAGTGGTGGTAACAGGAACTAGACGTCTGAAGAGTTTAATGTTTTTAAAAGGGAACTGAAGAATATGCTGTCTGATGCCTGAGACATTTTTTTTGATAACTTTGAGTTAAGGTTTTCCATTCATTCATTGTGTAGTGGTACATGCCAGTGGTAGTTTTACCATTGCTTATTCTATTACCAATATGCATATAAAAACTTAGAGGACACATGCAGGTTCAGTGGTCATTTTGAATGGCAAATAATATGGACATGGTGGCCCCCTTTTTGTATCACTGCCACTGTAAGCCATCGAACCAAACCACTCAACGTTTCATATCAAACCACTTGGAATTTTGTTTACCCTTTTAATGACTGAATTGTGCATACATTTAAGAAACAATGGGAAGTTGAATTTCCCTTTAAACGAATAAAAATCCTAGATTTTACTCGCCCTTTGCCTTTTCCCTTGCACACTCTTGATCATTCTATCAAGCAGCCTTTTAAGGAGCCACCTGGGAAGCTTTTCCAACAGGCCTGAAGACGTTCTCATGTATGCCGTGAACTTGTAGGCTGCTGAAACTACATGTTGAGTGGAAATTACCATATTTTTACATGTAGAATTTGTTCTGGGAATAGTTCAGGTTTGGCGGCATGATTTATGTTGGCCTTAGAAACCAATTTTAAAGCCTAGCATTTTGTCATTTGGAAACACCACCTGTCCGTTACATTGTGTGAACCGTTAGGACCCGTTTCTCGTGAAGTTAACACCTCAGGGATATAGACTAGGGCTGCACAGTATATTTTTTCAGCAGTGCTGTTGTAATGGGCAAAGGCGCAGTACTCACATCGCAGGATGCGGAATGTCTAGTAAGACAAAGTAAATGGAGCGTGTCATGCTACAACTGTTTTTCCTCCTTGATACAAAAGAAAAACATGCATAGTTCCTTGACATTGGAATAAAGCTTCTCGGATACACAGGGAGGAGTAGTCACAGTGCTCACTGGCTTTTGTGTTTGGTGCACTGAAACCAGTTTTAGCCCAGCATTAAAGTTCACAAGTGTTAAAGTTATGAATCAGCTTTTCACCCCAGTCATTATACAGTGAATAATATGTTTACATACGTTTCTGTTCAGCTGTCACAAGTCATCTGGTCAAAATTCCTAAATATGTTTTAATGTTGCAATATACACTCATCAAAAAATAGTTCCACCCAGAAGGAAGTGTGGGATTGCAGTGCTATGGGAAGGAAGATAAAAGTTACCGGGAACAATAAATGATGATACATTTATTCATTGCATTTAGCTGACGCTCCTATCCAGAGCGACTTCCAAGGTTAATCATATTATAGGTAGGCCAGTGTAGTGCTAGGAGTCTTGCCCATATTGGTGTAGCACAGCGTAGTTACCCAGACCAGGATTCGAACCCCAGTCTCCCACATGTGGTGGTGGCTCCCTGGCGGGCAGTGGTGTTATCCGCTGAGCTACACCAACCACTCACTATTTAGACTGATATGGGAAATATTTACTGAGCTACAGATACAAATGTAATGTCTCTCAGTATTGCGCTGAGCCACCATGTTTACCAACACAACATGCTAGATATGTTGGCACGGAGTTGTAAAGCTTCCTAATAGTGTCCTGAGATAATCCATCCCATGTAGCTTGAATATTCTCACACAGTTCCTGCAGATTTTGCAGTAGGGGTGGAGGTGGAGTGACACCAGGCCTTTTGGACATGTGATGTGTAACAACAAACCGTTCAGCTCGGCGCTGACCACGGTGCCTCCACACATGGATTTGCTGATCATCTACACTAAATCAAAAGCGGAACTCATTCGAGATTCCCTCTGGCTGCAATTATTCTTTTGATGATGAGTGTAGTTAGGTAGTTAGCTGAGCTATGTGCTAAACCCATCCAGATATCGTGTTGTGTAACCCCTTCCCAATACAACACAGTATTTACACAATCATACACAGCATCTAAAACCTAATCCATATTCCTCTGTAGGTGTAAACACTGAGGAGGTATCCGATGATCCAAGGACCCGTTCCCCAGCTCCTCCTCTTCCAGAACTGGCATATCAGATCCTGAATGCTGACCATCTCTTTCTTAGAGATGCCAGTCAGGTTATGAAAGGAGACCGTAGTCAACGGTTGCAGAAACAAGTCTTTGTCATCACTGGGCATACTGAGCAGCCGGCCATCAACGTCAGCTATGGGCCCATGTCTGTGGAGCAGTCCATCCCGCCGGAGCTGGTAAACGCTGGCCCCAGGGTCCGAGCCTTCATCCTGGCCCGCCAAGTGCGCTCTTCAGCACCCGTGATACGACTGCTGTTCTATGCCACCAGCAAGATAGATCTTCTAAAGGATGTGTCAGATCAAGTCAGGCCAGGGCAGAGTGAAGCTGGCTACATCTGTGTTACAGCTCACGCATTCTGGGCACTGCTGGAGATTCGAGGAACCTGCTCTATCCCTGCCAATGGAGGCTTCTGTTTGGCTCACTTGAAGCCAGAGCCAGCATGGTTCAATCCAGGCATCGCCAGGTCCAGCCGAGAGCAGAGGGGTGACTCGCGAGGAACGGTTGTGGAACTTTATTACCAGACCAGGCCCAGTCCCACCAGCCAGTGTGTTGCTCAAGATAGTAATCAGTGGAAGGGTGCAAACGAGGCCTTCGGCCCCAACATGAAGAAAATTGGCAATGTCAATCTTCTGCGGTCACCTCCAGGAAACCCCACGTTCATGCGCTTGCGTCTGGGTGGAACTGTGATCGTGCAGACTTCTTCAAAACCTCTGAGGAATGCAGACACAGCCACTTTCTACATCTTCTTGTCCAGTACGTCCCCCGTAGAACACTTTATACTCAGGTGAGTGCTTTAACCTCAGTAGTCTTTTTCTGCTTCACCTTTTCCTGCTCTCAAAACAGTTGCTGATTAAAATGGACCTGTTTGATGAGCTATATATTTTTAAAGGGGGAAGTCCATCAATATTTGATTATTTTACTGTGTAATTCAATGGAAGAGAATAGAATATGATATTATCCTTTGTGTCAATATACTCATACAAAATGAAGGTCATGGCATCTCTCCTATAGTAATTGATTCAGAATGGTTTGATGTGTAATGGTTAATTCTAATGAAACTAACTGACACTGATTCTTGATACCTGATAGTAACCAAGTTGCAAGGGCCTTGACGCCAAAACAGCATTTTTTTTTACACAAGGAAGCATCCCAGGTGAAAGAAAAAGCACCCTGAAGTAGACTTACTTTACCTATACTTATATATATATATATATATATATATATATATAAACTACATACATTTCTAGTACATTAAGATATGCAAATTAGGATACTTATGCATATATATATATATATATATATATATATATATATATGTATATGTATATATATATATATATATATATATATATATATATATGTATGTATGTATGTGTGTGTATATGTGTGTGTATATATATATGCATAAGTATCCTAATTTGCATATCTTATATATATATATATATATATATATATATATATATATATATATATACATTTACATATATACATATATATGGAGTATATAATATAATATAATATAATATAATATAATATAATATAATATAATATAATATAATATAATATAATAATTAACAATAACTATGTGCTGAAAAAACGTTCTTGCTGTTATTACATTTTTATTATGAGTTTTTATATGTGATACAGTGGGCTGTCTTACAGTGCCCTGTATTGGCCTCTTCACCGTTAATGCATTAAAACCAAAACCTTCACAACAATGATAAAACAGCGTCTCAAGTATCAGGCATAGCTTTCCAGCTCTTTAAGTTCCTTTAGCATTAGTACACGACAAACTTTTATTTTTTTAAACTGTGGAATTTCCTTCCACATTTTGCATTCACAGTCTCTCCTATTGTAAAGAACAGTTTTATATTTTAACTAATGATAAACCTCTTAAAGGCCTTTATATAGTTTATATTTACCGTATAATTTAATACTTTTTAAAAGTTCTTATTACTTGTTTAATTATGGAAAATAATGAGTAGGTTGCCGGTTGGCAGGTTGTGTTGATAGTGACAGCTGTATTTGCTATGCATGCCTACAATCAGGTAAACAAAACAGCTGAAGCAGATTGCCCAGTGCATTCATGTATTATTACATTGATCTGATGTTACGTGGTGGTCTGAACCCATTACTAATAAACTGTTTAGAAATAGGATTAATTTTGTTTAGGATTATCAGATTTTCTCTGAAGACAGGACAATCGCCAGCTGTTTTTATTCCCGGGAAAGGTATTTTAGGTCCATCCAAAATAGGATGATTGTGTAGGAGGTGCAGGTGGGACCGAGACAACAGCGTCCTGTAATAACATGTATATATACACCTGAGAATATCCTCAAGGGTGGGTCCCCTCAGACGTTCCAGTTTATAACTGGGAGGATTTAGTGTTTTCACCCTGTACACAGATTACAGCAGCATAACAACCTAGCACCAGCTCAATTCATTGTTCTAACCAAAGGAGTTTCAAAGCCGCTCTTCCATAAATAGGGAAATAATGGAGAAATTATTTGGCAGCATTCATTTTGTACCATTGCGTTATTTGTGTGTGTGTGTGTGGGTGTGTATGTGGGTTTCACCCCATAAATAATGCATCGGCTTAATGGAGCAGGAAAGCAAATACCTAATAACTACTTGACTCCTTTGGGCAGAGATGAACTTATTACAGAAGAAGCTCTGTCATGCAAAAGCACACAGTGCAATCTGCTGAATCCCAACCCACAGCTGCAGAGGCGGAACACACAGCGCGGTGAAATTGGTTTTATTTGCATGGGCTAAAGTACTGTTTATTGTCCTTTTAGTTTCTGCGTGTCTGAAGTTTGTTGTTTTGTTCATTCAGAAAATAGCGCATGGCCACATGACCTCGTAAACTATAACCTGACCCACTTCCTGCTGTTGTCCCAGCCGTTTTAATCCCAAAGTATTGTTGAGCTAACATGGCATTTAAACACTGGTTGGGAGAGATGTTGCTGGCAATCACTGAAGATTATCATCATAAGACTGAATCTGACCCTCAGGCCAAAAACGTACAGGACTAATCTCGGTCCACTCTATCTTAAAACGTCTCACAGGTCTGAGATGCTGGGTTGTGCTGAGGGTTTTATGAAGTTGTGAAGCACTATTTTTGATCTCGTCTGTCCCTCCACCCACCTCCACCCAGAGCTTTGCTCTGCCAGCAGAAGCTGCCTCAGTATCCTCTGCCCTCTCAAATGGACATTCCTTTCAGAGAGGGGTTAAGCCGAAGTGGAGCCCAGTTTCGCAGAGAGATTGATTTTATCCTGGGAAAACTCTCTGCCCCACTTCACTCCTCTCTCCAAGATTGAGTCCAGACCCCCGGGGTTATGACGAGTAATCCGAGCACTGATTGAAAATTAGTGGAGTTATTAACTCTTTGCAGACCGATCTGTTCTGGGACTACTGCGTTGGCTGGGCATCCGTTGAAGCAGCTGACTGAAAGTAATAGACTATTAAATTTATGACCTTTTGGGAAAAAAGAGAATGACAGTGTAGCAGATACTTATAGGGCAAATATTCTACTATATTTTGTAATAATTTACAATTTCTGTGGTTTATGAACCAGAAACGGTCATAATGAACTTTCATATAACCATGTTCCCACCGTGCCTTTAGACTGAGATGATGAAATATTTTAACTTTAGTGGGCAGCATTAGACTGCTGTAGGCAACATGTTGATTTTTGTGACATCACAAAAAAATTCAATAAAATCAAATTCATTTATATCTCAAAGCAGCCTTACAGAAATTCAGTACTGATAATTCATTAAGGAGAGAAAAGAAAGAAGCCCCCGGTGAGCAAGGTGAAAGCGACAGTGTTAAGGAAAAACTCCCTCAAATAGATGGAAGAAAGCTTGGGAGGAACCAGACTGACACGGGAGGGCCCATCCTCCTCTGGTCAGAACTACATTTTGAAATTGTTCAAAGTAACATTAATTGAGTATCTAAATATCTAATTATAAAAAGAAAGATGGTTTTAGTGTTTAGCTAAGGGAGTGAACCGCACATTTTCCATGGATAAAGTTTGGTATTGGATCAGTTGATCAACAGGGCAGATAAAACCTTTATTTGACCAAAAAAAATAAAATTGTCACCTTTTGTGCTAGTAGCTTCAGGCTTGTAGATGGTACTGCATGAGGACGATGGGGCTACAAATGCCTCTGGGGTGGCATAGATTGAGAAGAGGTGGTATACTGAAGTGAATGTCTCATTCGCTGTCTTGACAATAGGGTAGATGTTAACGATTGGCTTGAAGGAGTAATTGCCTTTGGTAGTGCCAAAGGTCATAGTGTAAAGGAAGTAGCTGAATTAGCCAGGGAAGGTATCCATGAAATCTTGGCAGAAGTGCGAAATTCTTTGATCCAAGAGTAGCTGAATATTGATGTTGACTGTATCCAGAAGCTTGTCCAGTCCATGCTGAATTTAATCGCAGCTGTTATTAATGCATAATTACACGTCATTAGATACATTTCTGTCACACGCGACAAATTTTTTTGATGTTTAGATTTAGTTGGGATACTGAAAATTACAAGTGCAAAAATGATAGCCACAATAACTTCAGGCTCATGCTATCCTGAAATAATTACTTTTAATCTGAATTTAATCTGAAAAAAAAAACTTGCATTGCTAATATTTTCTAGAATGCTATTCCAGAGTTTAAGAGCTATAACCTTTCACCAACTTCACCAATCTGTAAGAGATCCTCTGAGGTGGTGGAGGCAGCCTATAAAGATTTAACAGATTCATAAGAAAGGCTGGAGCTAGGCCGAGAGGAACCAGCAAGAGCTTATAGTCAATTAAATGAATGGTACACACATAGATTAAGTTCCATTTTGTCATAACTTATAATTTCATATTTGTTTGCTTCAACATTGGCATCATTGTAAAGCATCAGATATTAGCATCGGGTCATCATTCCCAAATGAGTGCATCACTATGTTGGCAGTTATTTAGTTCATTTAGAACATAAAGTAGTGGACTAATAATCTTATGGGCAGTAGTTGAGTTCTAATATCTGATTGGTTGAGCCAAGGTGCTCTTTATTCACAAAAAACATTGTAGCTGTATTTAGTTCACGTGATTTTAGACACCATAGTTTGTCATCAGCATAGTCTGCCAACAGACCTGAAGGTGTCAATTTAAAAGCCAATTGTTAACAGCTTTATTAATAAGATGCCATTTCTTTGTTACTGCGTCATACTAAAACTTTTTCATTATACTAAATAGTGTATCTTTCATAAAATCACTGTAACTCCCACTTTCTCATGGCTTATTACTGTATTAAAATCATAATCAGGATAATAAATAAGCAAAACATCAAACTACCAACAGGTGGACCAGAGAATTCTATTCTATTGTATTCTATTCTATTCTATTCTGTGCCTGCATCTGCAGGGAGTTCCACATCAGTTGCTAGTGGTCGTTGAATTGTGTCAGTGATTTATTCCATCAAGATCCTCATTACGGATTCTGCTGAAGCGTTTCTTTAGTTATGCATACAACGGCTGTTCTCTAGGCATGCTGAAAATAGGCCACACGTACAGATGCGCTCCCTCTCTCCCCCACCCCCTCGCTTCGTCTCTCACCCCTGCTCTCCTTCACTCTATTCCTGTCTCTGCCTCCCGTTTCTCTGTCTCTCTGAAAGAGCAACTTCCTGGTGTGACTGAAACCAGTGCTAGAAGTGGATCTGTCTGCACGATCCTCACAGTGGACAACTGTTGATTACATGTGGCTCTGGCAGGATCTGAGTGTCTGGATGATGTAATAATTACAGGCGGTACTTTTGAAGTGCGACTGTAATCCTGATTTATTATCACTCCCTCCGTCTCCCACCCTGTCTGTGAACAGTGGATAGATCCATCTGGAAGAGTATGTTGGCCTGGGCTGATTCAGGCTGAGATCATGAGTTACAGCTGATTACGCTCCTAATCTCGTTTCTGATCCAATGCCAAATAGAGCAGAAATCGTGCTGATCGTGTGTGTTTACCACTGATGGTTTCTGGTACATCATAATAATAACAATAATAATAACAACAACAACAACAACAACAACAACACTAATAATAATAATAATAATAATAATTACAACAAAACAACAACACAAATAATAATAATAATAATATTATTATTATTATTATTATTAACAACAACAACAACAAAACAACACTAATAATAATAATAACAATAATAATAACAACACTAATAATAATAATAACAACAACAACAATAACAACAACAACACTAATAATAATAATAACAATAACAATAACAACACTAATAATAATAACAACAACAACAATAACAACAACAACAACACTAATAATAATAATAATAATAATAATAATAATAATAACAATAACAACAACACAAATAATAATAATAATAATAACAACAACAACAACAAAACAACACTAATAATACTAATAATAATAATAATAACAACAACAACAACAATAATAATAATAATAATAGTGCAGTGTTAATTTTTTTATTATAGCTGCTTTGAGGTTTCCCGAGTTGTACTTCCTTTTCCAGAAATGTTAGGAGCATGTTTTCTGCTGGGTTACATCACCTTTCTTTTAACAGCACTTATTAATCTTATGAATACTGAAGACACAAACTGATCTGGTTTAGAAAGTGCCTCTTTCTCTTTCTGCAGTTCTTCTGTTATACAAGTTTTCAGCTGTGCTATCGTACAGAGCCTTGTCATATTTTGAGCTTAATAAGATGCTAGTTTTTAAATGGGAGACAGTTGTGGACTGCAGACAGTTCCGTCTAGCACCTGCACTGTCTGATTACATAGCCGTGCTGTGTTAACATGTTCAGAATGTATCTTGGTGTTGTCAAATAACTTGGTCTTGGTGAAATAATGATATGACAGAACCAAGTCAAAGTAGATTTATTAATCGCTGTGCTCTGCTTTCGCATTCTTACTGTTTGTCCCAACTTTTTATGGGACTGGGTTTGTAAAAATTGTGCATTAAAATAAGCAGAAAATGCTAATTGTTCCGTATAATGGTTGTGGAAATCAACAGAACAGTGTGTTTGATCAAGCGTGTCTGGGAAACCACTAATACTGCCACCGTTGGACCTACTTCAACTTCATAAAAGAAAAGATTTTTAAAAAAGCTGCTGGAGTTCTCAGAACAGTGGACTGACCACCGCAAGAGTCCAGACCTCGACATCACTGAATGTGTTTGGGATTCTATAGGTTGTAGGAAGCATAAATTGTAACCAGCTTCTAAGACTAAGATGTTGATCAGGATTGTGTGTTTATCTGGGAAATAAGGATTGCTCTGGCAGTAACTGTTGAGTGGTGTGAATGCAGATAGACACAGGAGAAAGGCAAGATGGATGAAAGCTTGCCACGATGCTGTCAGACGTAGTCATTCCTCATTCCTCTGCTTCACTGGACCGGTCTCAGCATCTCAGCACAGAACACAGTGAAGTGGACTCATACAGACAGATATCATAAATTACAACTGATTACTCTACTAATCTGATTTATGCTGTAATACCCAATAAAAGACCTACTCCATATGTGCTTGGTAAATATCTCATAAATATTCGTCATGCACTCTTAAAAACAAAGTGCCTAATGGAGCCAAAAGGGTTTTTTTGGAGCAGTGCCATAGAACCATGGTTCTTAATCCTGGTCCTGGAGTCCCACTGCCATGTGTGTTGTAATCTGCATTCCAAGTGCTAGGCTGCAGTCCAGGTAGGCTGCTTTCTAGGCTGCTGTTCCAAACACGAGGATGCTTTGAATACAGCCGAGAATGCTGCCCACATTCTGGCAGTTTTCGAGGATGCTCCTGAAGTGTCCCTCATCTGTCGAGCATAATCCTTTGTACAGGCGTCTGAGAAAAGAAAGTTCAAGAGAAATGGCGGCAGATGAAACAAACTGCTACACATAGGCTGCTAAAATAGGACAGTAAAATATACAATACATTGTTTTATTAGTCATCTGTTCAGTAGAGTGTAAACTGAATACAGAGTATGAAATAAGTTGAACAGCCTGCAGAATTTAAATGAGCACAAATGAATGTTTTGTCAAATCAGTTACATCAAAATGATCATTATCTCCATCACATTTTGATAGGAATGCAGCGGGTCAATGTTGATATTAGCTATTGTTCATATGCATATCTACTGAAAAAGATGCCAATACATGAACTTTTGTAAAGCATAGCATTTGCAACAAGATACACCTACGTTAGAATTACAGTGGAGTGGCACAGATGTGTAGAAGGCTCATGGAGATCCAGATACTGTAGTTTCCTCACACTGTACGTTTGTCTTCATGCTCTCTCTGAAACACTCGGTAAGAGCTCCCGTGTTTTTAAGCCCCACCTCCCAAAGAGCCAAGCAACTTGCCTCTCGCCTATAAGTTACTAGGTACACCCCCACACTGCCAGGGCCGATCTTGCTATGGAGCTGAGTCCCATCCTGAAAATCAGGTAGAGCAAGTTGGTAGAACCGATACCCCTTCCCAGGCTAGACTGGAGCCTGATGTTTTGGAGGGGTCAGTTTTTATATTTGTGGCGGTCTCTGTGTTGTGTGAGGGTGTGCCAAGCTTTCTGGTGGCCAGGCAATTAAAGATCGTGTTACAAGATGATGTCACCTTGTAACAGAGAAGAGGGCTGGAATTTCAATGAGCAGGTTCAGGCAGCTAAATGAAGTGGTTTACTTTGGGCTTTATAGCTTTGCAGACCATTGGCATGCACAGTAAGCTACAAACACTAAAGCAAAGGGCAGAATGGGAAAGCATAATAGACCCACTTCAAGAAATACTATCAACCACCAAAAGAAATCTGAGTCTGTAAGTTTCTATAGAAATCAGCTTTTCTATGGCATCGCTATTTACTATTATGATGGTGGGTGGGTCTCATCAGCAAGAATGATGAGTCAGCATACCGAGAGGAAGTGCAAAGGTTAACGGACTGGTGTAGAACCAACAACCTGTCTCTGAACGTAGACAAAACCAAAGAGATGGTTGTTTACTTCAGAAGGACAAGGCGTGACCACTCTCCACTATACATCGACGGCTCCACTGTGGAGATTGTCAAGAGCACCAAGTTCCTTGGAGTTCACCTGGCAGAGGATCTCACCTGGTCCCTCAACACCAGCACCATAACCAAGAAAGCCCAGCAGCGTCTCTACTTCCTGCGAAGGCTGAGGAAGGCACATCTCCCACCTCCCATCCTCACCACCTTCTACAGAGGAACCATCGAGAGCATCCTGAGCAGCTGCATCACTGCCTGGTTTGGGAACTGCACCGCATCGGATCGCAAGTCCCTGCAGCGAGTAGTGAGGACAGCTGGGAAGATCATCGGTGTCTCTCTTCCCACCGTCATGGACATTTACACCACACGCTGCATCCGCAAAGCAACCAGCATCGTGGATGACCACACACACCTCTCACACACACTCTTCACCCTCCTACCAGCTGGAAAAAGGTACAGAAGCATCCAGGCCCACACATCCAGACTGTGCAACAGCTTCTTTCCCCAAGCCATCAGACTCCTTAACACCCAGAGTCTGGTCTGAATAACTGCACACATTCAGTGACTGGACTGAACACACACACACACACACATAACCTCATCTTTTAAATCTGTCCACACATAAACTTAAAGTATACAATGTTTACATTTATACCAAATATGGACATAACTGCTGATAAAAACAATGTTCATCTATAAAAAAAAATTAAATAAATAAAAATGGACACAACCACACTTTACTGCTCCCACTACCAGTGGGCTATCTGCACTGTCCCCTCCCTGTATTTACTGTTTGCTGTTTTGTATATTGTAAATTATCTTGTGTATTATTGTATTTATTGTTCTATGTAGCACCTTGGTCCTGGAGGAACACTGTTTCGTTTCACTGTGTACTGTACACCACTGTATATGGTTGAAATGACAATAAAAACTACTTGACTTGACTTGATTATACTATTTCTGGATTTGTAAAATACAGTGGAATGGAGAATGTTTTACACGAGTCCAGTAATAACTAGTATTCCAGACTGATATGTATTCTACCTGGGGACACTTAAGAGCTTCACTGTCTAAATTATGGGATTTTCCTCATTCATATTATTGCTGCATATAAATAAAGCTGAAGAATGTGAGTTACACCAACAGCATAAAGAAGAATTGCTCTGGCAGTGTTCATGAAACAGTGTGAATGCAGATAGAGACCAGGGAACAAAAGATGGATGAGGGGACAGAGATAATACAGCTTGTCACACAGCTCTCGGCCGCTTCACTGTCCGCTCCTCTGTCGCACTCCATAAGTTCCAGAGAGTTGGACGGCGCTCAAGTCCTTCCCACGTCTCTGGCTGGCACGTGGCTCGCTTCCATTCTGTGTAAGCCTCGGCAGTGGACAGGAGGGATGGGCGAAGCGTCTGTCTGCTGGATAAAGCTAAAAAAATTGCATTTGGCTGCATCTTAAGAGCCTGAAAGTGGTCTCCAGCTCTGAGGGACAGCAAGATTAATGTTACACAGTACTCAGCCCTGCCTTTAGACTCACCACTAGCGAACAACGTTCATGAGTAAAACGTCGTGTGAGCACAATCTCTTTTCTTTCACTACCACACTCTGAGATAGAAAAGGGAACACATAGTGGAGAGTGGAGAGACCTGGTAAAACTGGCCAGCCAGAGCTTTAAGAAAATGGTAGTGGGGCTAGGATCTGGTAGGTCAGGAAAGCCTTTTTGTGTGGCCTGTAATTGCTGATTTCAGAGACACAGTGAACAAAAAATCCAGCAGGTTAAATGAATAAAGGTAAAGCACTGGTTTGGTTTTCTGTCAGAGGTGAGGTTTGCCTCCTAAGACCTCAGTCTTACTGCTCTTAAAGCACACATGCACATGTGGATTAAATAAACCGATTTGCATGTATTTAAATGACCATATTAAATGAATACTAATATCTCCATATCACATGTTAATAGCATACAAGCAGATAGCAGAGAGTCATTTCAACATGTTTCCCAGGACTTAGAAAATAACTGCAAAGCCAAAGTTGATTCAGGACCTGGCTTTTATTAAACGTTGGTTTAGACCTACAGGTTGTCTTCTCTTTTACCAAATACAGAGAAATGCATCACATTAGCTCCTGGTACTTGATCATATGCTACAGTGCAGACAGTCCCTTTAAATTCAGCCCAATATTCTTCCAATCAGGTAGAAATGGCTCAAAAGTCCCAGCTGATCTTACAATTTTTTATCTGAAAATCTAAGACCATATGTACATACACAGTACTAGGTCTGCACACTATTGGAAAAGAGACATGGTGTTTTGCCTGCGATATAGTCACACAAAACCAGTTACACCCAGAAGGAGCTCTCAGATTACAGTGTTATTGGGTAGGAAGGATAAAGATCACTGGAAACAATAATTGACGATACATTTAGATTTACGTGGGCATATTTATTAAGCTGCACATACAAAGCTAGTGTCTCTCAGTATGGTGTCAGCCCACCATGTTTGCTAATGCCTCGGCATGGAGTTGTAGAGGTGCCAAATGGTGTGCTGTGATAATCCATCCCATGCAGCTTGAATATTCTCACACAGCTCCTGCAGATTTTGTGGTAGGGGTAGAGATGGAATCATACCAGGCCTTTTGGATACATGGCGTGTGACCACAAATTGGTAAAGATGACCCGCTGCCATTCGGAGTCACTCCACGACAGTCTGGAATGACTTCATTGCAGTCTTTGTTGATGTTGACGTGGTGTTAAGGGCAGTCATCATAATGATACACGTGCATGTGATCCTGGCTGCCAATGGTGCTGGCACTAACAGGATGACTCATGGAGGGCATCACTGCTTGCTGACTGTCCGCAGTCGTGGCTGTTGGGCCAGTCAGGTACTGCAGTAAGGCCCATCCATGTTACGGCGAAGTGTGAAACTGGAATCTTTTACATGTCTCACAATGTCAGACCTACCTACCAAGTTACATTCATGTTGGTTGATTTGTGTAACTGTTCTTTTAATGATATCTGTCAGCAAAAAGCCGTGTGTTTTTAATTGTCTGATGTACTGATGCACTGAATGCAGTGCTATGGATAGATAACAGTAGCAGGGCCTTTAGCCTATTATTCACAAAATTGTATCTCGCATGTCCTTATGTGTGACAGAGCCACAGTGCGGAGAGGGATGTCCTTCAGCACAGCCAGACCCAGTGACCCTCAGCTGTGGGACATCGCCCTGGATCCGGGGAAAGGGAGCAACCCCCAAACTATCTCGGTCATCTGCCAGAGGAAGAATGCTTTTACTGGGAAAAGGCAAGCCTTGAGCTTAACCCCATCCATTACTGTGCTGTTGATATGCGGGTGTTTTTACTTTCATGTGGAATTCATTGAAGTGTCACAAGGCCATATGAGCACTGTTCTGCTTCTTAAATGAAGAGGATAAAGCAACAGACTGGAGTGAAAAACACCCCTCCTTTCTGTTTGTCTGGTTGCTGTTATTGGAACAGCTGCTCTGGCAACCTGCTCCCTCTTACAGGTTGGTGTTCTGAATGAAGATAAAGTGTTTTACAGAAAAGAAGTCAACCATGTCTATTCAGAGCAAACACCACACATGTCTGATTGCAGGTCTGTAATAAAAGTTGCCTTGCCACTAATAAGCAAAAACCATAACGCCTTAATAATATTCAGTGACTAACATTGCTTTGACGTGGTCTGCGTATTTCCGTACCACCGTCCCCTGAAGAAACTAAACAAGCAAAAACAGCATGTCCTTTGGGGACACAGCTATTATGGACCCTCCTAACATGTTCCCATTAGTATGTGGGCTTCCCATTTATTATTAGCAAGGTTAGTGTTTTTAGGACAGATTTGGCCTAGAGCTACTTGTTGCTTCTAAAAACAACTCCAGTGTTAGTCGCCTCTTAAAACTGACGTGAGAAGAGGATCAGTAAAAATTTACTTCACAGCAGGGGGAGGATCAGCCTTGTCATTTGAACAGATGGAATTTGAAGAGTTTAATCCATCTTTAAAACTACAAATGTCTTGTTAAACATATGCTTTATTTGAACATCAGGCTCAGACATATTGTGGCTTCAGGGTTTTTCATACGGTTTGGTGTCTACGAGGATATGCAGCCGTTATTGATGTAAATCGATATCAGTGAGTTATTTGGGTCATTAGTCTGTAGGGGAAATACGCTCGGAGAATTCTCGTGTGACGTTCACAGTGCATAAATATTTCAGGGCCGCAGCTAATACTGTAATCAGGGCTGTTTAACCTTTTTGAAATGACAACCCGTGCAGAGATATATTAAAGTCGCTGGGTCGTGCCCGACTATTTGCATTTGTTAATTAATTAATCAGCAGTAAGCCTTCAAGGCCAGGTGATAATCGTGCTTTACTGCACTGTTACTGCACATACGGTATACTGAATATTTCCTGTCATTCGAAGCCCATAATATCACAGATAGAAGTGAAGCTCCTTTAAAATGGTGCTTCTTAACAAGGGAACTGCACAGATTGTTTACAGTCTGTCTTTATAATAAATGGGTCATTAAAATGTGGCAAAGTAATAAACAAACTAGATATTTCTTAGCTAATTTTTTTATAAGGCAAGGATGTCTTATTCTCTCTTTAGGTGTCCAATTTGTAAGATGTTTAGTTTAGAAATTGCCTAAAATTATCAACAGGATGTGAAGAAATAACTGTTTAGTAAGACTTCTATGTAGCATGTTGTGGAGACATCTACTGAAGTTAGCATGCTAACTGGCTAACCCCCCCAGCCCAGTCTGTCTTGTAATGCCACTTTGTGCCTCAAGAGCTGATAGTGATTCAGTGTAGTGCTGAGTCAGTAATCAGTCCAGCATGAGTATGCTAACCTCATCTGTCGTGTTGAAGGTGCCGCCAGAGACGTTATAAATGAGGGGAGTGATGTTTGGTCGAAATATGAAGAGGAAAGCTTGTAAAGCTAAACATGACATCCGTTTACAGAGAAAGTCCCATCCTTCAAGAAAAAATTATTGTGGAATTTTATGTGCATTATTAAACAAATAAACTATTTATGAGGTGCTGGAGACGTTCTTGATGAGTGAAAGGGTAACGTTTGATGCTGACATTTCTTCTAGACTGGTAAATAAACAGCTATCAATGCTAACATGAGGAGGAGGAACTGTGCTTTTCCTTGTTTCTTACAATATGTGTGGACACCACAAGTTAAGTTAATACTGTATGTTGTCCCTATTCGAGTATAAATCTGACAACGAACTCCTTTAATGAACAAAGCATTTGGCGGTTTATAACATGGATCAAATAACGTGCAAATAAGTGGAAACTTGCTGTTAAGTGCAATGACTCATGCATTATTACGCTTGTGTAGTTCATGCTATTGCATCATAAACACAGACCAGCAAAAAACAAAACAGTTAGCCAAAATTTCATACTTCAGAGCTTTTCATGTCAAATCCACTGTAAAGAAACTTTTCAGGATTTACTTTACAATAGTGGTGGAAACAGCAACCCATGTTAATTATTAATTCTTTTAATAATATTAATTATTGTCTAGAACCACCAGTGAACCAAAATGTGTTTTTTGAGTTTTGTATGCTATTAAACCTTCCAGTGTCTGGCTCCAATCATCACCACTGTGAGCAATTCAGATTCTGTAGTAGAATTCTGTAGAATAATGCATTAAATCTGGAAGATTAGATTGTACATAATTTTTAAACTTTGTACAGAACTTTAAATTCCCTTTAAAGTAACAGTTTGGCAAAAAGTAGCATAGCGGAAAAAGAGCAAACAACCAGAAGGCTGTAGATTAAACGCTGGGTATACCTTGTTGTGCCCTTGGGCAAGGCACTTGACCCTCCTTGTCCCAGGTGTGACTGCTCTGCTGGCGATGCCGTGCTGCTCCCGGACTGGCGGTATTATACAGTAGTAATAAAGTAGTATTCAATATTTTCATTACACAGTTCCCTAGTAGGACCAAGAAAGCACACGACATAAAGATAGACATTCTTGAGATTCAAAATGTCCTTTAGTTTTGCACTGGAGTTGCTAGGCTAATGTAGCTAACAAGTGACAAGCATACCTACCAATTAGTACAGTGAAAACAGTGTGCATAAATTATCACACTCTTGCTTTGAAATAGATTCTAAAAGATGCGTATGTGGTTTCTGACACTGTATTGGAAACTGTTATCTGTAAATGATGGACAAAAGTGTGGACAAATATTTGATTCACAAGACTGCTGTTGACTCCAAATCAGATTTTTCTGCCTGTCCATTATTACACAAATCAGTACATCTTATAGTATAACAAGCCAAATAAGTCAGACCAAAGTCTGTTTGAGATTCCTGTTTAATAGCCTAGTGTGATTGGCAATGATTTACTTTACTGGTTAAGCTAAATTAGTCTCATAACTCGTGTACAAAACTAAACAAACTAACTTCCCACACTGGGCATGCCATGCCTGATTGACCACATCTGCGATGAAGGGAAATGTTGATTTTTCACTCGTCTATTCCATGGGAGAGCATTAGTGAATCAGTTTATCACAAATTCCATCCCTATGAATATCTGGACCCTACACTGTCCCGACCCTAGCAACAGAAAACAGCTCCAGCTTCCGCATAGCACACTGCCCCTGCTCCCCCCTTCGGCCTCCCACAGGCCGACCCACTTATCTGTAATCATCCCTGATACATCTGCGCGTCATCCCGGCTTAAAGACCCCTGCGTTCAGAGCAAGATTAGAGTCGAGATCCCACGTCTTAGCCCCAGTATTAACCAGCAAAGAGCCAAACGAAGAGGATCCCCGTCCGCACTAAGAAAGCCATGATACACACCAGGGATAATGGGATGGAAGTGGACCATTTGGCCTTCCACCCTTAAAGCCTTGATTCACCAGTGAAAAGCTTTCTTGCTTCTGTGGTCCAGCAAAAGACACTGTTTGCTCCACTTAGTCAGGTACGACTTATCTGACTGTTTGCAGTCAAACACAGTATGATGATTGTAGTAATGCCAACTTAAACCCCATACTGCGCTCTCACCCACTCATATACCCTGTAATAAAAGTAATCCAGATATGATATATACAGACTTCATCCGCATATCTGCGGCACAGAAAATAACAAGAGCTATATAACTGCGTGCACATCGCTACTGTGGAAACAAAACCTTTCATCTTTATCTTTGTTGTTTGTATGTATTTATTTATTTATTTACTGATGTTTATTTATTTATTGACATATTTTAAGAGTTAAGCTTTTTTGTTTTTGCCTTGTGCTCTTCCCAGGTTACCATATTGGGGATGCAAGGTTCTGTCTCCCAATAGCAACAATTTATTTGTTTGCTCCATTTAGCTGAGCGTTGTTTATCCGACCGTTTGCAGCCAGACGTGATATAAGGATTTTAATATTTATAATTCAACACCAATATTGTTCTTATGGTAACCCTTTGGCCACATAAATAACTTAGTATTATAAAAATGTGTCTACAGCGCCTGGGAAACAGAATGGCGCTGTTCCAGCACACTGTGTCTACACTATACCTTGATACCTGAATATAGCCATCAGAATACTACAGGTGTGAATCCATTTAACACCTCATTCTTGAAACATCATTTTCTTCATGTTCCTAGAAATCACTAGCATGAACCTCTATGACATATGTACATAATTCCACATCCAGGCAACATACTCAACAGGAATTTGCATTTTGTTTACTGATGAAAAAATAATTCCTGGGAAAAGAAGGTAGAGTTTCTCTTCTGCAGTAGTACATCCTTTTTTATTATTCTTATTATTATTATTTATTATTTTTGAATACCGTATATCCTGATATTAACGGTTGAGATCACCTTTTCAACCAATTAAAATGGATGTAATGTAATTTATAAATTGAACAGGTTAGTAATTCATTAGAATGTGCTGTATGGTATGGATTAGCATGGATGCTGGTTAACCACAGTTTGTGTTTTTTTGCTGATTCTATGCTATAAAGCTCAACCCTGTTACTTATAGTCCTGCCACTCATCTCAGCAAAGAAACCTTAAGTTGGATTTCTATTCGACAGCTTGTTTTATGAATTTTCCACTCCACCTTAAATGGTGCCACAGTGGCATTCTGGAACCTGTACAAGCTGTAGGAGAAATTACAAGCTGTTAAGATGGAACAGAAGAATCAGTAAAGTAGGTGGTGAATAGGAAGCCAGTTTTAGCCTCATTTGCAGATGAACAACAACAACAATGCATGCTGGCAGAACAGTTTCTTGGAAAGGGCATGAAAAGTACTGACATCAGCTTGGAACGTCAGCCTGGAGGGGTAGGTTTCCGCATGTAGCCCACCATCTTTTTTACTGTTGCTCCATTGTTCTGTGTACATTTTGGGGGGAGTTAATATTAAAGAGTCAGGACCAGTTAGGATTTTAGTGCTCTGGAGGAGCACTGGAGAAACAATCAAAACATTGTTCCTCAGTTGAAACTCATTTTCAAATAGTTAAATGCATTTCTTAGATTTAATATTGAAAAAAAGAGAGATTGTTTTCCATTTTTAATCACTCACATAACTGTCACTAGAAAATGACATCTGAGAATAAATATTGTCTAACCACTCTTTATTTTCTCCTCACGAGGCGTATTGTATTGCTGAGGTGATTACATTATACGGAAATAGCAAAACATATAGCAGAGGTTATAATAGAACCGTGTACAGTGACAGTAACTTGACTGACTACATGCTGACAACTATTGCCAGCGTTTGAACACTAGACAGTGAGAATAAATTGGCTCACTACATTTCTGACATAATGACTTGTAATATTTTTAAGGAATCGTTCTTGTTGATTTTGTCTGAATGGCATCTTCATACGTCCCTGATCACGACCATATTCAGACATTTTGCCCAGGTTTTGTGTGTTTTAGGTTCAGATGTTGATGTTTGGATTGCTGTGTGATTTGCAGAGGTCTGCTGGAAGTCCTGCAGCTGGACTTTGACACGCAAGAGCAGAACGACCAGTTGGAGAGCCAGATGATCACTTTTCGTCTGGAGCTGCCTGGAAACATGATCCGGGACGAGGGCACCATGAAGATCTACACCGTCCAGAGAGACTATGTTGGCATAGTCCCGCTTATTCCGGTGAGCTGTGCATGCACGTCCATAGAACGCTGTTGACATGTTGTTATCTCCTCTTAATTCCATGCAGGTCTTATGACTTCATGCAGTTCCTATGTTACACTTTATAATTTGTCCTTTTAGATGTATTAAACTGGTAATAAATTCGAGGTTAACATGAGTGGCTGTTAATGCTGATGCTGTGGGGCAGCTTGTACATAGATGTATTTTTCATTTGATGCTTCTGTATATATGCCTTCAGCTATAAAAGTACAATAACCCCTACAAATGAATCATGGCTCTCTGTGGAGCTGTGAGTGTGTGCATGTGCGTGTATGTGGGTGGGAGTTATTATTTGTCCCAGGGCTCAGTCCCAGCTCCATTGCCCTCTGCCTTTGATCTGACTCTGTCATCCCTAGTGCTACTGATTCAGTCCTAATGAAATTGACACCCATTTAAAGGATACCGCCGTGGTCAGGATTAGACCTGTCCACCACAGAATGTGTGTCCTGGAGACCTGCATTGATTTCCTCATTTTTAGTTATCCCACATAAAGCTTTGAATGATAAAGGTGTGAAAAGGGTTCTGGGATAACATAGAAGAGGTCTTTAAGTCTGTGTGTATATATAACAGACATTAAAGGGAAAATACAGGAATTTTACAACAAAAGTTTAAAGGTCAGCTACATGGTAAATTGTTATATTGTAGCGATATCATGAGAATTTTGATACCTGACAGTTTGCTAAGAATTTCTGTAAATAATACTATGTATGTAATTTATATATTCTATATACATACAGGGGTTGGACAATGAAACTGAAACACCTGGTTTTAGACCACAGTCATTTATTAGTATGGTGTAGGGCCTCCTTTTGCGGCCAATACAGCGTCAGTTCGTCTTGGGAATGACATATACAAGTCCTGCACAGTGGTCAGAGGGATTTTAAGCCATTCTTCTTGCAGGATAGTGGCCAGGTCACTACGTGATGCTGGTGGAGGTTCGTCCTTGTGGTATGCTGACATTACCCTGGATACCGTGGCTCTTGATACATCACAAAGACTTGCTGTCTTGGTCACATATGCGCCAGCAAGACGTGCACCAACAATTTTTCCTCAATTTGTCCTCTTTTGAACTCTTATGTTGTGTGCATTGCAGTATTTTGAGCAGACCTGTGCTCTTACCTGCTAACTGAACCTTCACACTCTGCTCTTACTGGTGCAATGTGCAATTAATGAAGATTGGCCATCAGGCTGGTCCAATTTAGCCATGAAACCTCCCACACTAAAATGACAGGTGTTTCAGTTTCATTGTCCAACCCCTGTACTTAATATACAGTATATCGTCACTGTCCAAAAAAAACAAGTATCTCAAAATAGCAACTTTACAGGAGAGAAAAAAAACTGCATTTAACTTTAATGGAAGTCAATGGAACCAGACATCTTTGGACCATGTCTTTTGATCCATTCTGGTCCAATTTTCACACAAAGTAAACAGCAGCTGCTCTTTTCATAAGATACATGTAATTAAAAATTGACAAAAATTAAGATACATGTTTTTCAATGGACAGCAACAATATATAAAATACTCTATATATAATACTTTTTGGATGTGTATACGTGAAGAACCTTTTTAAATCTTAAAGAACCGCCACATAATGTAAAGGTTCTCTTCCAGCGGTCATGGAATTTGGGCCTAGGATTCTGTTTCTGGTCCTGTATTTTATGTTCACTGGTAGGTAATTGAACTGTTGATGTAACCAATTGGTCATCCAGTGTCAAACCTACAAGCCACTGCAAAATCCAGGACCAGAAAATGGATTTATGGGTCTGGATTTCACAACCTCTGTTTTATACCAATTAACGGCTTCTTTAAACCAAGGCACATTTAGAGACGCTCATTTACATTAACATTGTATGCCCGCTTGTGAGCAGAGACGACATTAAGCCGAACATTATTTCTAATTTCAGTCGGTGTTAAACGGAAATAAAAAAACAGGAATTTTGTGCCAAATGTGCGAATCAGAGGTTTGTTTGTAAAGACCAGCCACTGTGGAGCACAGTGCTGTTTCTGAAATCACATGGCTCTCAGGAAGCAGGATTTTGTCTTTATCGTTTCGAATCACGGTCAGCATCTGTTGTGCTGTGTACAGAGGCTGCTGGATGACATCTGGTGGGGCTAGAAGTTAAATCTATGCTCGAACCTAATCGGCAAGCACATCAGTCACATGCGTGACGCACCACGGCGACATCGTTAGAAAGTGTCAGATACGAAACCCTGTTTTACACACTGCTGAACATGTTTTTAAGACAGGAACGGCTCCACAGGGGGTTGCCTCCACACACCAGACACTTACCACTGAATTTAGATGGATACAAATGAGGTCTTGTTGGCAGATACACGCTACAGATTTACAGCTTGCTTATATTTAAGAAAATGTCCTATACCTTCAAATCCAGACATCAGTATAAGCTTGTTTGCTGTGGATTTAGTAAAATGAATAGACTCTCTTTTTGTCCACTGTCCACATGACCTGCATTGGTTTTCTCATTTTTACTAATCCCATTTGAAACTACCAATAGTAAAGGTACTAAAAGGGCTCTAGGATAACGAGATAGCAAGAGTCTTTAAACCCTTGAATATTCTGGTTCAGGGTTTTGTCGTCACTGGTATGTATGACATCAGACAGCCAGGCCGTTACACCAACAGTTCTACTAAGGACAATTCTGTTGTCAGGGACAAAGAATTGGGTTTGACGCGCAACGAACTAAAAGCCAAAGGAGGTTTATGTGACACATTGATAGTCAAACACAACAGCAAAATCAAGGCAATCATAACAGAAGGGATAATGCAGGGTCCAAGACAGTGAGACAGGCGGAGACCAATAACCAAGAAGTCAAAACAATCAGACAAACAGATCGAAAAGGTGAAGAGAAAAAGAGAGTAAGTTGAAGACAAAGGAGGTCAAAACCAGAGATACGAGGAAAAGACAAGAGAGAAACGCTGAGAGGTTTGGCAAAACTTTGCAGTGTGTGTGTGTGTGGGGGGCTTAAATGCAGACTGATAAGCGGTTGGTGTAGCTCAGCGGGTAACACCACTACCCGCCAGGGAGCTACCACCACATGTGGGAGACTGGGGTTCGAATCCTGGTCTGGGTAACTATGTGGTGCTACACCAATAAGAGTCCTTGGGCAAGACTCCTACCACTACATTGGCCTACCTGTAATATTAACCTTGTAAGTCGCTCTGGATAAAAGTGTCAGCTAAATGCCAGAAATGATAATTGATGACAGCTGTGCTAGAACTTGGGAGACCTTGAGCGTGAAGGATTGGGAGACTGGGGACATGTGAGTGTGACTGCATCTGTTAGTGCACTGTGGGAAATGGAGTCCGGGAGATCGGTGGTGTCAGGGAGACTCGAGGGTGTGACATCTGTACTAGAACCACTTTTGGTTCCCTTTCAGTGTGGAGTCAGTATAAACACTGTTCTTATTTAATTACTGGAAAATATAGAGACTAACAAGTCAATGAAATCACACATTTATGTTTTAACAAGACGGGAAATGTTTTACTGGTATTAAGTATGTATATTTCACTGTTCCATTCTAAACACAAGTGCCCAAACATAAGTGCATTGTTAAGGACATGACTGAGAAGCGTAAATACCCTAGCTGACATCCAGAAACAATAAAAGCATTACTCTTTGCCACACTAGCATGATGGGATGTCATCCATCCAAAGGTCCATCGAATGGTCTTTACATTGGTGTAGCTGAATAATGAGATTTCAGTACATTGAACTGACATACAGCCAACCTCAAACACTGCTGTTCCTCCAGAGCACTAAAATCCTAACTGGTCCTGACTCTTTAATATTAACTCCCCCCAAAATGTACACAGAACAATGGAGCAACAGTAAAAAAGATGGTGGGCTACATGCGGAAACCTACCCTTCCAGGCTGACGTTCCGAGTTGATGTTGGTACTTTTCATGCCCTTTCCAAGAAATTGATCTGCCAGCATGCATTGTTGTTTTTCATCTGCAAATGAGGCTAAAACTGGCTTCCTATTCCCCACCTACTTTACTGATTCTTCTGTTCCATCTTAACAGCTTGTAATTTCTCCTACAGCTTGTACAGGTTCCAGAATGCCACTGTGGCACCATTTAAGGTGGAGTGGAGAATTCGTAAAACAAGCTGGCGAATAGAAAGCCAGCTTAAGCTTGCACGTATTTAACAGGCTCTTTAAACTTAAAATAATATTTACCTAGCGCAGCTAACCCTTTTGAAGCACTGTAATATAGAGGTCTTAATTTCAGTTTCTTCTAACATCAGGCTGTGTCTGTTTCTGGTGTGTATTTTTTTGATGCAGAACACCGAGCTTCTGAACACGGCCGTGTTGACTGGTAAGAAGGTGTCTATACCGGTGAGGGTGCTAGGAGTGGAGGCAGATGGCTCTGTCTCAGACATCACCAACTCCAGCAGGTGCAGGTCAGCAGATGAAGATACTCTGAAGGTACAGCACATCACAGCACAGCCGCTATCCACTGCTCTGCCAATTACACTCACCGCGCGCCACTCATTACCAGCCTAACACTCTCTCCCAGTGACATCTCCATTACACCTGGCAGGGCTGAGGATGCTGGAGTTGTACTGAGCAGGAGCACTGACAAGCCCCAGTGCCCAGCTCCTTATTACAGATTAGAGACTTCATAAAGTTACTTCTGAGACAGAGAGAGAGAGATGGACGGAGAGAGGCAGAGTGACCCAATAGCCTCTATCTGAGGCTGCGCTTTTTCCTACCCTGAGCACATCCCTGCCCCCGGGGCCTGTCTTTTCTTTGCGTGTTTATTATGAAGAGCTGAGACCTTTATCCAGTTATTATTGAATCATTCTCTCGAGCCTCTCTTGCCAGGACCTCGATGCTTTAACAGAGGGTTTAAAGCGTTTAAAGGGGTCAAATCTGAAGATGAATCTGCACTCCACTTTTTCAGCTCATTTCTGGCCCAGTGTGGCATATAGCAGCAGCCTAAGACACACACATGGCGAGAAACACAAGCAGTACGCATTATGCATTGCAGATTAAATGACCGGCCGGAACTGGGATAAGGAGACACACTGTTACAGACACACTGTACTGTTGTTCCACCAAATTGCCAGTGACGAGCCAGGAAGGAAATAGCTGATGGCTTTTTAATGATTATTTTGACTGAGCATAGACTAAGTGCTCTCGGTTGTCCCTGAAGCATTGAGAGGAAAGGAGGAGGTAACAACAGTAATACATTTACTAAATGAGACAGCATAACCATATGGAGCGCCATTCCATGTTGTATTTCAGGGCCTTTCAGTGCTACATTAGCATAAAGCCACTAAACCCTTTCTCAGGGGCTGATGAGTTTCACACTGTGGTCTTTGTCTCCGGCTTTAACAGGGTGATTTAACAATATTATGGCAATTTACCACCGTAAATTATCACAGTAACAATTTCCAGCCGTACAGTGTATCGCATTAAATGGCTCTTTTCCTTCTTGTTGCAGGTGTCGGAGAGGTGTGAGAGTGTGTATATGAATGGAGAGGAGACGAGAGGCAGGGTGAGGATGGCAGTGAACTTCACCTACAGCCACCTGAGTGCACAACTGGAGGTCAGCGTGTGGATGCCTCATTTGCCTCTACAGATTGACATGTCTGACCCAGAACTCAGCCAGATCAAGGGCTGGAGGGTGCCTGTTTCCGAGGCCAAGAGGTTAGATGACATTTTGCATGTTGGTAATACAGAGTCAAGATGAAATTGGTGTAGGAGATGATCAAGGTTTACGGTCATTTCAGTATTTGAAAGAATCTTATAATCTTCTCGTATAATCTTCTATATTTATGGCTTTGAAGTTCCTGACAGCCATATATATATATATATATATATATAGTTCTATGGAATATCAGTATTAACCAGCAGCCAATGGATGGTTTGGTTTAATTTACATGGACTGTACCTACAACAAATCACATGGTCTCTCAGTGGTTGGTGTGGCTCAGCGGTTAACGCCACTACCTGCTAGAGAGCTTCCACCCCATGTGGGAGATGGGGGTTTGAATCCCAGTCTAGGTAACAAATGCTGAGCTACACCAATAAGAGTCCCTACGCAAAACTCCTAACACTGCACTGGCCTACCTGTAATACGAATAACCTTGTAAGTCGCTCTGGATAAGAGCGTCAGCTAAATGTAAACTCATGAGCTCCCAGTTACTACTATTTGGGATAAGATCTGACTTCATGTCAGCTAATTCAGGAGTGGATTTGGGAAGGGGTCCCTGCTGTTGGTAAAAAATGAGCACACCAATGAATTCATTATGAATTATCCACAAAGCTCATACAACAGTATGCAAGGTGAAACGCCTGTGCAGCTCTCTCTGTCCGTATTACAAAACTAAAGAAGTAGGTACATGCACATTGTTTTGTAAATGTGAACCAGTTCCTAAGCTTCAGGATCAGTTTTACACATAGTGTCAGTTTTAAGTAATAAGACTTAAATAAAGCAGTCTTTTATCTTGTTTTAATGATGACCACAATCTTAATATAGATAGACTTTATTGATCCCGAAGGAAATTTAGCAGCCAGTAGCGGTTTCACAAAAAGAGAACAGCATAGATACAAATACAAATACAGAAATAGAAATAAAAACAGTGTTGTGCAGTATGAACAACCTAAATGGGTCGGTCGGTACCGGCAGCAGTATTACTAACTGTTAAGCTATAAGCTATAGAACTATACATAGTGCAGGTCACTATCGATGGATATGTAAATATAAATATATAAATATATCTCACTTCGTAAGGAGGCAAGAAATATATACAAGAGTACAAATATAACTGCAGGCTGTAGAAAAGACCAAAAAAAAAAGTAATAAGTAAATGTGCATGAATGCGCAAGGGACACGGTAATCAGCAGATACATGACTGAATGAATTAACATCATAATATTACCCAAAGTCAATGAAGAATATTGTATATAGCTTTAACAGCTGCAAAGAAGTTATTCTAAAAATCATGTTTCGAGCTTTCGAATCTGCCTAAAAGATTGTGGAGATTAGTGGCTTGTGGAGGTGGAGTGACATGTGCACATCTGACAAGTGACAACAAACCATTCATCTTGGCACTGACCATGGTGCCTCCACACATGGATCTGTTGGTCCTGTCCACCTAAACAAAAGCAGGACTCGTCACTAAGGGTTGCACACCTACCCACCAAGTTTCATTCCTGTCAGTTGGTTCCTTTTGGGTGAAACTATCTGTGCTGCTATTCTTTTGACGATGTGTATGTACAGACGAATCGTTCGACTGCTACTATGTGTGTGTTTGTGTATATGCCTATGCATAGTTGTATGTATAGATGTATATAATTCTGCCTCCCGTCCCTCCCCTATCTAGGTCTTGAGTATATAGTTCGATAATATGTAATTCTTAATACCCTGCTGTCACCTGCAGTTAGCATGAATAAAACCTGGGAAAACATGTACATTAATGTAAATGTTAATTTCTAGTAATCTGCCTGTTTTGATTGGTCGATTTATCATGAAATGTTCATGCAATATAATAGGCAGCTGGCTCTTTCAAATAATGTAAAAAAAATCCTTTTGACATTACAATTACAATACACACCCACCAGTCACTTTATTAGGTACACCTGAAACTGTTTCAGATACTTCTAGTTCATATACCTGTAATTCATTTCACAGAAGGCTAAACCACCAAGTGTAGAGAATAAAGACCTCTATCTGAGCTTGTGAACTTGAGTGACAGAAAGACAGAATCTGTCAGATCATTAAAGTTGGAGTAGGATTTTTTTTTTCTGCCCTGCCTAATACGTTCATACATAGATGTGACATGCAAGGTAGAGGAGGAAGGGCTGAGGTTTAGTAAACAGCCTCGATGGGCCCTTCCTTCCTTGTGTCAACTTGTCTAAGCTGTTGGTGGTGGTGTTATAGTGTGGGGGAAGTCTTCTGGACATATATTGTACTCCCTAATATCACTCAGTTACTGAGTAATGCTGCTGACCATGTACCTCCCTTCATGACCACAATTTAGCTATCCTATAATGGCTACTTCCAGTATGACAATATGCCTTGTCACAAAGCACCAGTCATCTCAGACTGGTTTCATGACAGTGAGTTTAGCGGACTTCACTGGGTGAACACTGAGTCTAGCGGCAGAACAGGAGATTAAAAGCATGAACGTCCACCTGATAAATGTGGTGAAATCATGTCTTCGTGGGCCAGAATCTCAAAGGGATATTTGGAAAACCTTGTTAAACCCATCATCACACAAGGAATTCTCATAAAGAGTTCATAATGAAGTGTCTGGTCATTCATTAACCCAGAGTTAGCACAAGGTAACTGCAAGCGTTCCGTCTGGCTTGTATTCATTTATAACTGTAATCAACAATGCCATTAAAATGATTGACATGCGTGTGTATATATTAGACGGCTGGATTACTATTATTGAACTCGCATAATCAGCGCTGTGTTTAAAGCAGCATTGCGCTGGGGTAATTGCAGTGTTGTGAATGCCTAACTGATTAATCATCAGTTTTGCAAACAGCGTGCAGATGTAAACATGTAAGGACAACCTTGTTCAGATATCACCTAGCCAGTGGTTTACCTTACATTATCTCCAATAATAACTGTGGTCTCTGTACATTCAAGGGAATGCCTTAATGACCTCAGCATGCAGTGTATGGCGTTATATGCGGCCATATTTAAATTTGATTGGGTGTGTGGTTTAGAATGAATTTGCCTTAGACACAAGTACCATACTTATGTAAGGATGCAACACCTCACTGACATTTTCCTACCACAGTTCCTGCTAGTTAGAGAAGTTAGTGCAGAGACAGTTTTCTGCACGACTCAGGTAAATATATATATATATATATATATTTATATATACATACAGTAAAGATGAGAAAGTGTAGCCGGGTTCCTGGAAGTAGCAGAAAAAAACAATGAAAAAGAAGATGGAAGAAAGAGGTTTTTCATTTTCTCTCCCATGTCTTGAAGGGCAACCTGGGACAGCGAGGAAGATGATGAGAAAAAGGGGAGAGGGTGCATGCTGCAGTACCAGCACAGCCTGGTCCGAGTGCTTACGGCCTTTACAGCTGAGGCTCCAGACTCGAGCGGTTCCTCTCCTGTGTACTTTCTGGGCCCCGAATGGTTGGTGGATGTGACTGGGCTGGTGCGCTACTCTCTGAAGGTGGGGGACACGAGCATAATGCGGCTACAGTCTGGAACAGTGCTGAGCGGCAGGGCAGCTGGAGTCACTACTGTACAGGTAACAAATCCTCATGGGAGAAAGTTCAGCTGCCTTTTTGTTTGTATGGTGGTGAAAGAAATGCCAGTTTGTGTTTTTACTATTTATACCAAATAGTGTGTTTGGAGACACCTTTAAAGATGTACCTACTTACTGGGCAAGTGTGCAGTAATGCTGTAATAATAACTTGAAGGGATCCTGTTATGCTTCTCCAGGTTTTCCCTTTCCTTTTTTTGGTCGTAGCTTTTTTTGCTTGTTTGGTTTTCCAAAATATAAAGCCTACAGTACAGTACACACCAGATGCACAAACTCTCTACCACACAAACCACTTTTCTCAACTGCTTCCAGCCCTTTCCTCTGTTACAAGCTGACATCATTGCGTAAAACAGTCCTCACTGCCTGCCCACAGAAAACTTGGCACACCCCTTAATACCACTTTCCATTGCTACCATGTTCTGTTTAACCAATCAAAACATAGTGAGCGAACTGACCAATCAGACCACACTCAGCTCATTGGGAGGTGGGGCTTCAAGGCACAGAGCCAAAACCATTGTGAGAATAGACAGAGCAGCATGAGGGTGGAACTTTTAGCAGGGTGCCACTCTGGTGGTTGTCCAGTCGGAACTGAGTGGGTGAGCTGACCCCAAAGCAATCTGGGCTGCTCAGGAGGTGGGCCTTTAAGACACAGGAGCAGGAACACACTGTACCAGACAGAAAATAATGGGGAATTTTATAAATGGATGCACGTAAATCTATACTTGACGTCAAAACTAAAATTTTGGTACACTGAAAATTAGCGTAATAGGTCCCCTTTAAAGAAGAGTAATTTCACAGATTTTTCAAAATTGCTTCATAATTCAGTCTTTCAGAATGGTTAAACTCAACTCAGACCTCTCTAGAAGGATAAAGACTCAACATGTACAACTTGTTAGACAAAAGACTTCGAGACCGACGTGTGCAGAACTAAAAACCAGGAATGGTTTATTACAAAACAGGGAATCACAGCAAGCATCAGTACACAGCGAAACAATGGGAGAAGCTAAATCAGATACAGGGACAGATGGAGGTCAGAACAAGGTAGAACAAGCAGCGAGGGCGAACAAGTTGAAAGGGGAAAAACGAAGGGAAAAACCTAAGAGAGAAAGCAGAGGTACAAACCGTAGAGTCAGGACACGCGCAAAAGGGATACGGTAAAAGAGTAGTAAAGGGACGAAGGGAGTCGGAAACCAGAGTAAGACCATGCGAAGAAAGAACGCTCAGGATTGCTAACCTAGGTTTGGCAAAGCTTGGCAAAGTGTGAGTGTTTGTGAGTGGCTTAAATACAGGAAGTAATTGGATTCAGCTGAGGTTAAAACTCGGGCGATCTAGAGCGAATCACAGCGTCTGACTGGGGGCGCATAGACATGACGTCATCGAGCGTGGCCCTCTGGGAAGTGGAGTCCTGAAGAGCGGAGAAGCCGGGGAGAGGCGGAGGCGTGACACAACTATTGACAAGTGAACCTCTACATCTTCTGGATTTGATGCTGAAGTTGATAATGGTTAAGTGGTGGAAATCTGAAAGTGGAATATTTTGCCTTACATCATGGTGTGATACTTTCCACTATGGATGTCTTTTAAAAATGAGCTTTTGGTCAATAGCTTAAAATGTCTCAGGCCTCAGGCAGCATATTCATAACTAATCCATGTGGTAAGTGTTTGTAAAATAGCTTTATGAGGCCATAAAATTTCCAACAATTATGAAAAAACCTGACCCTGGCCTTTCATATGAGACTACTCTGAATTATTTTATTGAAATGCTAAACAGTTTAAACTTTGAAAAGCTGGAATTGGAACAGCCAAAAAAGTATAAACTTCTTATGTGTTTAAAGCCCCCAAATCATCATTTAGGTGAAGCCTACTCCTTATACCAAAGAAGTAGTGTTGCGTCATTTGGAGAAAAGCTGTTTTATAATAAAATCTTTTAATAACAAAAGACGTCTTTCCTCCAAATGTTGCAACACTCATCTTTATACTGATTTTATACTTTTCTTATTTTTTTTTATACTATATTCTTTTCTCTCATATCTGGTGAAATTCTCTCTAAATTCCAGCAGCTGGCAATAAAGCAGAAGAGTAAAACCTCTGATGCTGCCACAGTGGTTCATACCCGCAGACAAACCAAGAAAAATAAAAGGCAGGACATAGATTTCAGGGCAATCTAGAGAAAAGACAGGGGTGAACATCGATGTGGCTTTCCAGTGCTGTGGAGAGCTAATGGAGGTGAAGGCCATGAACAGTGTCACAAAGCTTTTAACACTGAAAGCTGAAGCTGTATATATTTAGTTGAGCCTTAAAACTGTAAGCTATGTCTAACTTCCACCGGCAGCATCTGTGATGAAATGAAGCTCTACTGGATAGATATGCTGATGTCTGTTAGCATGAACATGCTGCTAAGAAGTAAATGCAGGACCTATTGATGCAGCACCTACAAACTCTGCTCTGTTTGTTACTGTTTTGGGTCAGGTGGTGTCTCCACTTTCGGACACGGTCCTGGCTGAGAGGATGGTTCGGGTGCTGGATGATAAAGTGAGCATCACAGAGCTGGGACTGCAGCTGGTCTCGGGCCTCTCGCTGAGCCTCCAGCTCGTTCCAGGAAGCAACAGGGCCATTGCGGCCACCGCCACCACCCAGGACACCATGCACACCCCCAAACAGGTCATTCATCAGTGACAAAAGAATCCTGTTTTCTGCTGCAGCGATACGAAACTGCTTTCTTTTTTTCCAGAGCATCTGGTGCCGGAGATTTTCGGTCCGAATGAATATCTTCTCGTAAGATTCAGAGCACGCTGAGAACTCAATAATATCACAGATTAATAGAGCTCGCACATGTGCTAGGGCAGAATCACTTTTTACGAAATGTGTCAGGGGAAACCATTAGATGCTCTAAATTCTTTTAGATGACAGCCAATTCAGATTTTGCGTTTCAGTAATACGGCCATTTGGTTGACCCAGTCAATATCAGGCTATTAGTACTCGGCGAGGGGCTTCATCCGTTTATGTGATGGGCTCAGCCAGTGCAGCTCCACAGGCTATGCATAATATATTTCACCTCAAAATATAGGACAGCCTGTGGCGGCAGTTGTTCGTGTTAGCCGGCAGCTCTGGGTGTTCTTGCTTGTTACAGTGATTAGTCTGCTCGTTGCCCCTCTGGTGTTGTTTTTTTTTTATCCAGATGGATTTTTTTCTTTTTCTTTTTTTTTTTTACACATAAATATTGATCCCTATGGTTAAGCGAAGCTCAGCGCCGGGGGTTTATAGGGCAGTGATGTACTCAATTCCGACTCTGAGTTAATTATTAAAAGATTAACGTGTTCATTTCCTTGAACATGACACTAATTAGATAGATAGATACATACATGTACTTTATTGATCCCCAGGGGGAAATATGTATGTTTGAGACAGTAGCAGAAGAACATCAGATATCTTTTACAAATAATACATGCAGGCTCTTATAAACGTTTGGATATCCATGGTCATAGTACATGTTTTGCTGATTTGTTGATTTAAGTGAAAATAAGTGCACATCCTGTACAGCAGCCTCAAGTTTATCTAATCAGTGCAGAGCATGATGGGCCCTGGGGGTGGGGGGGTTGGACATAAAGGTAGAAAGACTTACTAATTGAATTTCATTTTTGAGAAATTCAGAATTTCAATTTACATACAATACCAGTCAAAAATCTACACACTCCCAACTAAATGGATGATCTTTAAGACTCTACAGACTTACCCTGATATAGCACATATACTCTTGATATATTACAATTATAATTATTTTTTAACATATACAGTATATTTTGTTGTGTAAAAAAATCCGCTTTTTTTCCACAATTTAAAAGCTCTAGCTACCCTTTCAATTTACCAAATATTAATGATGGATAGACCAATAGAATTTGGCATAATTGCTTAGCTACAAATCAATATGTCAACCTCCACTGCAGGTTAAGAAAGTGGTTTTATCCTCCTGTAAATTTCCGTTCTGAAGGTTTTTAAGGTGGACTGAATAATTCAATGAGTGCTATTTCATAGTTTGATGTCTATACTAAGGCAAAACAATGAGCTTAATATAAGAAAAATCTTGTATGAGTAATTATGAGTAACAGTGCTTACATTTTGACGGTTTCTGTATAATAATAATAATAATAATAATAATAATAATAATAATACATTTAAAAAAGCTATTATTAACAATAAGCCACCGCTTTCCTCCTTTGCCTGACATTGTCCAGAGTCTTCATTCTGTGTGCCTTGTGCTAAATATACTGAACACAGACTATGATTTTAAGCCCTTTATAGGCTGTGATATGAATTTCCTTGTATTGCATCACAGGAGGCGGTGGTTGCCTGCTGGGTGAAGTTCAGCGATGGTTCTCAAGCTCCTCTTGACCTGTTTGATCCCAGCGGCTACGCGCTCACCGTCAGCTCACTGGATAAAAGGGTGGTGTCGGTGGGGAAGGTTCCGGGGCGTGTCGTGGTGGCGGAGGCGGAGGGACATGGCTTGCTGCTCCGAGCTGAACTGGCCATCTGCGAAGCCTGTCAGAAGTCCAAACGCAAGAGCAAGTTGGCCGTGGGTGCCGGCACCGTTAGGGTCAAATTCCTGTCGTCCGAGCAGCCGGCTGGGGAGAGTGGGAGGACGAAGCCTGGCATTCAAAGTGTAGCTGATTATGGCAGCGATTCTGAAGAGAGCAAACTCAAACTGAGCTTGACCTCTTCTCATGGCTTGGTCGATATCTTCAGGAACAGTAATTCTATGCAAGAGAGCACCACAAGAGAGATCATCACATCAACCAAGTCCAGCCTGCAAGAGGCCATCGGAGGGGCCATATCAACCATCAGAGCAGTGAGTGGGTTAGGGTTGTCTGCTACGAAGCCCGGAGTTAACAAAGCTCTCGTTACGGTTGGCCCAGCAGGCGTTTTAAGAAAGAGCTTTGGCAACCTGCTTGACCAGTCAGACTTCACTTCCCAGGAGGAGGAACCTAAAGAGGATCCATCCTTGGTGGAAAGTGATTTGATGCGAACATTTGGTTTTTTCACGGACTTGGAGATCTGCATCTATTCACTGGTGGGAGTCTCCTGCTTGGCAATCATAGCCATCCTGCTTAACTGTGCCACTCACAACACGAAGTCACGCAGTAAGAAGTCTCCAGTGCAGTGCCAAGGTCCTGATGAGCACAAGCATCATTGGGTCCGCCTGGGCACGGCTGCAGAACAGAGCAGGGCTGCGCCAATTGTGACCTCGCAAGTGCCAAGCACTGCTGCAGAGATGCCAAGAAGCATGGAAATGCAGCAACCGATGGAAAGACCTATAGTAACAGAGATGCCCAGAGTCAGGGAGATGCCCACAGTGCCCTGTGAAGAGAGAACAGCCACTTTGGGCAGAAGGAGCAACACTCTGCCCCCGAGACCAGACCCTTTGGCAGTTAGGTCAGCGACTCTACTACCGAGGCCGATACGGAGCGAGCCGCTGCACTCTCCGACCAGCAAAAGAAACCAGGTCCAGTTTACCACCTTCACCACTCTCGACATCAAGCACTTGGCAGCGCTCAAGAGAAATGGGCTGGATTTCAACTGGGCCAGCCAAGAAGCCGGAGGTGTTAATCATGCAACAGTGGCCAGTCAAGCAATAGCAGCCAATCATGGTGGCTCGTGTAGTCTGGTAGGGGCAGCCAGTCAGGTCGGCCTGTGCAGTCAGGTTAAGGCAGCCAGCCAGGCAGGCATGTGTAGTCAGGTTCAGCCAGCCAATCAGGTAGGCGTACAGTTTCAAGTGGGAGGGTGCACTCAAGCAGGAGATTGCACAGAGTCCAAAGGATTTCTCCCTGAAGCTCCATGGCCCACAGTTAAACCAGTGCCACAGGTTTAATGAATGAATGTCTTTGATGAATCTGTTTTAGTGCAATTTCGAGCAAATAACTCCTAAAGCATTGTGAAGGTTGAGCCCTCTTTTTATTGACACATATTTATTTATGTAAATAATATGTACATTTATCAACTGGATTTTTTTGAGCTTTTGTACATTTGTATGGAGAAATTTAGAGTCAGATTAAAGGGAACAGCAGTTTATTATATAATAATTATTATATATATTTATGTATATATGGTTTAGTTCTTTATTTTGTTTGGAAATGAGCCCTTAATATGTGTATGGTTACTGTACTGTGCAAAACTCAGATATTACTTTTTGGTTAATTGTATTTCCAGTCAAAATGGCCATTAGTGCAAGTTATTCATGTTTCGAGAAACATATTGTTGTATCTGAACAAAAAACCTTGTATCTCCATATTTAAATTTTTTTACATAATTAAAAAAAAACACCACCAGCTGCTTTCTGCATTGTGTAAAAGTTCATGTTTGGTGGACCATTAGAAGCTGTTTAAAATTTGGAATAAAATTTCTTTTCATTGGCATACCAGGGTTGCACAATGAAACTGAAACACCTGTCATTTTAGTGTGGGAGGTCTCATGGCTAAATTGGCCCAGCCTGGTGGCCAATCTTCATTAATTGCACATTGCACCAGTAAGAGCAGAGTGTGAAGGTTCAGTTAGCAGGTAAGAGCACAGTTCTGCTCAAAATACTGCAATGCACACAACATTATGGGACATACCAGAGTTCAAAAGAGGACACATTGTTGGTGCACGTCTTGCTGGCGCATCTGTGACCAAGACAGCAAGTCTTTGTGATGTATCAAGAGCCACGGTATCCAGGGTAATGTCAGCATACCACCAAGAAGGACGAACCTCCACCAGCATCACGTAGTGACCTGGCCACTATCCTGCAAGAAGAATGGCTTAAAATCCCTCTGACCACTGTGCAGGACGCAGTATATGTCATTCCCAAGACGAACTGACGCTGTATTGGCCGCAAAAGGAGACCCTACACCATACTAATAAATGACTGTGGTCTAAAACCAGGTGTTTCAGTTTCATTGTCCAACCCCTGTACTTCAACAATACAATCATGTTATAACTGTTGATTTCCTTCCCTTGTTAAATTACTATGTTGGAGATACAAGGTTTTCATTCTGACACTGACAATCTATCTGACCACAAATTACACAAAGCCTCCAACACTAGGTATAAAACCGAGTCTGTCTAAATCTATATATTTAGTTCATCCACTCTTTACCTTTCTGCACTCTGCTGCCCTGTAACGCCTCCATCCTTCCTGTCCTAAAACCAAAGACTAACAGCTCCTCTCGACAAAAGCTGCTCCTGAAAGTGTCACTGACATTTTATTCCCCTTCAAAGAGACGCTAACATTTACACGAGCAGCCACCCAAACCCACCTAAAGGAGATATTGCTGAGGAGATTAGATACAGACTAATCGACTTGCGTGAGGTAGAGGAAAGTCAACGGAAAATAAGTGATAATAGCAGGAGTTTCTGTCTCCATCAGATAAACAGCACTTAAAGCTTTAATCTTAGAGGAGAAAATCAAGCCCCACTCCTGCTACAAGTCTGAAAACATTTACAGGTATTTCTGTTCACCCCTCCACTGTGAGAAGACAACTTTATGCTATGGGTCTGAAAGGAAGTGTAGCAGTCAAGAAGCCATTACTGAAAAAAAGAAACAGACAAGAGAGAGGAGTGTTTGTACTAGAACACTGCATTGATTGATATAGTGTAGTAAGTAACAAGGTCGCTCCATGCTGTAGACTGGTGTTCAATCCCCACATGGTGACATTAAGAATAAAGCTGTTTTCCAGTGTATGGTACCAGCTTGTTGCAGTTGGGGATTTTCCATTAGGTAGTCCTGGTACCAGGTCTCAAGGGAGCTGAGCCGAAGCCAAAAGGTGGTGTAATAATGCTGGAGGTTACGGCTAGGTTGGAGAGAATCGCTGAGAGTGAGAAGTCTTGTCTTGTTGCCATCAGCCCCCTCTGAACACGCCACTAACATGCAGCATCACTGTAACTGCTTTTCCTTCCTAAACACATACACTAGCTACCGTTTGCATCGTCTTTGAGCAACCATAAGTCTAAACTCTTATGTAGTATTCCCCAAACTTTCCTTTCTCAGCAGTCTGTCTTACTGCCATCAGCCTCTTCTGAACAAAATGAGTCTCCCTCACATTGCACAGTTTCATTCGGCATTGCCAGATGACCAGCTACCCTGACAAGCTATATCTGCAGTGGAAATGCAAAGTAACTGGTACCAAAAGCAAGTGGAGCCAGGCGGTACCATGCATTGAGAAAGTGGCTTGAGAGTCTTTGGGCAAGAGTCCTAACAAGTCCATCAGGTGTGTCTGTCTAATGTCATAAATGGTAATGTGGATCCTGGAACCTGGAAACTGGAATGAGGAATAAGGTTTAATAGACTGGTGTGCTGAAATCTGTAATTGGGATTGCTTGAATTTTTAGAAGCAGAAAATGCCACCGTCTTCTGAAACTGAGATATGGAAAAATTGTCTTGCAGATTTCCATGAAAAACTGGAAGCAAGTCTCCAGAAAAAGAATGAAAGCTATAACAAAGACAAAGATGGACACGCTGGTGAGAAGTAATTTGTTAGGGCTTTTGTGTAGCTTGTTAAAGGGGGTCTGTTCTGCTACTCTGCTTTTCCTTTGGTGTGTTGTGTGGCTTTGTGTGCATGTATGTCTGTAGAGTTATAAACTCTTAGAAAAAGTACACGCCAGAGGGAGAAACTCTCCCACAGAAACCAGCTTTCTCAGCTGCCTGAAATACATAGTTGGAATTCCAGGCTCCAGATGATGTCATCTCGTAACACAATTTTTAATTGCCCTCCTACTGACAAGCTTGTCACACCCTCAAACAACACTACCTCTCTCAATTTGACCAGTCAGAACAGAGTGGGTGAGCTGACCAGATCAGAGCAAACTGGGTTCATCAGGAGGCGGGGCTTAAAGACACAGGAGCTCTAACAGAGTGGCAGACACACAGTGAATAGGCCCAGTGGGCTTATGAATAAGGCATTATCCTTCAGGGCTGAGGATTGGGGATTCGAGCCCCATCTGTTTCAACTTTGTAGACTAAAGACCCATCTCTCTGTAAAGCACTTAAGTGAGTAAGTGCTAATAGGTGTATATATTAAAATGCTTGGCTTTGGCACCTATGCTGAGCATAACCTTTCCTCTCTCTCGGTAAGAGTGCTGGGCTGGGATTGCTGTTTAGTGCTCTTATGCTGTATATATAACTGTGTATTCTTCGTTTAGGCATTAGCACTGGCCCCTGTTCGGGCAGAATCTGAGCCGATGCTGGGTTTTAAACTCTTTAGTGTCATGCTCACATCGGTCCGAGTTCTTTGTTGGCACTTTTTATTCTTTATTATTTTGCTTACTTATATTTTATTTAATGATTAATGATATTAATGATATTTGATTTATTTTGCTTTTGTTATTATTATTTATTATGTCTTTGTATGTTCTCCCTTTTATGGAAAGCACTTTGAATTGCCCTTGTGTATGAAAGGTGCTGTACAAATAACCTTGCCTTGCCTTGCCTTTGTTCCTGACATTTAGATGCTAGACTCTTTTTGTGCTAGCTAGGAAACCTTCTCTGATGGAACAAGAAGCATGACTGTAAGTCCCTCTGGATAAGAGCGTCTACTATACATCATAAATGTAAATAAATGTGAATATAAATAAATACAGATGTACAGTATGAGAAAAACACGATGATTGGGGAAAACTGAAGCGTGTAAACCTGTGCTAGTAAATTAGGAACACTGAAAAATGAGTAACCTGTACTTAGTAACTGTTTTGACTGGAAGTTGTATGGATGAAAGGTGGGTCTCTGACTTCTCCGGTGCTGTACATGTTTATTGTATTGCAAGTTTTTACTTTGTTTTCTTTCTCGTGTTGCAAGTTGACTTTTCAGAACCACAAAGTTGAGAAGTGAAATAAGTTTTGTTGTCGCAAAAATCTAATAAACTGCACATTTTTCCAAACTTACATCAGTGCAGTTTCCTCTTTTAAATAACTCCAGATTTCTTCAAAAAAACAGAATAAGATTGAAGATCGGCCTGTTTTGAAGAGCAGTTCTCTCCTATTTGCCTTGTGAGTGTTGATTGTGTCCCTGTGTAGAGGAGTTTATCTCCTCTGTGACCTGTTCCCTGCCTCAGTTCATCAGTGCCTCTCTCTCTGACAGCTCGGAGTGAAAGGAGAGAAATCTCTGCTGCACACACTTCTCCATTATTCTGATAGCGGCAGAATGCCGGGCTGGGAAAGGCAGCTTGTGTCCTCCACAGAAGAGAAGTATTGATAACTCTCTCCAAGCCAAAGCTGCAGGATCGCATCGTTAAATTGCATTCCGGCATCGTAGACGAAAACGGCACTGGCTTAGACGAGCACAGATAATCTGATGTGCTGAAACTCAAGGCTGCTGTGGATTTACCAGAGGAAGAAATGGCATCATCTCCTGCATCTGCTCTGCGGCGATGTCCCGAGCTGCTCAACGGAATCAGTGCATCCAAAAAGTTCTGTTGGGCTCTTATGAAAATGAGTCGTGCATTCACTTACAGTACTGTAAGTACTTAATATGTAAATGTGATGTACTTACAGGGATCACTGGGTACGTCTTTTTCATGGGTTTAATGGGGATTTCCACTGATTCTCCATCATTTTTACACATTGTAAATGATTAAAGGTTCAATGTGTAAGATTGGGGGAACTCTGTTTACATAAGTGGCATAAAGTACTGTATATAAATCTGTGTTCTTATAGTGTATAATTACCTGTAACCATGAATCGCTGAGAATGAGCCCTTTAAATTTACATAGGAGGGGGTCATCTTCAAACAGAGGGTGACGTTTTGTGCCCCCATGGACAAACTAGACACTGGCTTTAGAGAGTGATTTTCACGGTTTTTCGTAAAAGCAGCTGTTGGCGCTGCCTAATCATTTGGCGTTTTGAGAAATTTGAGAACCCAAATTTTCACAAATGGAAACCATGCTTATTACTATGCACATTAAAACACTAAGACAGAAGCCTCATTTTATAGGAAGCGAAAACATGAAGCAAAATGAAACCAGGACAAGTGATGGCAGAAAACCTGATGATCACCATATATCACCTCACACACTTGGAAAGAGAGGAATGGGGGAGTGGTATTCAGCTGGTCACTACTAAATATTCCATACTGCTCCTTTAAGATGGAAATTAGATTGATTTAGAATGGTTCCATGTTGCAGTGCTGCTTTGTAGAGAAACTTGGTGTATCAGAATTGTTCACTGTGGTGGTGATGGGAACCAAATGTCTAACGAGTTAAGTGTCTCTAAAAGCCCCCTCACATTTTATAGGAAGAAATGATTATAAACTTTTGCAAGATTCTGTAAGTAAAATAAGATTTTGACTAAAATTGACTTTTAAGGTCAACATGCATCTGAAAACTGAATGTGTTTGTCTTCCTTAATGAGACAGGCTGCCGAGTAAAACAAGATGTTCAGGAAATAATTGACTTTTTAAATAAAAACTCCATGATTTGATTGAAGCATGAAAAGTGGCCGTTCTTAAACACATGGACTCAGACTCTAACAGTCAAAAGAATTTGTCTGGTTTGCAGAAGAGCTAAAGATTAATAAAAATAAATACATTTTTGGTAAAATGTAAAAATATTTCATAAACACTTGTTAAAATTTCCAGATTTAGTCACAAAATGAAGGCCTACAATATTTTGGTGTGTTTTTTCTGTAGTTGTAAACCATAATTAATTATTTGTTAAGAAGCAGAACTTTAATGTTAATAATAATAATAATAATAATAATAATAATGTTGTTTTACACTATAAGTCATGAAGTAAAGTACTGCTTAGGCATCAATGTTGCATTTCCAAAAAAGAAAAATTGCATCTCCATTTTTGTTGATCTTGACTTTCATGCATCAGTTTCCTGATGAATGGACCAACAATGGCCAAAATTCCAAAACTGCCTGGAAAAAAGTCCAAAAAGGTTCCATTGACTTCCATTAAAATGAATGGAAGTCCTGTCAAGCTGCGTGTGGAGATACTTGTTTTCTTTGGGCAGAGATGATTTGCAGTGATTACACCACCAACGTTCAGCCAGTCTTGCATCAACGAATTGTGCTGTTGGGCCGGATTTAGTGGAGGCCATCCCTGGCACAATTCTGAGGAGAGTTTCCTGTAGACTGGGATTTTGTCACTGCTGGTAGACCTGTATGACCATACACTTCCATACACCTGCAGATTCAGCTACTTCCTTCACACTATGGCATTATGTACGCACAAACTCGATCACTCCTTTCAGCCAATCATTAACACCTGCTTTGGAGCCGTTTACCACACATGGAACGAGACATTCACCGCACTGTAGCACCTCTTCACAATCTATGAATCCTGTCACACACGGGTATTTATAGCGCCATCTGATACTACCACCTTAAACCCACAGGGTGACTGTTTTTTTGGTATGGTGAGTTTACAGTCCAATAATTACTCATGCCTATGACCAATATAACATGCGGTAGCAATCCAGCTTGTGTATTATTTGATAATTATTTGGTAGTTACTATTAATTACTATATAACTGTGAATTACTTGTGTATTCAACTTGTAAAATGTGCACTAAATTATACTTCTAAGATACAAAACAATATTCTGGAGAATGATTTCATTGCAACACTGCATCTACTGCTGTACATACATGGTGACGTGTCAATCTAACCAAAAGAAGTTTTGGTGGCACTGTATTGTAAAATGTGCTATCAGCAAAAGTCATTCAAATAATCTAGAGAATTGTCAACATGCATTAATTTGAAGAAACCTAACTTCAGCTTTAGTTCCAAAGGCAGATCGACCCTAACCCTGCCACTGATTTGTACTCCCTGAACATGGTGATCTGTCAATGGAACACAGAATGTTAGAAACAGGTTCAGTTTAGGAGGGACTCTGCTGCTGCCGCTATCATCATCATCATCATCAGTGACCTCTTAATCCTCAACATCAGATATTCTATTGACAGATTTAAGGGATTGAGGTCATTGTGTTGCTGGATTAACGTGCATTAGTAGACCAACCCCCACCAACACACACGCACGCACAGAACCCATGCCTCGCAATGTGGGCCAAAAGCAAAAACCCCATCTCTTACTCCTTCTCTGAGTCAGTATATGACCAACGAGCCTGTTAATATTTATTGCAAATAAAATTCAGTCGAGTTATTTACAAGGAGGATCGAAGTTTCGCATGCAGAGCACACAGCACCAACATGCACAGCTGCCTTTCCAGTTCTCTCAAAATGAGCCAAAGGAATGAGCTCCCTCTCTGACTTCCACTTCAGCACTGTGAAGTATTTCTATTACTTTGCTGTAAATATTAAGAATACTGTATTAGGCCCGCACTGTACATTTTTCCTCCTATGTGATTCATTCATGATTTTTAATCGCACTGATTTCCCATCAGTGACTACAACTACAATATTATTACAGTATTAATAATAAAGTAATAAAATAAAGTAGCAAAAACGAAGGTGAGAGAAAAGGAAATGGCCTGGTGTCACTCCATCTTCGCCCTCCTACCACAAAAGCTGCAGGAACTGTGTGAGAATATTAAAGCTGCATGGGATGGATTATCACAGGACACCATTAGGAACCTCTACAACTCCACATTTGGCACAAAGGTATAAGAGATGGAAAATGATATTTAATCTTTTATAAGGGGTAAAATTTGAAGGTTACCAATTTCCCAAACAACTAAGGAGTTCTTGGTGGAGGCCCCGTCCTGGGCCCAGGTCTTGAAGCATTCAGACCCTTGCAGATCCTGCCGTATATGGACGACAGGGGCGGAGCCTACTTCCAGGACAACAGGACCAGGGCCAAACTGGTGTTTTGGAGGGTGGGGTACAACATGAAACGCCGGCACCTGAAAGTGCCAAGGTGAGCATGAGCTCGAGTTAAATCCTTTTAAACACAGGTGGCGTTTTGTGGTTGGCCAAAGTAAAGGATGAATAAAAAGAATGAAAAGAGAAAAATAAAGGTGATAATGGCTCATTAAACTGTGGTTTGTTTTCACATTTTGCTCAAAACTGTGGAAGGTAATGTCGGTGCGCAGAGCTAAAAGTCAGATGAAGTAAATGAGCACAGCAACAAAACACGGACAAACATAGAGAGAGAGAGAGAGACAAGGTCAAAGTCAGAATACAGATGGAGGTCGAAACCAGGGTAGGCAGGCAGTGAGGCAAACAAAGTGGAAGGGCTTGGCAAGAGAATGGTCAAGGCAACGAGAGACAGGTCGATAGCCAGGGAGTAGATCAAGAGAGAAAGCCGACAAGGGATAAGCAAAAAGAGGAGGTCAAAACCAAAGCGAGTCAAAAGCCAGAGTCAGAATAAACAGGGAAGAAACGCTCACATATGCAAACTAGGTCGGCAAAAATTCACAATGAGGGAACGTTTCCAAGCGGTGTATATACAAAGGCTAATTGCCTTCAGCTCATTAGAATTTTGGAGACCTAAAACGAAGCTGATTGGACTGTTGGGAACATGTGGGTGTGACATCATAGGCTGACGCCCTCTGGGAAGTGGAGTCCAGGGGAGCAGTGGAGGTGGGAAAACTCGGAAGCGTGACAGCTAATATTTAGATTCCATAATTTACAGCAAAAACTCAAAAGTGCTCTGACCATACAGATATAATTTTGTCATGTTAATAAAGCAAACAAAGAAACTTGGACTTTGTTAAACTCTGCAGGCTAAGTTTTGAGGAATATCATATCATACCTTTGCAAGAGAGTAAAAACTTTTTAAGTTTTAATGCTAATTAAAGTAAAAAAGATTTTATTCCAAACACTTAATGAACACTTAAGGTCCAATAATCCTGAGACTGTACAAAAATAAGAACTGGAAACAGTAGAGAGGCACTTGTTTTTTTGGGAGGAAAGGAACAGCAATGATTTGATGAAATAATTAGGATATAATTAAATCAATATAAGATTCCTCATGCAAATGAGATTGGGTGTAAAAGTAAACAACCCTGAAAAACAAAACAGGCACGAAACGTGAAAGAGTAGAGACTAGATAATGAAATGCAGAAGAGACCATGTAAGAGGGAAAATGTGTGGCATGAAAACAATGCAGGGCAGAAACCAAAGCGAAACAAAGAGACATACTTACACAGAAAAGAAGCACCTGAGGTCAAGGTTACCCACACTGCAATCCGCAAGCTCTGGGACCACCAGAGAGCGAAGACAGCGTGGCAACCAACACTGTTATCCCATCCAAGCTGACTGAAAAGTTCCAGACCCTTAGACTGACACCCACCTCATGCAACTGGGTGCTGGATTCCCTGACAGGTAGACCCCCGTCGGTCAGGACTGGAAAACAGACTGCCAGCCCCCTGGGCTGTGTGCCATGCTGTACACCCTGTTAGCCCATAACTGTGTTGCTTCCCACAGCAGCATCAGTCCCATAACACTACCACTGTCAATACCACTGTCATGAGACTGCTCACTGTGGGTGAAAAGAATCAGACAGGTGGAGAGATTGAACCACCTTCAAACTTCTCTTTTACAGTTTAAAGCATCCAGAGTGACCCCACATAGTTATATTCTGGGTGGGCCAATGTAGTGTTAGGAGTCTTGCCCAAGGATTCTTATTGGTCTAGGACAGCATAGTTACCCAGACCAGCAATCGAATCCCCGTCTCCCACATGGGGTGGTAGTTCCCTGGCAGGTAGTTATGCTATCTGTGGAGCCACACCAACCAAGTAAGGAAAAAGCAACACAAACTACATTCCTGCTAAAAGCTCTGAATACTGGTATGTAGGCCATCCTTGCTCCATCCCACCAGCTCCATCACAGTCTGGTATGGAAGCTGCTCCGGCCAGGGCCGCAAGTGTCTGCATCAGGTAGTTAGGAGAACCCAGACAATCTCAGAAATGGCCCTCTCATTGATAGAGGACATTTAGCACTTCAGTGTCCTCAAGAGAGGCCACAAGATAATCACAGACAAAACCCATTCTCAACAAGATGCCTTCACGCGTCTCCCATCAGACCATACAGGAGTGCGAAATCAAGGACCACCAAATTACTGATCAGTTTACAACCTCAAGCCACTGGCCGTCCCTCCAACCACCATAACACCTCATACTACAGTATACTGACATAAACATCCAGCCTGTAATGTGGTCCCAGAGCCCCCCACTCCAGAAAAAACAGTGAGGGGGTAGCTCATGTCTTTTTCTTTGCAGCATCAGACGTTGTGCTACATAAACTGAAACATATGAAGTGCAGCAGCCATGCCTTGGGCGTTTTTGTCCTCTGCCGAAACACAAAAAGCACCATGAACAAAGAGAAGGCGCCGAGGCAAATGTGTCGCAGTATTCAGTGGCAGAGCGAGATGAAGGCCTCAGCACAGCTCTGCCTGAGCACGGCCACAAACATCAGTGGCTGTAAACATGCCTCGATACGGACTCCCCACATCAGAGCCAACGCTAGATCCACAAATGTGGAGCCCTTTGAAGGAGAGCAAAGAGAGAAGGGCTGAGCGTAGCCTCTGAGGAGCAACTTAAAAACCCAGGCAGGCAGCCGAGCCGTGGCAAATTGATAAGGCTACGAAGGTAAAATGGTAAACATGGAGGAAAGAGAAAGCAATTGATTTTTAAGAGGAAATGGTGAGACAGTATTGAATGCTGGGCCATGAGAGCTGAGTAATGAACAACAGAACATGTCCAGGGAGAGGGAGAGAGGGGTCAGAGGACACTATGGTGAAACAGACAAGGACAAGCACTTTTACAGTCTCTCCTTTTGCTCTCTCTCTCTCTCTCTCTCTCTCTTTCTCTTACTCTGTGTCTACCTGTCTCTCTCTCTTGGACTTGAGCTCTGTCTACAAGATCAATACAGGTGCCGGAGTGAGAGCACAGCTCATTCTGCACAGCTGATGTAGTTTTTAGACTGTTCTGTTACTCACCAGGGAGGCTGACTGTGTCTGGCACACTGCTTATAAATCACCTAGTAAGACATGAAATCTGTCTACTTTAATGCTACATTTGCTCAGCTTTATGCACTCACGTATGATGGATTTGTACTCGTTTTTTTAAGGCCTCTGGCAGGTGCTTTTTTCTATAGCAAAACTTTATTTGTGTTACAGAAGCAGGTTAAAATGCCCTGCCATGAACTGTCAACCTATCCAGGTCGTTCCCTGCTCTCTGCCCAATGAGTGCTGAGATAGGCTCCATAAGGATAAGCGGCTTGGTGGATGTAGAGCAGTCTTGAAGAGCAGTCTAGAAGAAATGTCACGAGTCTAGCATCAAACCTCATCCCTTTACTCTTCAACAGCGTCTCCAGGGGTGGAAAGTGTCAGCAAGGTCAACTTTTGTGTAGCTTCTGTTTATGTCACTTCCTCTTTTGTTTGCTGCTGAATGTGGTTTCTTGCCAGAAGCATGTGGCAGCAGTCACCAAGAGCTTCAGCTGTCATTAGTTTGCACTTGCTTTTATTGGCTACAGATCCTTAAATGATCTAAGCAGGAACTTCAACATGGTTGACCAGGGGTTAGAACACACTGACAGGGCAGCAGCGACACTTCTTCATGCCTTCATGTAGGACTCATTTGACTTGAGGCTGAAGTGACTCACTTGCACCTCTTGAGGTTCAAAGGGGCATTGCAAGAGAGGACAAGCCAGGGCTAGCTGGTTAGCATGCTAACTTAGTAGTTGGCTAACTTGTACATAGATAGATATCTCTCTGTACTAGACACCTCTGCAATAGATGTCATTAATGTACCGTCAAAACTGTTATGTCTTCACCTTCAGTTAACAATTTTAGGCTAATTTTGGAAACTGCACCTTCAACAATGACATAATAAAATGACTACAACACCTGCAGAGTTTACATCCAGCCAGCATGATCTCTATAGAATTATATAAAAGTAAAAATAAATAATAATCACAGATATGACAGAAATCATAAGGCCTCTGAAACATTCGGTGCTGTCCTTAACTGTACAGTGACGGACGGTTCAAAGAGCTGCCCTCCACTACAGGAAGTTTAGAAAAGCAAAGAGACAAATCTCTACTGAACCTGTTTCTAATGGACACACTAAAAGCATATCGGGTGGCATTAAAAACAACAATGCCACATACACAAGCTTTCATTAGTCCTGTAGTTAATCCAGCACACTTTGCTGATTCATGTGTCTGTTTTCCTGTGGTGGTAAGAATTTCTACTTGGGTGGTCTCATTAGGATGCTTTTAGAGGCTTTCGGGGACATGATTTCTAGACAGAAGTAGCGGTCTCACCATCCGAGACAGGATTTGGACTCCCATCATAAGATTAAAAAAACAAGGCCCTGCTGTCTGTGGCTCTTACACTAATCCTGCAAGGCCAGTGGAAGTGCCGGGCTCTCTTCAGTGTGCCGCAACATGCTATCCTTCCATTCAAAAGAGTAGCACTTCTGATCTAATATGCCATGCATACTCGCGCTCCGTGAATAGGAGGAGGCAGTGTGGGTTTCCAGTGTGAGTGTATCCAGTTGTAAAGGAGATAACGTGCACAACAGCATCTAAAGAAACCACATCTTCCTGTAAAGGGTAACTAAGAGGGATTGAATACGATGAGCAGCCGAGTTATCTGTAAACATTCAGAGGAACTTAAGTCACCTGAATGCATTAACTAAAGTGTGCGCTTGTCTGAAAGGGAATTAGCGCGTCTCCAGCTGTTTTAATTAGAGCTGACATCAGAGCAGAGGTGGAAGCTTGTAGGATTAAGGCAGGAGATTTCAGCTGGCTGTCAAAGGAAGCAGGAGGAAAAGAAATGAAAGAACAGGGGTGTGGAGGAGTCTCGCTGAAGAGCTGGAAATTGTTTCTCTTTCCTCAGGAAGGAACATTTGGACAAATCGTCCGCTTCTGTCTACACAATTTATTTGGAGCCCATCTCCTATTTCACGACCGGCAAGTGCAGCTAGTGTTCTTTATCCCCCTGATCTATGACAGCCTGTTATTTCTCTACTTACTCTATAGCTGCTGTCACCCTGACGGAGACTCACCACTGCCTCGTCCAGACTGTGGCGCTTTCTCACAGTCACAGTCGCTGCGCACACCGCTGGAAAACAAATACAGGAGAAGCAAAGCATACATAAAAACTCCACATACATACATACATATATATACAGTATATATACATATATGGCCTGTCACTCTGATGTTTTTACCCTGCATTTTAATCCAATACCAGCACATCATAATACAGAATGGGAATGCTTTAAAGGAAGAGGGAGAGAAAATAGAAAGAGCAAACAAGTCAAAGAAAAGAAAGAAAGAAAGAAAAAAAGAAAGAAAAGAGAAAAGAAAGAAAGGGAAAAGACAACAATGAAAAACAGAGAAAGAATAAAAAAGAAAGACAAGGACTGCAAGAAAAATGGTGCAGGGGACATATTTGATTAAAAAGACAATAAAGTAAAAGAAGAAAAATAGCAAGAATGAATATAGAATAAAAGAATGAATATGAACATGAATATAGAATAACAGAAAAAAGAAAGAATGGGAAGATAAACACCAATTACGGGTAAATGTTGAAGAGGACAGCTATGAAAGAAAGAACGAAAGAAAGAAAGATAGAAAGAAAGAAAGAAAGAAAGAAAGACAAAGAGAAAGAAAGAGAAAAAGAGAAAAATAAAGAAAGAAAGAAAGAAAGAAAGAAAAAGAGAAAGAAAGAGAAAAAGAGAAAAAAATAAATAAAGAAAGAAAGAAAGAAAGAAAAAAAGAGAAAAAAGAAAGAAAGAAAGAAAGAAAGAAAGAAATGAAAATGGAATAACAAATGAAAGAAAGAAAAAATCTGTTGCAAGTGAAAAAAGCAAAAGAAAGTTTAAAAAAGGCAAGAACAGAATGAAGATAGAAAGAAAAATAAACCATTAAGGGTAAATGTTACAGGGGTCAGCTTTAAAAGCAAGAAAGAACGAGAGAAAGAAAGAAGAAAGAAAGCGACAAAGAAAGAGAGAAAGAAGAGAAAAAGAGAAAAAAGAAAGAGAGAAAGAAAGAGAAAAAGAGAAAAAAGAAAGAGAGAAAGAAAGAAGAGAGAAAGAACATCAATCTGGAGCATGTTGTGAATAAATGTGTTTAAATGCTGCATAGGAAAGAGTGAATAAAGGAGAGAACGGAGGAATGCCGGCCCAGCGGATGGGTTTAAATACTCTTATAAGACGTCGTCTTCTGACCTTTTACTAACCCCATAACAATAATCCCCACCCAGCAAACGCTTTAATCTGCTCTAATCACAGCGAGGGCCACTCCGGCTCTGCTGAAGAAACACCTGTAATTGAAGCCTGAGAGCGGGATCGCTCCACCGGCTGGGTAAGTCAGTGGTTAGGAGTGTTCAGGAGGGAGAAATGATGATGTGACTACGCAGATCAGGCGCGGTATTAAAGAGCTGTCACATGAAACGGGATCTCGTGCTGTGTGAGGATGTTTGTGACAGCAGGAGGCCTGCTGAGGAGGGGCCGTGAGGTTTAGGTGTTGACAGGATCCACTGTGTTGACACAAGCACTCATAAAGAATTCAGCTCTTTCAACTCCTGCCGCAAACACGCGCGGCTTTGTGTCTGCATGAAGGCGGAAAATGACAGTAAATATGTGGTGACAGCCAATCTATCACTTGAGTTATATTACCCTACAATTTCTCCTTTCACTGCGTGTCAGCGTGCTGGCTGCTTTTTGCACGCTGCTTTTGCAGTTAGAGAATAGTTTGTCCATGGAAAAGCAATTTGCATTCCTTTAGATCGAGAGCTTCCCCTATAACAAAGTCCCATTGGGCCGACCTTTCTCTCCGGCAAGCAAGCATGATGCTGTTCGTGCCCCATATGGCGGAGGCTATTATCAGTCTGTAAAATGGAGCTGGTGATTTATCCCCTGTCTCTTGTGATGCATCCGTTCACTGATAGTTCCCATTAGGGCTGTTTCCCCACCATATGAAATATGATTCTGTTCTCTGGCCTTTTCTCAGCCTTTACTGCTGAAGATGTGCAGCTTCTTGCCATTGGCGGGAGCGAGGCCCAGGGACCTGTGCTGGAATGGCTGAATCAATGCTCCTCTTCTGGCCTTTCAACCAGTCAAAAGTTCAGTGGGCTTTGACCCTCAGGGCAGCACTCTATCACTGGTCATCTCTCAGCCATCAGCACTGCTATCTCCTATAGGCTGCCGAGAGCTTATTTGTTCCGCTACAGTGCGGTTCGGAGAAGCCCTGGGTGCTGATCACTGAAATCCCAGTGACACATGAGTGGAAGTGCTGCACTTAGATGTTTTGTTGCATTAACTTCTCATGGACTCGCTGCTGGCTGCTCGAGGTCGCATTATGAGACCTTTCTCTTCACTCGTTTTCTCTCTTTTTCTGGTTAGGCCAAAAATCTAACTATAGCTGAGATAGCTCTTGGTGAAAGAAGCTTATGGACAATAATTCAAGCTTCCAGATGGCTACTCTTACTGTCTCTAGATATGGAATGTCCAGATATGGAATTTACACAGGGCCTGATATAAAATCTCAATGCAGTTAAAGGCATATGTGGGTAGATTAATCATGCAGAATTGGAATTCTTTTAATTGCCCGTATATTTGGTTATGTACAGGGGTTGGACAATGAAACTGAAACACCTGTCATTTTAGTGTGGGAGGTCTCATGGCTAAATTGGACCAGCCTGGTGGCCAATCTTCATTAACTGCGCATTGCACCAGTAAGAGCAGAGTGTGAAGGTTCAGTTAGCAGGTAAGAGCACAGTTCTGCTCAAAATACTGCAATGCACAGAGTTCAACAGATTGTTATGGGCGCATCTGTGACATACCAGAGTTCAAAAGAGGACAGATTGTTGGTGCACGTCTTGCTGGTGCATCTGTGACCAAGACAGCAAGTCTTTGTGATGTATCAAGAGCCACGGTATCCAGGGTAATGTCAGCATACCAACAAGAAGGACAAACCTCCACCAGAAAGTGAGAAAGCAACAGTTTGGATGGTATGACAGATGTGTATTGTGTTGTAGAGATAGTTAGCATGCTAACCAGCTAGCCCTGGCACATCATGTCTTGTAAAACCACTTTGTACCTCAAGAGGCAATAGTGAGTCACCTTAGCATTGACTCTGCATTCAGTCAGAGAGGATGAAGAAGCATCACTGCTGCCCAGACAGTGTATTCTAATCTCTAGTCAGTCATGTTGAAGCTTCTGCCCCTGGTTAGATCATTTAAAGACCGGGAGCTAAGGACATGCTCCCAGTGAGAAACCACATCTGGCATCAAACAAAAATAACAATATAAATAAAAGCAAATCAAGTTAATATTGTTAATATGCTTTCCACCACTGGAGATTCTCATAGGATGAAGGTTGATGCTTGGTGCATGATGTTTCTGCTAGACTAGTAAGTAAACAGCTGTTAAAGGAGAGGAGGAGAGCATTTCCATGTTTCTTATGATAGGGGCAGACACTACAAATTTTTGGTCATATGTTGCTGATAATAAACAAATGAAGCAAAAAAATTAAACATAGAATAAAACAGAACATGAGACCGTAATGATCAGAACCGAAGCAACAAGTGGCAAACTGAGAGTGCTAACTGTGAGGAGCACAGCCCAGGTAAGAGGTAAGGGCTGTTTTAATGAAGTTATATTGAGGCTGTTTAAGTGAACCCCTGAGTTTAAGCTTCAGACTCTTTTCTGTTTGCAAATTATAATCATATCATCTCCTCATCTGCATAACAACTCAAATGAGGTGTGAATTAAAATGGTAACATATAACTCCCACAGTCCGCTTTTAAATATAGTAAGATGTGGGGGAGTTTTCTCAGTTTTTCCAAAGGATGAATTGTAAATCAGTTCCTTGGCAATCACTGAACACCCTCAAAGAATCTTGCCAATCCCAACTGCCTTTATCAAACCCAAGCTACTACAAAGATTTGGTTGTGAGTGGCTTGTACAAGTCAGTGTATGCAATATTTCACAAAGATAGATGGTGTAGACAGTGAAAGATGTACTGTTTACATTTCACTCCTATTTAAGCTGACAAAAACTAAGCCTATAAGTCCCTTAGGCCATCCCCATACCCCTACCGACCAACGAGCCCTGTCTCCCCATCCCCATATCCCTACCTACTAACCAGCCCTGTCTCCCCATCCCCATACCCCTACCTACCAACCAGGCATGTCTCCCTTTCCCCATACCCCTACCTACCAACCAGCCCTGTCTCACCATTCCCTACCAGCGAACCAGCCTTGTCTTCCCACTGACATACTTCTACCAAAGAACCGACTCTGTCTCCCCTTCACATACCCCTACCAGTGATTCAGCCCTGTTTCCACATCTTCATAACTCTACCAGTGATTCAGCCCTACCTTTCCCCACCACATATACCTACTTATAATCCAACCCTGTGCCCCACCCACCATACCAATGATCCAGCCCTGTTTCCATATCTCCATGACCCTACCAATGACACAGCCTACCTCCCCACCCACCAGTGATTTAGTTCTACCTCCTTATGATCCAGCTCTGTCCTCCCTCCTGCATACCACTACCAATGATTCAGCCCTACCTCCCCACCCAGAAACCAGTACTTATGATCCAGCCCTGTCGCCCCATACCTCTACCTACCAACCAGCCCTGTCTCCCCATACCTCTACCTACCAACCAGCCCTGTCTCACCATTCCCATACTCCTACCAGCGAACCAGCCTCGTCTTCCCATTGACATACTCATACCAAAGAACCAACCCTGTCTCCCCTTCACATACCCCTACCAATGATCCAACCCTGTTTCCACATCTTCATAACCCTACCAGTGATTCAGCCCTACCTTGCCCCGCCACATTTGCCTACTTATAATCCAACCCTGTGCCCCACCCACCATACCAATGATCCAGCCCTGTTTCCATATCTCCATGACCCTACCAATGACACAGCCTACCTGCCCACCCACCAGTACTTATGATCCAGCCCTGTCTCCCCATCCTCATACCCCTACTTCTAGGTCCCCCACCCCCCAACCCATACCCCTACCAATGTCTTTTTTTTATCAGTATATCCTTTTCAAAGCTAAAAATTTAAACTGGGGATGCCCTGGGGATTATCCTTTCATATCTTTCCCTAGCACCTAAAACCCTTGGCTGCACCCCTGGTCTGAGATATTCCACACGTATGGTGCAGTACAGGTGGTGCAGATGGAGGTTATGTTGAAGAAACTTGTTTTATCCATTTTAACAAACACGTTCCACTGTTTTGTTACCTAATTCTCAAAGTAACACAGAGAAAATTCCCATTTCCTAAGAGGTGTCAAAGTATCGTCAAACATTTGACAGGCAATGAACTTGAAGTAAAAAGTAGAGGCAAGCCCCCATGCAGGCTTATGCTAAATGTCTGTGAGAGACAGGTGATGTGGAGTCGTCTGTGGTGAGTGTGCGGTATAGCAGTAAAGCAGACAGCGGGAATGATTTGGGCAGCAGGGTGATGAGCTGGGAGTGGCAGCGGCTCGAGCGCTGGGATGCGGGGCTCTCGTCACGAGTGGCAGTGCTGTGCCAGTGCACGTCAGGAATCATAGAGCGCTATGTTTGCTGATCAAAAGCCAGAGTGAGGGGGAGGCTGCGGCGGGGGGTCTGCTGATGGAGGATTGTGAAGCTGTGACACCTGCTGGGTATGCACAGACAGGTGTCTAACCGCCGCGTGAAGCTCCAGCGACTGCACAGGGGACAGGAGATGCCTCGCTACTTACTGTGCCAGCGTGGCTGTGTGAGAGATGAGCACATTCTGACCCCATGGGGACCTAAAGGCACTTACAGGTCCAGAACAAGGAGTCCTTACAGAAGGAATGCAGTCCTTTCAGTGGCTATTCTTTATCAAGGCGAACATGCGCTTTGAGAAAGCCCTGATGCCCATATTATTTATTAAAGGAGTCCAGACTCCAGTATTTATTAAACTAATCTCTATACGCTGCTTCTGTATATGTGATTAACCAGCACGAATAATAAGTTGGTGCATATCTCTTCTTACAGTAACAGAACGGAAATCTTTTCACCTAAAGCACATTTTCATTAGTAGCCAGTGGGCTGGCGCTGAAACACCTTCCCATTGCCTTCTCTTTTATCTGTGGTTTAGTGAGCATAGAGGAGTTATTATGGTATTCAGTCACATGCCGTGGATTATGCTGTTAAGTGGAGTCGACTGTGAATCAATTGCAAAAGAATAGATTCTTGGACTACATCAGGTCTGGGAATCGCCCTCTACTTTTGCCCATGGCCTTTGAGACTCAAAATGCTAGAAGCTGATTATTTGACTGTACAGATTCCATAACTTTTTATTATCAGCCTTTGCCTCATGGGTCATTTTGACAGATGAGAGTCAGTCACTGTCAGTTCTCATGTTTATTTCGAACATTGCTGTTCCACCTTAAATTGTGCTGGAGTTACATTAGTGTGCTTGCGCAACATGCTAACTGCTACATCATTTCAGGTGGGAGAAAGTGTGCAAAACACCGCTGGTGTTCAGGCAGTCCCATGTTGGCTACTCCAGCATATCTGCAAGCTACTCCAAGCTACTCTGGGACGGCTAGTTTTCATAGCAACAAGTCTGATTTAACAATCCTGCTTTTTTCTAGTTTGGTCATTCACTCTTTTACGCATTAACAAGATCTTACACATCTCCTTTTTTGTCTCCCCCTGGTATTCGGGGTGTCCCATTTTAGCTAGCTACTTCAGTTGATATGCAAGCTACTGTGAGCGCTAGTTTTAAGAGCAACAGTAACTCTGGTTCTCCTTCTGGAAATGCTCTTTTCTAGTTTGGTAATGCAGTCTTACACAAGGTCCAGTAATTTACTTAACTGCTCTTCAGTTTGAGAAACAAGTAACTGTTCTGTCCTCCAAACTCTTTCAGGAAACTGGTCAGGTTTTCAGATTTGCAAATATACTACAGGCTATAGTAAAGTTTGTTAAAGGTATCTCGGGCATAGTTACAGCTGCTAGGCTATGAGGGGTCAACGAGTTTGCTACAGTGCCATCCTGGGACAGACCAGTGCTACTTTTCAGTACTTCTCGGTCAGTTAGAGTGAAGAGACTGTGGGTGAGTCAGCTATTATCCAACATGATCCATTCCTTGAATTTGTCCATTCCCTGAATTTGTATTTGAGCATCTATTAATCCCAGACAGAAAGTAGTATAACCTCAAAAAACAAGTTTTCAGAGACCCCCAAAATTCGAAGAGGCTAATTAGGGGGTTGGTGGATCTTGGTGGAACAGAAAAGTTGAATGAGAAGCTGGCAAATACAACTCCTGCCTCATTAACAGGGACCAAGTAACATAAAACCCCTCCAGAGTAAAAGCTTGTTCACTTTCCAGAGAACTGGGAAAACGTCATTGAAAATCTTTTGACAGAATTACATCTAAAGCAAAGATTTTCTCAGTACACCATTCAGAGCTTCCCCGTTGCACCTTGTTATGTAAAACTGACTGATGGTAAGCTGTGTGGAATAATTAGAGAGCTATAATATTTATTGATTAATTGAATGATTGATTATATTAAATATAATCAAAATGGTCATATCACTATAATCTGTGCCTATTGGGTAAATGTTCAAGATGGTTTTCATCTCTGCCATATTCCCTTACCCCTGGCTCATGGCTATGTGGATTTGAGGAGTCTGCAGTCAGTAAAGCTACAGATACGCAACACTAACAGCTATTTGCTAACATGTCCGTGTGCAACACCCGTAATAATCTTTGTACTCACTGAAGTGTCTTCCTCATGCTTAATTAATGCCATAAAGGATTTGAAAGTTTGTTTTGCTTTCTGTTCCTATTCCTTTAAGAATTTCTTGCAACTTATTTTTGTCAGATAACATCAAAACATTTCTTTAAGCAGGACTTGCTTTGCAAAATAACCACAGTTAGTATAAATGGTTTGTCCATGGTGCATTTATCAAGACATTCCAATTACCATACAGGACAGATTTCCTTAAAGAAGACATGGAAACAGTAACTAACCACTTCATGGCTATGTAACTATTTCATTGTTTCCAAAAAAACAAGCCTGTTAAACTTAATTTCTCTTTTACAGGGACTATACAGACTGTCAAACTTTGCTGTTTGACTTTGGACCTGTCCAGAATGACGCACTCACAGCCCACCTTTGCATGTGCATGCAAGGACCAGGCAACTGTAGTGTGTCTCATTTCTCATTTTGATGTTCAAAGGGTTGCTCAGAAGCTCATCTCACGGCAGACTCATCAGTGGCTTCTTTCCCAGAATTCCTTGAGATACAGGTGAGGATACAGAGTGGATGTGATGTGATGTGATGTGTGAGTGAAGTGACTAAACTAAAGTCAAGTCATGGTTTATTTAGTGCCTTTTTTCAGCAGATGTTGTCACAGTGTAGCTTTACAGAGAATCCTGGTCCAGCCCCCAATGAGCAAACTGACAGTGGCAGTGAAAAACGTCCATAGAGTCTCTCAGTCCACCAGTCTCTCAGTCCACCAGTCTCTCAGTCCACCAGTCTCTCAGTCCACCAGTCTTTAATAGAAGGTCATTAATTAGTCGGACACTGACGTCTGTTCAAATCATCATAAGCACAGAACACTGAAGGAGAACAATTTCCATTAGCTAGAACCAAGCTCTGTTCCACATGTCAAAACAAGCTCAAAACAAAATGACTGCCGTACCCTGATTGGACAGCTCGCTTTATTCTTCTTTCAGTTTGTACACTAACATATTACACTTACTGAGCTACTGTACACCAACACACTACTTACAGTACACTAACGCATTACACTTACTAAGTTACCGTACACCAACACCGTACTCACAGTACACTAACACATTACACTTACTGAGTTACCGTACACCAACACACTACTTACAGTACGCTAACGCATTACACTTACTGAGTTACTGTACACCAACACACTACTTACAGCATACTAACACATTACACTTACTGAGTTACCGTACACCAACACACTACTTACAGTACACTAACGCATTACACTTACTGAGTTACCGTACACCAACACACTACTTACAGTACACTAACGCATTACACTTACTGAGTTACCGTACACCAACACGCTACTTACAGCACACTAACGCATTACACTTACTGAGTTACCGTACACCAACACACTACTTACAGTACACTAACGCACTACACTTACTGAGTTACCGTACACCAACACACTACTTACAGCATACTAACACATTACACTTACTGAGTTACCGTACACCAACACACTACTTACAGTACACTAACACTTTACATTTACTGAGTTACCGTACACCAACACACTACTTACAGTACACTAACACTTTACATTTACTGAGTTACTGTACACCGACACACTACTTACAGTACACTAACGCATTACACTTACTGAGTTACCGTACACCGACACGCTACTTACAGTACACTAACGCACTACACTTACTGAGTTACCGTACACCAACACACTACTTACAGTACACTAACGCACTACACTTACTGAGTTACCGTACACCAACACACTACTTACAGTACACTAACGCATTACACTTACTGAGTTACCGTACACCAACACACTACTTACAGCATACTAACACATTACACTTACTGAGTTACCGTACACCAACACACTACTTACAGTACACTAACACTTTACATTTACTGAGTTACCGTACACCAACACACTACTTACAGTACACTAACACTTTACATTTACTGAGCTACCGTACACCAACACACTACTTACAGTACACTAACGCATTACACTTACTGAGTTACCGTACACCAACACACTACTTACAGCACACTAACTCATTACACTTACTGAGTTACCGTACACCAACACACTACTTACAGTACACTAACGCATTACTCTTACTGAGCTACTGTACACCAACACACTACTTACAGTACACTAACGCATTACACTTACTGAGCTACTGTACACCAACACACTACTTACAGTACACTAACGCATTACACTTACTGAGTTACCGTACACCAACACACTACTTACAGCACACTAACTCATTACACTTCTTGAGTTACCGTACACCAACACACTACTTACAGTACACTAACGCATTACACTTACTGAGCTACTGTACACCAACACACTACTTACAGTACACTAACGCATTACACTTACTGAGTTACCGTACACCAACACACTACTTACAGCACACTAACTCATTACACTTACTGAGTTACCGTACACCAACACACTACTTACAGTACACTAACGCATTACACTTACTGAGTTACTGTACACCAACACACTACTTACAGCACACTAACGCATTACACTTACTGAGTTACTGAACACTGACACACCAACAAGCATTTGGCCTCTCTATAGTGTGCTCTACTGCTGTCATTTTTGAGGTCTCCACCATGGCGTTCTGACCACACCTATTACGGTCAGTCAGAGCACTGGCCATTAGCATATACAAGCGAGGCCCAGAAAATGAAAGTTTCTTCATAAAGGAATAAATGACAGGCTGAAACACATTCCACACATACCAAATTAAGATATTCCGTCTTTCTGCTGATTAGAAATTCTTTATCTTATTATTTGCACCAGAAACTCTGGAAATCTCTCTTGCTCCCTTTCTTTCCATTCCCCTGTTCTCTCTTCTATGTCTGCTTATCCCTCCTTCCTCAGTCTTTCTGAATGAGACACAGAGGTCTGCTGTTTTTGTAAATCTCTTCCACAGTATTTGAGCCATCTCGCATTTCATTTCTACCTCTCGAAGGAAGCCCAGTAGAGAGATTTGTTCTGCAGTAGCTTAGCTCATTCAAGCATCTCTTTTTCTTTCAGTCCTCTTCACTTTAATCAATTAACAAGAAGGCACAATGGACGCAACTGGCAAAACAGCATGGAAGCAATTGCCAGTCAGCTGCCCAATTACTCTGTCTGAGGAGTCAGGCTGGCAGACTGCTCCATGCAGGGAAACTGGTGGAATTAAGTGGAACTGAAGCACCATAATTTTGCCGCTGAAGAATATTACATAGTAGAATTGTGCAGTATAGTCTGTTTTGCTCACTCTGTCACTGGAGGAACAATTCAAACAACTGTAGCAGGACTTCGAAAATCCTCTCACGTGCACATTAAATGTTGTTTGATCAGTCATCTGTCGGTCAAATCCAGTGTTGGTGGTAAATACCCAGAGGGATCAACAGCTGGCCAAAGCGTATGACAGATTATGAAAGGACTATGCTTGGGCAGTGTATAAAGACTCCTGCTGGTTCACAGTTACATTGCTGTTCGTGGGCTTGATACATGTGGATTAACTGATTGTACACTGACATAGATTTTACTCACTGCCTATAAGAAGCCTGAGTCCACAGTCCTGTCTCAGAAAAAGATGGCATGCCTCCTCCAGATAGCGAAAAAGGACTCACCCCAGGTGGAGGAGTTCAAGTATCTCGGGGTCTTGTTCACGAGTGATGGGAAGAGGGATTGTGAGATCAGCCGCAGGCTGGGACAGGTGACTTGAGCAATGCAGTACTGGCTGCACCTGGACTGTAGTGGCGAGGAGAGAGTTGAACCCTAAGGCAAAGCTTTCTGTTTACTGGTCAGTCGACATCCTCTACCTCACCTATGGTCATGTGGGTAGTGACCGAAAGAATGAGACTGCGGATACAAACAGCGTGAATGAGTTTCTTTGCAGGGTGGTGATAGGGCATTCTACTTGATTGCGAAAGGAGCTCAGTCATCCACAAGAAGCTCAAAGTTAAGGTGGTTCAGTGCCCCCTGGACGCCTCCTGTTAGAGGTTTACAGGACAACTGGGAACACGGCCAGAGGCAAAGCTGGCCTGGGAATGGCTTTGGATCCCCCAAAATGAGCTAGAGGAAGTTGCGGGGGACTCGGTCGTGTGGGAGTCTCCAAACCTTCCAAACCGCAAGCCTAGGCTGGACTAAGTGAAATAGGAAGATGGATAGAGGGATGTTTTTGGCTCTGTGGCCACTCCTGTATACTTAAAGCTTAAAAGCAATAACCTGACCAGTGTCTGTTACACAGTCTGAAAATAAATGCGCTCTGATAAATAAAGGCTCATGGGCTTGGAAAGAAAATGGGATGTAATCTTTACATTATGTGGAGGGTCTTTATCCTGTTTTTAAAGGGTCTCTTAACAACTATCCAGGCATTGTCAACAATTTCTTAGAAGGAAAACAGAATCAAAAGAAACAAACATGGTCAAACAAACAAATAAATAAATTTTGAAAAATTATAAATGGTGGTGTCACCCCGCTCGCCTCTGCTGGTGAGTCCGCTCGGCCTGGGAACTACATTCCCCTTTAGCGTTTGACTGTCTTGCTTCTGGCTCTTTCTGGCTTATGCCGGCTCCTTCACTCTCCCAGACTCAACTTCCCAGAGGGCATCGCTCGATGATGTCAAACACACATACACCCAGCCGTCCAACCTGATTCGCTCTAGGTCACCTGAGTTTTAGCCCCAGCTGTCACTAATTTACTCTCAGCATATGAGCCCCACAGTAACATCACCATATTGCAAAGTTTTGCTAAAACCTAGTTTTGCATTCCTGAGCGTTCTATCTCTGTTTACCTACTTCCTGATTTCGTTCCCCTTTGCCCTCGAATACCTCTTTTGCTTTCTCCCGTTCTGGCTCTGTTCGCTGTGTTCCCCTGGCTCTGACCCTCCTTCCGTTTCCTGTATTCCGTCTCTTGCTGGACCCTTCTGAATTGTTTGCATCGCTCACTGCTGTTTCTGGTTCTGACCTCTGCCTGCCTCTGACTTTGTTTTTCGTCTCCCCCTTGTATGTTGTTGTTGTGTTTCGCTGCTTGGCTAGACTGTCCAATCTCTAAATCTTAAAACTTGCCCCAGAATTTGTTAAAAAGAGTTAACTGTTGCTCCTCTCCTGCACTAAAGACAAATAAGGAGATATGCAAGATATGAATGAATGTGTGGACTTTTCATAAGAAGAACTCCTAAACCAAACATTCTCTTGCCATTGGAGCTAGCATCAGTGCTGCTATGGCAACACTGGATTTGTCAGCCAACCAGGGATCATCTGTTTCACGCAACAGGTGGACATTTGCCTTCACTAATTGATAGCAACATTACATGTTCTGACTGAATTGTGGCTTTGCAGGGAAGCAGGTGATATTTAAGCAGGTAGCAGTCTTTACTAGCGGCTCCACAACTACACTAGGGTTCACATGACTTCACAAAGGGTTGCACGGCTTCACTAGGGATTACATGACTTTACTAGGGGTTGCACAACTTCACTAGGGGCAGCATGACCTAACTAGAGGTCAAACTAACTCCAAAGGTATGTATCGTTCTGCAGCCAGCATCATGGCCATATTAGGAATTCTGGTCTAGGTAGGTTTTGTCTATGAGAAACATGATTAGCATTTTTCAATGGCCTCGTTCGTGGTAAAAATATAAAAAGTTAAAAAACGACACCCTTTAAGTGTATCTGAATCTTTTCAATCATCAAATTTATGGATGTAGGCCACATCTGGCAAAGTTATGGCACTGCTGGTCCACTGTCTGCATGGGCAATCCGAATTTAAAACATGTCCATGGCCTGCCTCTCCCAAAACAGATCCTGTCCCGCACAGATATGCCAGTGCTGCCTACTGGCATGTTAGCTAAAAGTGGCCCATATTCATAAAAACTCATATGACCCCACATGTTCACAGGGCCACTTCCGGCAGAAATATGGCGGAGTTGCCTACATTTGTGAATGTTGAATGTAGCCCACATTTTGCGACTAGGAGCAGTCCATCCAAGTGCCGCCAATCCATGCGGCAAGATGAAAATGGCCAATGATTATTTGGGCATAACAAGGGCCGTTATGCATGGAGGAAAAAGAACACAGCACTCCAAGAAAAACACCTGCTACCTACAGTAAAATTTGGTGGTGGTTCCATCATGCTGTGGGGCTGTGTGGCCAGTACAGGGACTGGGAATCTTGTTAAAGTTGAAGGACGCATGGATTCCAATCAATATCAGCAGATTCTGGAGACCAATGTCCAAGAATCAGTGACAAAGGTGAAGCTGCGGCGGGGCTGGATCTTCCAACAAGACAACGACCCTAAACACTGCTCAAAATCTACTAATGTACAACATTCTGGAATGGCCATCTCAGTCCCCAGACCTGAATATTATTGAAAATCTGTGGTGTCACTTAAAGAGGGCTGTCCATGCTCAGAAACCGTCAAACCTGAATGAACTAGAGATGTTATGTAAAGAAGAATGGTCTAAAATACCTTCAGCCACAATCCAGACTCTCATTAGAAGCTATAGGAAGCGTTTAGAGGCTGTTATTTCTGCGAAAGGAGGATCTACTAAATATTGAGTTAAGCTTTTTTTTTTGGTGCCCAAATTTATGCACCTGCCTACTTTTGTTTAGACAGTTATTGCACACTTTCTGTAATTCATATAAACTTCACTTCACTTCTCAAATATCACTGTGTTTGTCCCCTGTATGATATATTTAACGCAATTTTTTTATCCAAACAATCAATGCTTTATAAAGGTAAATCAGGAAAATTAACAACGCTGCCCAAACTTTCACACCCCACTGTGTGAAATGGAATGTGTGGAATGTGCAGGCATATACTATTTATTTTAATCATCCATGAGCAGTTGTTCTTGATGAAATTTTAGAATGGCAATGTATATTACACACATGCACCACACAGTTTTGCTTGCATACAATGTTTGCTTGTATTTGCACAGAATTTGCAACAGCCTCAACTCATCATACAGCTTTGCATTTAAAGGGTTAATGTATAAAGCTAGTTTCCACAGAATGGAGAAGAACAAAAAAAAAACCCTCAAGGTGTGAACCAATGTCGTGTCTATCAGCAGGCTTGACATCAACTGAATGGATAAATAGATAGCACCATGATTTGTAGATCTGACCTACCATCCTGTAACTGCAGAAATCATTGGGTGAAACTCATGCTGGCTAGAAGATTTATCTTTCTATGATGTCATGCGCACATGGATCATGACAATCTCACGCTAGAAAGGTCATAGTCACTCTCCACCATCCTCACAAGCTAAATGCATGATTTACATTTAAGGTATTTAGCAGATGCTCTTATCCAGAGCGACTTACAGCCGTGCTCAGTGTTCCATTGGATAATATTCCAGCTAGTACAGGAAGTTTAGAGCCTAAAACTCACCACGAGCTCAGACACTGCCCGAACAGGGGGCCAGTGGTGGGACTGTGATGATGAGATTGTGCTCGCTGATTGTGAAGCTCAGCCAACAACCATGACATGCGTGTCTTTTATATCTGTTCATGCACGCTAAGATGGCCAGCTCTTTTCCTAAACTTCTCAGATGTGGCTGTTCAAGCGACAAAATATCACTAGACTTAAAAGTAATACTGACTCAAGTTGATTGGGAATCAGTCTGAACAACACCAGTGTAACGCTGAGGCTGAGGCACTTCATTATGGGCAGGCCAATAATCAGAGTCCAGACAGGCAGGGGTCAGAGACAAATCCATCACATAACAAACCAGGGGTCAAAAGATGGACATAAACAGACAGAGAGAGAAGATAGACATAGGTACTCAGGTAGGGATCAGTCACAGAGGGTGTGTACCAATTATGCATTGTGGGATAATCAGTGTTTTTGTGTAAGTTTATATGTATACAAGTGTCTATACATTTACCATGTGGGGAACAACTTCATCACCAGAACAGAACTTTATGCATTTATGACAGGACGGAGTCCCTGGGAAAATGCTGTTCTCGGGGTTCTACAGGTCACAGGTCAAACACCACTTGGAGACCAATTGCTGACCATCTGTTGACATTAAATAAGGATGGCTGACACAGCGTCTTTGAATCTTACGGGTGTGGTGACACAGTGTATAAAACCTCTGTGACAAGGTTCTGTCTTCGGACTGAGATGAACTGAGTTGGGCAGAGTTCAGACTCTACTGGACTGGCCTGGCTTAGGACGAGAGATGTGAGTGAACTGCGATCGCCTTGAAATAAACTACTCCAACATCTCCAGCCTTCAGTCTCCTGACTCCATCCTTCTGTGCAAGCAAGAAAAGAAACTACAGCACTTAATACCAATCCTAACCAGTTCTTTAGTATGTAGTATATACTAGAACCAGTCTATTGTAAGTATGGTAATGATGGGCACTATTCTCTCATGATGCAATGGGAAATAGAAAGGGAGGAGCTTTTCATGTCTGGAAAAATATGGACAAATGGCAGATGGGAACGTAAAGGCAGTTGCAGTAGTGGCAAGACTGGAAATAATGGGAATAAAGGTGAGTTCAACTCAAATCTGTCAAAAACAACCTATAAAAATAAACTTAGTGAATAATGTGTTTATCTGTTTGTGCTTTGTCCAGCTTGGTGCTACGATGAATTTCCTATTAGTAGGAAATGATACACTAGGGCTAAAATGTCCTAGCCTGCTGAACTCATACTGTTCATATTAGCACACAACATATACTGTGTAGTGTTAGTGTGTGGTCCACGACTGAGACACAGCCCGAGACCTACAACTCATACAGCACCGTCCACTCGTACCAGCACAACACTCACACCACCACCTCATCAGTGTCACTGCAGTTCTGAGAATGTTCCACCTACCTGCAGTAATCCCTTCAGTGACGGGACCACTGAAGAACAAGGTGAAGGGGGGCTAACAAAGTATGCAGAGAAACAGAAGGACCACAGCTTGTAATTGTGTAGCTAAGTTCATCAATAGGATAGATGAACCTGATCAAATAGACAGAGTGTAAAAAGAAGGAGGTGGTTTTAATGTTGTGTTATTAATAAACAGAAGTACAGGGGTTGGACAATGAAACTGAAACACCTGTCATTTGAGTGTGGGAGGTCTCATGGCTAAATTGGACCAGCCTGGTGGCCAATCTTCATTAATTGCACATTGCACCAGTAAGAGCAGAGTGTGAAGGTTCAGTTAGCAGGTAAGAGCACAGTTCTGCTCAAAATACTGCAATGCACACAACATTATGGGTGACATACCAGAGTTCAAAAGAGGACACATTGTTGGTGCACGTCTTGCTGGCGCATCTGTGACCAAGACAGCAAGTCTTTGTGATGTATCAAGAGCCACGGTATCCAGGGTAATGTCAGCATACCACCAAGAAGGACGAAGCTCCACCAGCATCACGTAGTGACCTGGCCACTATCCTGCAAGAAGAATGGCTTAACATCCCTCTGACCACTGTGCAGGACTTGTATATGTCATTCCTAAGACGAACTGACGCTGTATTGGCCACAAAAGGAGGCCCTACACCATACTAATAAATGACTGTGGTCTAAAACCAGGTGTTTCAGTTTCATTGTCCAACCCCTGTACATTCTTTCACTAACACATTCAACATTCACACCGATGTGGAACAATTTAGACTATACTGTGTCAGCCAATTGCCACATAACCCCTAAACTTTTAACTTCTGATCCCAAACATCCTCGGAGTTGTCAAAATTGACTTCAGTGCATCGTTTAGCGGCTTCACATGTTGTTTTATTGCCACACATCAAAATGCCTTGCAGCACTTTTTTGCAGCGCTTGAAATATCTTGCTGCTTGCGAGATCCGATTGCGTCAGCAGTGTTGGGTTCTTTATTTACTCAGAATGCAGGTAGCAGGTTAGTTTGTTTATCTAACTATCTTTGTTCCTATTTTCTTTAATGTCACAGACAAACTCAGCTGAAGACGAAATCTCCAGTAAAGGCCACACTCTCCCTCTCATTAATAACTACGCTGAAAGCCAAACCAGAGCAGGGCATCTTCTAGGATAGAATAAAACAACCTTGGGAGCTTTCATGCTGATGATGTCCTTGAAGTCCATGCTGGTTCGTCTTGGTTTGGGCTGGTTGACCAGCACCATGCAGGTGTTTGTTGTGTTTTAAGCAAGTTTAAAACTAGTCTTAATCTTGGGGAATGCTTATGCTAAGTGGTATCTACTCCACACACAAGGCAGATGTGGTTTGTCCCACTGGACTGATTTGACTGGAAGCTATAATGACTCACTATTGCCTCTTGAGGTGCAAGGTGGTATTACAGGACAGGACAGGAAGTAGGTAGGCATGTTTACTTCAGTAAATAAACCAATCAGTCATAACATTAAAAACACCTTGTTCTACACCTGATAGAAACTATAGACCATTTTATCAGCTCCATGTACCGTATAGGTGCACTATGTAGTTTTTTAGGTATAGGCAGTAGTCCAGTGTCATTTGGATGGTGGATCATTCTCAGCACTGCAGTGACACTAACGTGGTGGCAGTGTGTTAAAATGGTTGTTGGAAGAAATATGCGCTGAAGGTGTTCAGATGTGTTTTCCCTGGGTCATTTGTGCAGAGGGCTCTTTTAAGTACCCTAATTTTAAAAATGTACCACTTGGATTCGAACTGAATGTGTTACATAAACAGTATAGCAGCCCAAGACTAAAACACAAGGAAAAGATTTTTTTATATGAAGCAGTTTGTTTTGTAGGACATGCAGAGCAAATTCAATCAGGCTAGTGCATGACAAGCAAGTGTGGGCATGTCTGTGTGGGCTGTGAATATGGTTAGCAAAAGTGCCTTAATGAAAAGTCTGACAGATCCACAGCTGTCAGCGTCCGACATGTAAGATTACAGAAATAATTGGACTGGATTTCATGTGTCACCACCAAGGTAACCTTAGCATTTCAGTTCTCACTGTACCACACCTATTCATGTACGGTTTGTGTTAGCAGCTCTCGTCCTTTATTAGTTATTATTTCCTGACCACAAAGCTGCTGTTCCATAGATATTTTTAGACGGATATAATATAAGACGGAAAAATAATATAAGTATGTTATTTAACCAGAAGGCAGACTGATCTAGGTAGCATGAGGTAGCTGTTGCTATAAAACTGGCCAGTAAGTTTAAGCACAGGGAAAGTATTATTATTAGTATTGTATTATTAGGTGTTTCTCATTATGTGGCCAGTGAGTAGAAGTACAGGGTAGGTGTTTCTAATAAAGTGGCCAGTGAGTAGAAGTACAGGGTAGGTGTTTCTAATAAAGTGGCCAGTGAGTAGAAGTACAGAGTAGGTGTTTCTAATAAAGTGGCCAGTGAGTAGAAGTGCAGGGTAGGTGTTTCTAATAAAGTGGCCAGTGAGTAGAAGTACAGTGTAGGTGTTTCTAATAAAGTGGCCAGTGAGTAGAAGTACAGAGTAGGTGTTTCTATTAAAGTGGCCAGTGAGTAGAAGTGCAGGGTAGGTGTTTCTAATAAAGTGGCCAGTGATTAGAAGCACAGGGTAGGTGTTTCTAATAAAGTGGCCAGTAAGTAGAAGTACAGGGTAGGTGTTTCTAATAAAGTGGCCAGTGAGTAGAAGTACAGGGTGGGTGTTTCTAATAAAGTGGCTAGTGAGTAGAAGCACAGGTTGGTTGTTTCTAATAAAGTGGTCAGTGAGTAGAAGCACAGCGTAGGTGTTTCTAATAAAGTGGCCAGTGAGTAGAAGTACAGGGTAGGTGTTTCTAATGAAGTGGCCAGTGAGTAGAAGTGCAGAAATAAAGTGGCCAGGGTAGGTGTTTCTAATAAAGTGGCCAGTGAGTAGAAGCACAGAGTGGGTGTTTCTAATAAAGTGGCCAGTGAGTAGAAGCACAGGAAAGGCGTTTCTAATGAAGTGACCAGTGAGTAGAAGTACAGGTTGGTTGTTTCTAATAAAGTGGCCAGTGAGTAGAAGCACAGCGTAGGTGTTTCTAATAAAGTGGCCAGTGAGTAGAAGTACAGGGTAGGTGTTTCTAATGAAGTGGCCAGTGAGTAGAAGCACAGGGTAGGTGTTTCTAATAAAGTGGCCAGTGAGTAGAAGTACAGGGTGGGTGTTTCTAATAAAGTGGCCAGTGAGTAGAAGTACAGGGAAGGTGTTTCTAATAAAGTGGCCAGTGAGCAGAAACACAGCGCAGGTGATCCTAATAAAGTGGCCAGTGAGTAGAAGTACAGGGTAGGTGTTTCTAATAAAGTGGCCAGTGAGTAGAAGCACAGGGTAGGTGTTTCTAATAAAGTGGCCAGTGAGTAGAAGCACAGGGTAGGTGTTTCTAATAAAGTGGGCAGTGAGAAGAAGTGCAGGGTAGGTGTTTCTAATAAAGTGGCCAGTGAGTAGAAGCACAGTCTTCTTATTCTTACTTGAATGATGCTGCACCTTCACCAGTCCGGGTGCTAGCGTGTAACTGCTGCGCAGTGAGAGAAATTCCAATGGGAATCTGACATCAGCTTGCAGAGATGATCAGCATGACGATGTGGTGCTAACAGACCAGTCAGTTCTCCTCCAGACTTCATTAGCTCACTGTTTCCACAATTTCCATGCATGAATTATGTGATGATGGATCTTAATTTTAGCTACTTAGCATTGTTTATAGCATACTGACTGGCACTATCATGTCACATTTATGACAAAAAGTTTTGCCAGCTTTCATTAGATCACTGTTTACCTCCTCATTTATCTCAGTGTAGCTATAAACAAGAGATACGAGCGAGGAAATAAGGCGAGGCAAATGGGCAGATTTTAGAACAGGGCATGTTGCACGCAGACAACTCCATATATCTGGAAAGCGGGAGTTACACAGTTAGGGTTTAAGATGGGTTGGTCTCCTTAATATAACTCCCGATCTGAAAATAAATCCCACTCTGGCCGAATGTATTTTACTTCGTTGGCGTCCCATATGGCATCCCACCAGAGAGCCAAAGGCCTCCTTGCTGGAGGGGCTTACTGATGATTATCCTCAGGAGCCAGAGCCTCACTCCATGCATCTGCCCTGTCTTTATTCACACCACCTCTGGACTGTTCCAGCTGCACCGGCACACACATACACACTGACACCCCACCAGCAGCAGCTGCTTAACTGATCCAGAATGCCTAGTAATTGAGTTGTTTTCTCCACTGTCTGTATCTGAAAGGAGGAAGCACGGAAATAAAGGAGCTGAAGCACACCATCATTCACACACATTCGCAAACTCACAGGTTGTCAAACCTCACATGTACGTTTACAAATGAGCTGCATTCCGAGGGTAAATAGTCTGAGAGCAAAACCAAATACATGAGAGAACTGAGTGGAGCCTGAGGAATCTGTTTGCATAAAAAGGTTGTTAGAGCTGCAAATTGAATTGGCTACATAGTCTGCATGTAGTCACGATATCATTCTGCACCTCTGGCGCCTGTGTGGGGCGAAAGGAATTCATCAAATTAGTTCGTAATAATTCAGTTTTCTCTCTGCTGCCAATCCTCTTAGACGCTCTTTGTGAATGGAGGCCTTATGCCATGGAAGCTGAAAGGTCGCAGGTCTGAGCGCACAGCCCTCGGCTCAGCAGTAGCAGGCTGTTCTGGGTGGTGTTCTCTGAGGGGTCATTTAGGCTCCAAGTCTCTTCCAGTGCAGAAAGCCGGATTAGCTCTGACCCATTGAGTTGTGCAGGGCTGGGAGCTCCTCTGTGCTCTTCTAATCCACCGCTATGGCAGCGCTCTCCATCACAGCTGGCCCACCACAGTCCTCCCAAAGGTCACGCCAGCGTGGCCTGGATGGCGATAAAGCCATTTAGCTTGGAGCCTCTCGGTGAACAAACACAGCAAGCTTTACCTAATACCCCACCTAATGCCTCAGTTTACGGCTATCAGAGCTCGCTCAGAGAAAAGAACAGAGAATAGATAAGATAGAAATAGATACGCATCACATTAGAAGAAAGAAAGAAAGAAAGAAGGGACAACACGGAAAGAAAAGACAGGAGAGAATAGATAGATAGATAGATAGATAGATAGATAGATAGATAGATAGATAGATAGATAGATAGATAGATAGATAGATAGATAGATAGATAGATAGATAGATAGATAGATAGATAGATAGATAGATAGATAGATAGAAGAAAGAAAGAAAGAAAGAAAGAAAGAAAGAAAGAAAGAAAGAAAGAAAGAAAGAAAGAAAGAAGGGACAAAAAAGAAAAAAGTTGCAAAAAGTAAGAAAGCAATAAAAAAGGAAAAGAGAGCAAGGCAGAATGAGTGAGAAATAAAAAGATAGATAGATAGATAGATAGATAGATAGATAGATAGATAGATAGATAGATAGATAGATAGATAGATAGATAGATAGATAGATAGATAGATAGATAGATAGATAGATAGATAGATAGATAGATAGATAGATATATAGATAGATAGATAGATAGAAAAGAATAAGTGACAAAGAAAGAAAGTAAATAGAAGAACGAAAGAAAGAGAAAGAAAGAAAAAGAAGAAGAATAGAAAAGAAAGAAGAGTAGCGAAAGTAGAAAGAAAGAAAGAAAGAAAGAAAGAAAGAAAGAAAGAAAGAAGGGACAAAAAAAGAAAAAAGTTGCAAAAAGTAAGAAAGCAATGAAAAAGGAAAAAAAGAAAGAGCAAGAAAGTTGCAAAAAAGTAAAGGAAAAGCGAATGAGTGAAAATATAGAAATAAGATAGATAGAGAACAAAAAAAAGAAAGAAAAGAAAGAAAGAAAAAGAGAAAGACAAAAAGAAAGAAAGAAATATGAAAAAAGAAAGAAAAGGAATAAAAAGGAAAAGAGAAAAACAAAGAATTTTTAGATAGATAGATAGCTATTTTACTTAGATACATAGACTTTGATGAGATAAAATGAAAGAGGAAAATAGAAAGAAAGGAATAAAAATGAAAAGAGAAAAAGAAAGAAAGAAGGAAAGAAAGAAGGAAAGAAAGAAGACATATAGGACAGAAGGAGGAAAGACGTAAGAAAGATGAAAGGAATAAGGAATGAGTAAGTCTGACAGCTGCGCAGTTGTGATCAGAGCAGATAGAGTCAGTAACGCAGGCTGTGCGGTGCCTGTGTGCTGGTCAGTAAGGGGTGTTCAGCGAGTGTCCTCTGAGGAGTTGACCTTCTGTACCGGCTCCAAGTTCCACATCCCAGCAGGACTCCTGCCTCAGACACATTAACATTCCCTGTATGTAAACAGCTCCAGCACGCTGCACTGCTATCACACAGATTTGAAAGAGCAAAGGTGCTCTTTGTTTCCAAAGCCTCTGCAGGGGATGGATGAAGGCCGAGTCACCCCCCGCCTCAGTCTGATAGAGCCTCAAAACCCCTCACATATCAGCGTCTCCTCTCTCCGATGTAGAGATACACAGTTCTCCTCCCATTCCTCCACAGAAAGAACAGCTTCAGGATTTACTTTGTTTTCTGCTTTCAGGGCTGTATGAGGGAAATCAGGGAGCTGTCCAGGGTGCTGAAGAGAGGCGCCATAGGGACTGTTGATGAATGCTGACTGCCACACTTACAGAACGCATTTATAACCTTATGATCTGAACCTGAATTGAAAAGAGCTTGATGGTGAGGTGGTTCACAGTGAGACACCGCAACAATCACACAGAAGCAACAGGTCGGAAAAGTGGTAGGCATGGTGGTTGGTGTAGATGTGGGAGACTGGTGTTCGAATCCTGGTCTGGGTGACTATGCTGTGCTACACCAATAAGAGTCCTTGGGCAAGACTTCTAACACTACATTGGCCCACCTGTAATACGATTAACCTTGTAAGGCGCTCTGGATAAGAGCATCAGCTAAATGCTAGAAATGTAAATAGGCAACCGGCAAACAGGCAAATGGCTGCCACTTAAAGGCTGCTGTTAGGGTTGTAATGCCAAATGAGTTAGAACTGCTTCTCTCCTCAGTGTCAAGCATTGAGCCAAGCATTTGAGAAACTGTCTGAAGTGGAATGTGCACAGCAAACTAACAACTTAAAGCTGTCCGGGATCTTGTTAAAGATGTGAGCGCTGAAGTTGGTTTCCTATTCTCCAGCTTGTTTTGCGAATTTTCCGTTCCACTTTAAATGGTGCCGCAGTTACATCCTGACACCTTTACAAGCTGTAGCATTTAAGGTGGAACAGAACATTTAATTAAAGAGCTGGCGAGTAGAAAATCTTCAGCCTAATTTAAATATGAACATCAACCATGCACGACAGTTCAGTTCCCTGGAAAGGGCATGAAAAGTGTCGACATCTTCTTCACAGCCTGGGATTGTAGGTTTCTGGACATAGTCCACCAATTTTTATTGTTATTGCTCTGTAATGCTGTATGTATAGAAATTTTGGAGATGTAAATATTAATGAGGATTCTGGAATCGGCCTGTTTCGCAAATTCTGGAACTCTATTTGAAAGCAGAACAACAGTGTTTGAGGTTCATGGTATGTTAGTTCCATGTACCGACCTCTCCTAATTCAGCTTTACCAATGTAAATTTGAACAAACACAGCAAGCTTTACCTAATACCCCACCTAATGCCTCAGTTTACGGCTATCAGAGCTCGCTCAGAGAAAACAGCGTTAACTACGCATCACATTTACAGCACGGAAAGAAAAGACAGGAGAACAAAGATAGATAGATAGATAGATAGATAGATAGATAGATAGATAGATAGATAGATAGATAGATAGATAGATAGATAGATAGATAGATAGATAGATAGATAGATAAAATAAAGAATAAGTGAAAGAAAAGAATGGAAGAAAGAAAGAGGTAAAAAGAAAGAAAGAAAGAAAGAAAGAAAGAAAGAAGGGACAAAAAAAGAAAAAAAGTTGCAAAAAGTAAGAAAGCAATGAAAAAGGAAAAGAGAGCAAGGAAGAATGAGTGAGAAATAAAAAAGAAAGAAAGAAAGAAGGGACAAAAAGAAAGAAAGAAATATGGAAAAAGAAAGAAAGGAATAAAAAGGAAAAGAGAAAAACAAAGAATGAAAGAGGAAAATAGAAAGAAAGGAATAAAAAGGAAAAGAGAAAAAGAAAGAAAGAAGGAAGGAAAGAAGGGACGAAAAGAAAGAAGGAAAGAATAACAGTGTTTGAGGTTTATGGTATGTTAGTTCCATGTACTGACCTCTCCTAATTCAGCTTTACCAATGTAAATACAGCTACTGAACATTAAGCTTAATATGCAATAAGCCTGGGATTTTAAGGGGTTAACCTGTCAGCTATAGGGCAAAAACCTCATTTCATTTTAAGTCAATAAAACCAGAATTTTCTCCAAGCAGTTTTGCGCCATCCCTATTGGTCTATTTATCATGAAATTTCCACACAGTGTAAATAGAAGCTCATGTGATCATGTGATCATGTTAGCTGGTTTATCTTTGCACAACGACAATGTCGGTTTCCTCCTATCAACTGTTACTAGGTTGGACAAACAACAAAAACATGATTTATATTAACCGTGTGACCGTTTCAGTCTTCTGCGATGTTGACTAATGTTAAGGTCAGCCATCATAACGGTCTGCGTGCATGTGGTCCTGTGTCTACAGCCATCTGCCAGTGATGGCACTAACAGGATGACTCATGGAGGGCATCACTGTTTGCTTAATGCCCACGATTGTGGCTGGTAAGTCTGTCAGGTACAGCGATAAGGCTCGTCCTTGCTCACCAACACCAGTACATTTTCTTTTAGTTCCCTAATCATTCTTTCTAAAGGTAGGAGAGCGCTCTCTAAACACATTCTGTCATCTCAGGTCTCAGTAACATCCTTAAAACAGTTCCTGGATGTTGCACTGTGAACTAATTCTTCTTTTGTTATCATGTAACACAGTCTGTGGATCTAACAACCATCCTGAAAACATCCTCTGATCGTTGCAGTCAAACCGTTAAGTTAGCCTTTAACCTCATAGGAACATTAATTTAAGTATAAACATTCTGTGGGAATTAAATGAAAACATTTTCTTTAAAACTGTATTAGAACTTGTAGGTAACTTTGGCCAAGGTTCTGGGAACATTCCCTGCTAGCTGGGAAGCCTTTCATTTAGCAAACTTGCAATTACAATTTTCGAATACCATCTGACATCAGCAATCCTTCCTGACTTCATGGACTACATGCACGTGGGCCGTTACAACGACTGTCCTTAACATCACGTCATCATCATCCAAGACTGTCAGACTGTCATGGAGTGACTCAGAATGTCAGCGAGTCATCTTCAGTGATAAGTCCCACTTTTATAGTGGTGGAGACAACGTCCAGTGCGTCACACGTCCAGAAGACCTGATGTCACTCCACCTCCACCCCTACCGCACAATCTTCAGCAGCTGTGTGAGAATATTCAAGCTGCATGGGATGGATTATCACAGGACCACATCAGGAACCTCTACAACCTCAGGAACCTCAACGCCTGGCATGTTGCGGGCCGACATATGATCTGAACCTCTACCTGCTTGAGCCCTCTACAACAGCATGTATCCATCCACTGGCTTAATGTGCACATTGGCATTCGGAAGGCGTTGCAGTACTGTAGAGGTTATCACATTCACCTCCCACACGAAAGGTGCCTTCCGGGCGGAAACATGGACCATGCTACATCCGTCTTTTGTGAAGGGAGCTCTAACTGTTAAGACTCATATATCTTAAAACCATGTACATATCCAGTACTATTACAATATCAGAAACCAAAAGGGCGTGACTTCTTTATTATGTATTCCTCCACCAGTCTGCCACCATTGTCGCACAGTGATGATGTCATATGGTTGCACTGGAGTCAGTCTTACAGACAGTCCAAAATGTTCTACTTTAAATAATGTCATGCTCTAGCTGAAGCTGAACAGGCTAAATGACGAATTTGAGTTGAGTATGTTTCTCAGTAGTACTGGTAAGACAAAGCCTGCGTTGTGCACTACTGCATGCTCCTGCCCACCCGAACTGGGACTGTTAACTGTTATCTTTTCAACCTTCTTTGGGAGTTTAAGAAGCGCCTTCTATATCCCACCTCAGGCGAACACAGACAGTGCACTGTGTGAACCTCATGAAGCTCTCACAGAGACAAGCTGCCATAACTGTAGGAGAGGATTTCAACAATGCCAACTCTAAATACCCAGCACCTAACTTTCATCATCAGGTCATGGAGCCACCAAGGGAGACAGGACACTAGACCACTCCAACTCTCAGGTCACCTGACCCAGCAAGAGAGACAGAATGCTAGACCTCTTGTACTTTCTGTCCTATGACAGTTGGAAAGCACGGTCTCATCCACCGTTTGGAAAGGTGGACCAACCATGCCTTGTACCCAACTGAAGGCGCCAATGTGATGTCTATCTAGGTGCAGTTCTTCTGGTTATTATGAGTGGAATAGAAACACATTAGAACATCTGCATCACGTTTAGGTAATGCATTATGCGGTGGGGACTGAATCATTCATTTAAATTATGATGCATGAGATTGTATTTTATAGCCACTTAACAAATGCAATAACATCTTTGCACAACAATGCAGGTGGAATCACTGCAAACGCTCCCTATGGCTTTAATCAGTCAAACTAATCATATGTGTCTTTAGGAGAGAAAGTGATTTAAGGCAGTTATGAACATCATTTGCAAGAATGCAATTTAAATGCACCTGTAATAAATAGAAGGCTATATTACTGAAATATCACCCTGTACTTTCTGCAGTTTCCTCATTTTTATCATATGTGCTAACCCCCACCCCACCGCCCATCTCCCCCGCTTCATTTAGGGCCTGTTTCCTAGATACAGATTAACAAAAGTCCCACCCCTAAAAGGATTTTCAGAGCAGAATCCCCACGGACAGTGTAATTTTGTCCAAGACTAGGCTTAATCTGTCCCTGGAAAGCTTGTCCTTAAAGTCTTCGAATGTATTGAATCCCATTCGAGTCCTAAGCCAAGCACTCCTATGCAGCCTCTTAAACAGGAGCCTGCGCATACAAATCTGAAATCAAGGACCGCGGGATGTCTTCAGACATAAGCAGGGAATCAAAGTGATCCAAAGTGCTTTTCTTTCCTGATCAGGTACCCAGCTTGCCCGGTCCAGTAGAAAATGGCATTCTCGCTGAGCCCAGTGGGGAAGCAGAAAAACAAAAGCAACACATTCATTTTCTCCAGCCTGCCCGTGTTGAAAATCCACTCACGCAGCAGCGCTTGGTCTCAGTTAAGGGACCATCTGCCATTTTTCACCTTGTCTGACTCTACTGGTAATTGTGCGCTGTTTATTTCATCCCTGCGCTGCTGCTGACCCCTCCACCACCCTCATTGCCGACTGGACACTCCTGCATGTTGATTACGGTGATGATGATGATGACTCAACCCCCCACTCCCTCACCCCTGTGCTCAAAGGAGATAAACAGCAACACACCACAGCTCTTTTAGACATGGGGCTGCTTTTGCTTGTCACTATGGTGATGAGGGGTGACATCAGGACTCCTCAAATTGAGAGGGGGACACTATAAAATGTAGCGTATGGGATTTTTCTGGCCTCAAAGCAGCAGTTAATATGAAGTGTAGTGTTTGCAGCACATCCGTTTATGTAGTCGTAGAGAAATGCTCTAGTGTAAAGGCTAATACATGCAAACATGATATTTGGGTTTCTTGCAGCAGCTTGACTTAAATGTTGGCCAACAGCAGCACATCCTTTCTCTCCTCCCATCTTCATGGTGCATCATCTGTAAGGGGGCTTCCTTGTCTTAAAGCCATACAATCTCACCCTCTGGACTGCTGTGGCACTACTGTAGGATGTGATTGGCAAACTGTCAACAGGTGATGGATAGATGTCCATTTTGGCCAGAGTGCCCCCCTTTAGGAGCCCAAGTGAACTGACCAAATTTGACATGACCAAAGTTAAAATAATAATCCAATAGAATATAAACTTGATAATTATTATTCTCATATCTTACTATTAGACATTCAGTCTACCCAAGTTAAAAAACGACAATAACATTCACTTTCATACCTTTTTTCTTTCATCCCTTCATACAGTGAAGGGAGACCCTCTTGCTGCTGTAATTCCCGAGCATTTCTCTTCCCCACACCGTGTAATAAAAAAAAGCAGAGAGGAGAGAAAAATCCCAGGATCTAGGGATTGGCGCACAAATCCGCTGCGAGACTTAAAAAGATAAAACTTTGTTGGGGTGAGGCTGGGACTTCCCTGCTGCAGTGTGGACGCTGCAGGCTGTGCTGTAGTGGATTAGGGACAGAGTGTATGTGTGCTTATGGAGCTGACGGGGCGCCAGGGTGACCTGTGGATTCAGGCTGCTCCCGGCTCAGGGTTAATGGCTGGAGGTGAGGAAGAGGCTGGGTTAGAGCTCCTGCATTAACACTCATATGAAGAGTAAACACTGCAGAGCTCTGCAAATCCTCCTCCTTCACCTGAGCCCTTCTTATAGAAGCTATACTGCAATGCGGGTGTGCACGCGCTTCTTAGCGTGCTTGTTTTCATGCATTTCCAGAGCACGGAATATTCTGACCTTACAGGAAAACTACAGTGAAACATGACCATGAGAATGTGACCTTAGGTAATTGCATGTGGAACAGTGGAATTGTGGGTAAGAGCCAGCTTGGCAGCAGAGAAGAGACATGCTACCCCAAAAACAGCAATAGTTTACACGTGGTCTAGGAGGAGCACACGGTAAAAGTTCATAATTGTTTATGTGTTTGTGTAATAATGTACCTTTTATATGTCTTTTTTGTGGATGCAGAGTTTAATCCTGTGTGTTTTGAGTTTTACGTGAAACTGTTGTGCTAGCTACTACGTTTAAGCCAAGCTAGCAATAAGCAAAAGCTCTAGAGACATTGCAACGACTGAGAAATGGATGTCTTGTTTTTTTTCTTGTAGTTTTCATGGTGTCTAATGAAGAAAGAGAGGGAAATAAATTCAGAAGACATCAGTATGACTCGTTTCCATTATTCTGTTGGACCAGCTACACATCCTGTTACTGGACCATGTGTTGCATGTGCTGTACAGGAAATATTGTCACTGTCCAAAAACAAACAAAAACAAAAGCATCTTCTATTTTGTCGATTTTATTTTTAATGCATCTTTTGAACACAGCAGTTGCTGTTCACACAGTGTGAAAATTTCAAGATGAACGCATCAACCGAAATGGCTGGTGACCTGAAAGCTTGTGGCTTTGTTATGCATGATATAACCATAAACTCCCCATCATCTACAAATAATTTAAAAACTATTTATTCATGCATTTAATTGTAATTGCTATAGTACAAAAACAACATATTGAAACAGAGAAATGTAAATGTTTTTTAAAAAACAGTAAAAACATGGAGGACTTAACTGGTCTTCGCAGGCAAAAGACTTCACAGGCAAATAGTACACCAGCGTAAAATAGCAAACAAATTAGGGATTTCACCATCTGCACCTCATAATATTGTTAAGAGATTCTGGATAAATGTCTGTATGCAAGGGACAAGCCACAAAAGGAATACTGGCTGGCTGTGATCTTGGGGCCTCCGGATGGCCCTGCATTATAAACAGACACGATTCTGTAGTGGAAATCACTGCATGGGTCTTAGGAACACTTCCAAAAACGTTTGTCTGTGAAAGTCTCTGCATCCACAAACACGAGATGAACTCTACCATGCAAACAAGAAACCCAATATCCAAACAGATCCGGAAATGCTACTTCCGCCTCTGAACCAGAGCTCATTTAAGATAAACCGAGGTGAAGTGGAAAACCATTCATGGATCCGGCTTGTTATGAGCGTCCATGATGGTATGAGGCTGTATTAGTGCACATGGCATGGGTAACTTGCACATCTGTTCAGCCATTAATGATGAATTATATACAAGTTTTGGAGCAACATATCCTGCCATCTGTTATACACTGTTATTTCAGTGACACAATGTCAAACCACATTACAGCAGCAAGGCTCCATAGTAAAACAGTCTGGGTGCCAAACTACAGTCCAGACAGGTCATCCACTGAAAACACTTGGTGCAGCTTTGTGGTGTAGTTGAGCACCTGCAATCCCATAACAAGTAAGAATGGGAAAACCTGTCACTTTCGAAACTCCAGCAACTGGTCTCCGTATTTCCTTGTGACTTTCGAGGATGGTTGTTGAAGAAGAGGTAGGGTGATACACAGTGGTACACATAAACGACTCACACATTTAAAAAAAAATGTTTTGCAGGAATCAAGTTTAAAATGGCCATATACACTCATCATCAAAAGAATGGGTGCACCCAGAAGGAAGTGTGGGATTGCAGTGCGGTTGAGAAGGAAGATAAAGGTTACCAGGAACAATAAATGATGATATATTTAGACTGATATGGGTAATATATACTGAGCTACACATACAGAAGTCTGTCTCTCAGTATGGCATCAGGCCACCATGCTTGCTAATGCAACATGCCAGACGTCTCAGCATTGAATTGTAGAGGTTCCTAATGGTGTCCTGTGATAATCCATCCCATGCATCTTAAATATCCTCACACAGTTTCTGTAGTTTTTGCCATAGGGGTGGAGGTGGAGTGACACCAGGCTTTCTGGACGTGTGACGCATGACAACAAGCGGTTCATCTTGGTGCTGACCAGTGGTTGTCTTCACCAAGACAAAAGCGTGACTCCATTACAGTTGTTGACGTGGTGTTTAGGGCATTTGTGGTTTTTGGGTCATTGCTGTCCTTGCTTATATCATATGCACGGCCGATCATAAAATTTGAATCATTGGCATGTCTCACAGTGTCAACCTTACCCACCAGTTTCCTTCTTGTCAGGTGATTCCTTCTGGCTACAGCTTTTTATGCAAAGATTCTTTGGATGATAAGTCCATATTAAATAACCAATCAAATTTCTTAGTTCTTAACATTTGTATTAATGTCAGTTAAGTGTTTGAAAATTCACACTTCATTGCAATCGGTTATTATTTACATTTCGCACTGCCTCCCAGTGGTTTCTGTAAACTGGAGGCTGTACCATATTTATGACTCCACATCCTGCTATTATATAAAGAACACATGTGCGTGTATTTGGTGACTGAGCTTGTTTTAGACGCTGAACTCTCTTCAGAATAAAGTTTACTGTCATGCTGTTTGCAACTGTGGGTGTATATTGTAACACTATGTGTTTAAAAAGCCTCAGGCTGACTGTGCTTTTCCTCCTGACAGCAGATTTCTCATGCCCTCCGAATGACAGCAGTCAGTTGTCGCAGGATCCCGAGTGAAGTGAATATTCTTGGATAATCTCGGAAGGCATGACGAGTGGAAATGCATCATGAAGATCTCCTTTTCTCTCAGAAAAGCAGTTCTATAAAGTGAAAGCATTCAAGTACCATGGTAAAAAGCCCACAGTATGTTCTAGATATATGTATTTCTTTCTCCTGCACCGTTAAAAGAAAAGCTTTCAACTGAGCTGCCACAAGTGTTTACAAGCTGTGTGAAGGTTTTTATAGAACCTGTTTTTTTGAGAGAAATTTGACAGTGTTATGATGTTCTCACCAGGAGAGGCTTTGAGACAGCACAGCAAGCAGGCACGCAGCGATCCAACAGTTTAGACAGTTTTACTTAGTTTTACACTAATCTTTAATATTTCAATGTTTGCGCACTTGATTCTTAAAGCTGATCTGTCTCTACACCAAATCCTGAGATGGTGGAGTCGAGGTCTAAGCTCTGAATACGTTTTATTGTAGGACTAAAAATATGTGCATATTACCCAGCTGGGGGTAAAATAAAGGCTGGCAGGGGAAACACAGATTAGCCAGCAAGCTAGCAAGCGCTACATGTAGTCTTAAAGACCCACAAATCCTAAATCTGTATTTTCTTCCTAATTAAGGACATACATATACAACATGAGCTCACCAGATAAAAAATAAGCATCTTGCATGTTTAAGGTAGTAGTGACTTCAGGCTCCTGCAGATGGCTTTGCCTAAGAATGATCAGGCTTTAAGTTCTTGTGGGTTACGCAATGGAATTCATAGACTGAGAGGAGGTGGTACAGTGCAGTGAATGTGGAAATTGGGTCAGAAGCAGATGTTAGTGATTGGCTAAAAGGAGTGACTGCAGTTGGGCGTGCCAAAGGATATAGTGTGAGGGAGGTAGCTGAATCTGCAGGTGTATGGAAGCGTACTGTCATACTGGTCTACCAGCAGTGGCTAAAATCCCAGTCTACAGGAAACTCTCCTCAGAACTATGCCAGGGTAGTCATCCACCAAATCTGGCCCAACTGCACAATTCTTTGATGCAAGAGTAGTGGAACATTGGGGGGCAGTCGTGGGCTGGAGGTTAGGGAACCAGCCTTGTGACCAGAGGGTCGCTGGTTCGATTCCCTGAGCCTACAGTAACGACTGAGGTGCCCTTGAGCAAGGCACCTAACTCCCAACTGCTCCCCAGACGCCATGGATAGGGCTGCCCACTGCTCCGGGTAAGTGTGCTCACTGCCCCCTAGTGTGTGTGTTACACACGTGGCCTACATCCAGAAACTTGTCCAGTTCATGCCAAATCCAACCACAGCTGCTATTCTTGCTCGGGAAAATATTAAACACCATTAGGTACGTCTCAGGCACAGGTGACTACTTTTTGTCCAATTAGCTTGTGTCTTTTGAACACCCATAGTCTAATACATGTCTTCTATTTTGAAAATTGGGTAGTCCTCTCCTGCCCCAACCACACAAAACAGTTTCAGGGTCAGAGAAACTTGGTGAGCTAAAGCTAACCAACATATGCATAACCAAAAGCTAGCAAGCTAGACCCCCTGTCTGTAGCTTCCTGTTGCCCATTCTCTCATTTGTCCACACACCAACACGCTCCATTCGTCTGTTCCATCATTCACCCACTTTCTCATGGTTTCGGTTGTACTTCCATCCACCTGCACATCTGTTCTTGTGTTCCATTGCAACTGGCTTTCTTCATTCTTTTGTTTATTTGCCTGTCAGTCACCTTGTCTATTTGTTTGTTTGCACATAGCTTTGTCCATCCATCTGTTTGCGCATGTGTGACTTTTTCATCCAGTTACCATCACATAAAGGCTGAATAACAATTCCAGTTTTTAATGGTCAAGGTCATTAACCATGTCCAGGTTTCTGGACATTTGATGTGTCACAATAAATAGTTCATTTTGTTGCTGACCACGGTGCCTCCACCCATGGATCTGAGTCGCTCCATGACGAACTTGCAAGGTTATTGTTTTTATTTTTTTTTCAATATTCATGTACAAATACTATTGGTATTTGATGATATTGGTAATATTTACTGAGCTACACATACAGAAGTAGTGTCTCTCAGTATGGCATCAGGCCACCATGCTTGCTAATGCAACATGCCAGACATCTCAGCATGGAGTTGTAGAGGTTCCTAATGGTGTCCTGTGATAAGCCATTCAATGCAGCTTAAATATCCTCACACAGTTCCTGTAGTTTTTGCCATAGGGGTGGAAGTGGAGTGACACCTGGCTTTCTGGACGTGTGATGCATGACAACAAACGGTTCATCCTGGTGCTGACCAGTGGTTGTCTTTACCAAGACAAAAGCGTGACTCCCACCCTCCCTATTTGCGCTTAGTATTGAACCACTGGCTGAATTGATCAGAAATAACTCACTTATACAGGGAATATCTGATGGAGGAAATGATCAACACAAAATAGCATTGTTCGCAGATGACATATTATTATTCATAAAAAACCCTGCTATCTCCATACCTGCTCTCCTAGATAATCTCAATGAATATAGTGCAGTGTCAGGATACAAGATTAACACAGATAATAAAAGGGAATAGATGGGTCTCTATTGAACAGAACTCTATACCAGGAATAGCCTTATGCACTCTTCCATTTTTTAATCAACAGTTTTGGGAAAAAAATAAAATAAATAATGTATGGATCAAATACACATTAAAGGTATGGACTACAATCCAAAAGCAATTAAAGGGAGGTGTAGCTTTATCGCGAGCTATGCCTATTGTAGGAAATGTAGAGTTTCTTCCTTCCATATGGGATAATGCATATAAAAGATGGGCTGAGAATGGGTTGTATACAATCAACCAACTGTTTGATGGGAATGTATTTAAATCTTTCTCACAACTCCAGGATAAGTTTGCCTTACCCTCAAGTGACCTATTTAGATATCTACAAATTAGACATTATATTACAAATAACACAGATTGGAATATCATTAAAAGAGAACCAACCAGTATAGAGTCCCATTTCATATATATGTCTGAACATACAAGGTCAATGAAAAAGCAAATATCCTATATCTATAAAAAGCTACTGATTGACTCCCAAGACAACACTTCGCATATCAAAAGACAATGGGAACTGGAACTAAATACAGTAGTGGATGATGAAGTCTGGGAAAACATATGTTCCAGGTGTCATATGGGGGTTGGGAGCCAGGTATGGAAAGAGTTTGATTGGAAGGTTAAAATTAGATATTTTAGGACGCCATTGGTTGCTTGTGTTTTTAAAGACAATTCTACAAACAAATGTTGGAGGAACTGTGGTATGGTCGGTGACCACACTCATATCTTTTGGGACTGTCCGAAAATACAGGCATTTTGGAAAAATGTTAAAGGGGAGTTGGAGAATATTTTGGAAACTCACATTCCCATGGATCCACTATTGTTTTTGCTAGAAGTGCTACCTGATCATATGCTTACCACTGATCAGTGTTATATACTGCATGTCTTGCTGATGGTTGCAAGAAAAATAATTACTATTAATTGGATGAAGCCCGATCCCCCTACCATTGTTCAATGGTTACAAAAAGTCAGGTATGTTTACATGATGGAACATATGACTGCTCAGTTACAACTAAGATTACCAATCTTTATAAGAAGATGGAAACCTGTTATTGTCTACCTCAGTTAGTGGGTTTTTTTTTCTTTCTTTTTTTTTTTTGAGTCTATATGTGTATATATGTATAGGTATGAATGTGTATGTTGTATATATGCATATGAATATGTTCTGTCTTGGTATTATGTGTGTTATGTGAAGCCCAACCTCAAGGTGTTCTTGTTACATATTGTTAATTGCCTGTCAATGTGTGTTAAAGGCAATAAAGTTCCAAAAAAAAAAGCGTGACTCCATTACAGTTGTTGACATGGTGTTAAGGGCAGTTGTGGTTATTGGGTCATTGTCGTCCTTACTTATATCATATGCACGGCCTATCATAAAATTTGAATCATTGGCATGTCTCACAGTGTCAACCTTACCCACCAGTTTCCTTCCTGTCAGTTGATTCCTTCTGGGTGCAGCTATTTATGCAAAGATTCTTTGGATGATGAGTGCATATTAAATAACCAATCAAATTTCTTAGTTCTTAATATTTGTATTATTGTCAGTTAAGTGTTTAAAACTTCGCACTTCATTGCATTCGGTTATTATTTACATTTGTACTTCCAGACAACTTCCAGACAAATTCTCCTTGCCCCTAATCAGCAATATCAGTCTTGCAAGGTTGATGAGGTGTTACGGGGAGTTCTTGTAACAATCTGCGTGCACGTAGTCCTGCGTTGTGCAGCCGTCTACCAATGGTGCTGGCACTGACAGGATGACTCATGGAGGACATCACTCCTCCCTGAATGTCTGCAATACTGGTTGTTGGGTCAGCCAGGTACAGCAATGAGGCCTGTCCTTCCCCACATCACATGCAGAGCAGAGCGTACAACTTGAGTCATCCTAATGTCTCACAAAGTCAAACCTACCGACCCAGTTTAATTCCTGTCGGTTGGCTCCTTCTGGGTGCAACTATTTGTGCAACTATGTTTCTGGGGAGTGTATTTGAGGAAGATTTATAAATAACACTCTGAACGGAGTCTGAAAGTAGGCATCAATCTTTGTCGCTTTAGACCAGCAAAACATTGTAGTGAGTGGATGACACCATTGGTCACTTGTAGGTATATTCAAGGATTCAAGGAGACTTGTACCATGTGGTACATGGGGTGGAACGAAATTGTGGTACCCAAGGACCCAGTTACACCCAGACAGCAGAACTTAAATAAATAAATATACATAAATATATAAAAATATATTAAATAAGTACAGAGGGAAAGAGCAGCAGGAAACTGAAAAGGTAGCAGCAGAGGGTGTTTAAAGTGACTAGTGTTATGACTAAGTGGTGTTTAGAAGTCTTACAGCTTCCGGAATGAAGCTGTTCCTCAGTCTCCTTCGTTTTACACTTAACGCTCCGCAGCCTTCTGCCTGAGGGGAGCGGGACAAAAAGTGAGTGTGCTGGGTGAGTGGGGTCCTTCATGATGCAGGTGGCCCTCTTCCTGCATCTGGTGATGTAGATGTCCGTGGTGGTGGGGAGGCTGACTCCGACAGACCTCTGTGCAGCCTTCACCACCCTCTGCAGAGCTTTCCTGTCTGCAGCAGAGCAGCTTCCGTGCCACACGTTGATGCTGGAGCATAGGATGCTCTCCACCACACATCTGTAGCAGGAGGTGAGGACCGAGCTCCCGAGCCCAGCTCGCCTCAACCTCCTGAGGAAGTAAAGCCGTTGATGTGCCTTTCTGACCAGACTGGAAGTGTTGTTGCTCCAGGTGAGGTTGTTGCTCAGGTGAACACCCAAGTACCTGTAGTTGGAGACCACCGCAGACCCTCCAACATGCATGTCTACCCCTTCTGAAGTCCACAATCATCTTCTCCGTCTTCTTTACGTTGATGCAGAGGTTGTTCTTTCTGCACCAACCCTCCAGGTGTTCCACCTCCTGCCTGTAGCCGGACTCATCACTGTTTGTGATGCATCCGACCACCGCCACGTCATCCGCAAACTTCACAATATGACAGCCTGAGTTGATGGGTGAGCAGTCATATGTGAGCGACTGACGACTGTAGCTGGAATTTTAAAGACTATCCAGCTCCCTTCTGCCATCTGACATGGATCCTTACATGTATCTTTGTCAAAACGCCAAGCAGGACTGTGTAAATACTTTCGTCTCATGCTCATGTCTTTGTGTCTCAATGTACCTCCAGTTCTTTTCAAGCTTCGGTCCTTTCCCTCTGAAAGCTATAGAAAGCTGTCAGCCCAGCTAGAAATGCTTTGTTCTAAAACCATTCTGAAAATATTATTATGGGATTAAATGTTTAAGTAACGTAATCCAAGGTTGGGAGAACGTTCTCTGCCAGCTGGGATTGAAGTGACCTGGCCTTCTGCTGCAGTGTGAGTCAGGCTGTGAATGGTCTACAGAAACAGCAGGGTTTTGGAATTTAACTAATCAGCATCAGGTGAATACAGTTTAATGAGTCCAGAGCAGAGTGACAGAGTGCGTTCCCTGCTGCTTAGGAGAACAAACACAGCGGGTAAGGAGCAGCAGTCTGCCAGGAGACCATTTGTTTATTTACATCATAAATAAAAAATCCTTCTGAACAAACGTAGCCTGTTTCTGTTCTATGCAGAATTCCGTGGATTGTTTTTGCTGCCTCAGAGATGGATTCTCAGAGTTGATGTTGCCAGTCAGTTGTCTGTTGTAGGATTTATTTCATATATCATTTACAAACTAGTCCTGGGTTTGTTCTGTGCCTGAACTAGTTTCAGATCACCTTTGCAGAGAAACTCAAAACCACTTCATTTCACTACTCCACGTGATGGATAGAATGAATGAAGGAAGTAAGATAGCCTTAGTGCTGGCTACATGTCAAACAGTAGCATGAAGCAAAGATTTCAGTGTGCTGAAAGAACATTCACAATTGTTTCTGTCTATCCTTCCACTGTAGATAGATAGATAGATAGATAGATAGATAGATAGATAGATAGATAGATAGATAGATACTTCATTGATCCCGAAGGAAATTTAGCAGCCAGTAGCGGTTTCACAAAAAGAACAGCACAGATACGAATAATAATACAAAAATAGAAATAAAAACAGTGTTGTGCAGTATGAGAAACCTAAATGGGACATTCAGTAACGGCAGCAGTATTATTAACTGTTAAGCTATAAGCTATAGGACTATACATAGTGCAGGTCACTATCGATGGATATGTAAATATAAATATATAAGTATATCTCACTTACTTATATCTCACATAAGGAGGCAAGAAATATATACAAGAGTACAAATATAACTGCAGGCTGTAGAAAAGACAGTGCAATAGTAATAAATATGTGCAACGGACGCAGCAGATAAATGACCGAATGAATTAACATCATAAACATGATATTTAAGTGGAGTTGAGTGTACAGGAGGTAAAGATGCACAGTATATACAGTAAAGTGAATAGTGCATAAATGAGTCTCTGATTAAACAAGAGAGTTTAGTTGTACGGAGACAACTCATCACTCTGGGTCTGAAAGGATGTGTAGCTGTGAAAAAGCTGGTCCACATGTTTTGAAATGTTTGGAAGATTGAAAAATTTCCCTGCTGACTCAAAGCAACTAAAAGCAAGTCTCCAGGAAATTAATAAAAGCTGTAGTAAAAAAAACAGGATCCACTATATAATCCACTATTTTAGCATCAGTGGCCTTTTTATGATAAATGGACCATAAAATTTGGTTAAAATTTGTTTATTATCTTACAATGTTATCTTGATCTGATCTAAAAAAAACCATCTGTTTGTTGCATGCAATTAATTCGGTATATTTAACCAGAAAGGAGAACTAAAAAAGTCAAACTTCAGTAAACTTATTCAATTGCTTTAAACAAATCAATGTACTTTTGTAGGTATGTCATGCCTGCTGGTTCTCCTCTCACCCACGATCTCCTGAACTCCATTTCCCACAACCCACCACCTGATGTCATTGTCACGTGTCCATCTTTGCCCAATCACACCTCATTGCCTCGTTCTCTGTCTGATTGTCTACTTGGTTTGACTCTTGCCTGTTTATTGACCTCTGGTTGTTTTCCTTGTTCTTGTTATTGCTGTGTTTTAGTACCGACCTGTTTAATAAACTGTGCCTTGCATTTAGCTCAGCGCGCGTCACAAGTTTGTCCGTCTTCACAAGGTGACTCTATTTACAGTGTACATTAAAAGTTATTAATGTTTTTATATGCTCTGCTTTTTCCAGATGCTGAAAAAACAATAATTGTTATTTAACGGTTGTTTTGAATGACAGTTATATAAATAAAAGGTGATCTCTGATTTTTACAAAGTACTGTATACTATAGAACAATATTAGCAAATGCTTTTTGTTGAAATATCCTGAAAATCCATGCCTATTTTTGGCGGCGTTTTGCATTACCAAACAAAACGGATGTATCTTGTTCTAACACCGTATGCTGTGATATTGCATTGCATTGCATTTCCCTTATTGCACTCTTGTAGGAAAAGCTGAGCCTAGCCTTTTCACGCCAGACAGTCTTTATACACAGGGAATCCAGTTGTAGCCACTTTTGTAAGGCCAGAGAATTTTCTTGTAGAAAAGCAGAGAGATCCCTGATCTGAAATTTATGTAATGCAGCTCACACTGTGGAGGAGAGAAGAGAACAAAGTGTGAACGACGCCATAGGAAATACAAAATACGATGAGGCTCCATGTCTGAAGAATGGATCTGCACTAAGCTGGAGCTTCAGTGTGCCCATAATGATGAGTGGCGCAATGGATTGTAAAGAGTTGCAAAAAGTCCTGAAAGTATAACTGTGATTTTTTAGAACAACTGATTAGTTTTGTATTGCAATGTATGAAGGAACATTTTCATTCAGGTTAGCTGAAAGAGTATTCAGAGAGAACTCAGTGAGGACTGCATGCCATCTGAACATGTGTATGAATGATCCACTGTTGTTATCATATCTTATACAGTATAATGTTGATTTAGTTGATTTTGTCCTGTGAGGCAAGTTTGCACAAGGCAGCTTCACCTCGGAGTAATGCATGGTCTGCAGGGGCATGGGTTTTGTTGGTGGGATTTAATTTAGAAACTCGTTATTGTGGGTTAACAACCAACAAATTGCGAGCTAAGTTGGAGGAATGGGTTATTATGGCTGGGTGGGCATGGACAATCATTTTCTGCTTATAGAAGCAACAAATAAATGAATTCACACAGAATGTGAAATGTTGAATACAAATAACCGATTATACCTTTTGATTAATGGTGCTTTTTTGACTGTTATATTTTTGCAGAGTAATTAAGTGTCTAGTTGGGTATAACACAGCCCAGCAGTGGCGTTGTTGTAAAAAAAATGGAGGTACTGTAAAACTTTATATTAAGTGTTGACTAACTAACATGAAGTAAAGCATGAGTGAACACAAAGTAATACATTAACAATGGTTAACTACAGCTTGTTACATGTTTACTTAACTTTAGTTAAGCACTGTAACCATTGTTAATGTGTTACTTCATGTTAGTAAGTCAACACGTAATGTAAAGTGAACGGAAAACTGTATTTACACTGACATCACAACACCATAACCCCAACCTGTAAGTAGCAGCCATGCTGTGTGTTTTTATGCACTGTCCATCTCCAGGTACGAGCGAACTCCAGGTACCTAGCTAACAATGAATGTATATATATATATTGTATATACACTGTATTCTATTATACTACATTCATTGTTAGCTAGGTACCTGGAGTTTGCTTGTAGCTGGAGATGCATAAAATCACACAGCACAGCTGCTACTATATATATATATATATATATATATATATATATATATATATATATATATATATATACCTATGATTTATGATTTTCATTTGCTGATGAGCTACTGTGTACATATTTGTTATGTGGCTATCATTCTGTTTGTTTTTCCACATTATGTCAATCTTTTCCTTCATCTACATCAACACAAATACAAAAGGTCGGAATGGAGGGTTAATACAGAATGCAACCTGAATATAAAGACCACCCTTAATTCATTTACAGTAAAACACCCATTATCATTCATGGTATTCCTGAAAAAACTTAGAAATTTGTATTTATAAATATACTGTACATATAGTTTTAGTTAGTGACTTCTGAGTGATCATTGTGGTGTCTCACTGCAAACCAGCCAATCAGAACAAAGCTCATCAATATTTAAACTGCGTCTGGACTTTTTTCAGCCCGACCAAAGTCATATATCTTCTATGCAGACATCAGAGACCAATTTAATATGCTGTAGTAATGTGCTCTATAGCACCTTTCAGGCCTGGCTTTTGATCTTTCTCTACTGCTCTCTCTTTCCTCTCTCTTGTTTCCCCTCTCTCACGAATACTCTCCATTAAACTAAATTCTTAAAAAGCATTACATTTTCAGGGATTCTGTTGCATGACTTGTGTTGCTGGGACAGACTGCTGATTGAAAGCTGTCTCAGAATGCTTTTACCTCAGGGACCCATTTCATGAGTTTTGTGACGTGTGAGCAGAGATCTGTGAGATATGGGGAATTGTTCTGACTTTCTTTCAGCGTCACACAAAGTAATTGCAAATTCGGGCCATGAACACATATCAAAGTACGTGTTCATGTAGCTTCTCATTAGCAGTCACTCATGGTGTGTGAAATGGTAACAATAATCTTAAAGGCCCGAATCCTATAATATTCGTATATTGCCCTTGTAGTTTATGATATTTATGAAGATGATGTGATACCAAACAGATATTTTTTGGTGTTTAATGGTTTTTAAATGACCATTTTCCATCTTCTCCTCAAGCGGTGTGGGGCCAGTCTAGGCAAGGTCATAGGTATCAGTTAAATCTTGTAAGCAGCAACCTCATCTGGTGCCTCCTTTCTGTGAATTAGGTTTCTAGCTCTGCATCTTTTAAGAAGTTGTCCTCTGTGCTGTAAACATAGTCACAAGATATCCAATAAAACAATAAGCTCAGGATATGCAAAGAGCCGAGAGCATTGCACAAGAACTGACTTGTGGTATTGTTATGAATATGGACTGCTGATAAAAGCATGGTACCATATTCATCGACTGCTCATGTGACAGGGACGCAAAGAGAGGCCTCAATGGCCCAACATCCACAATTGCGGTCATTTAACAAGCGGTGACCCCCTTTAAGAGTAATCCTGTTAGAGCCAGTGCCATTGGCAGACGACTTCACTTAACACCACATCAACATCACCAAAGGCTGCAATGGTGTCGTGTCAGACTGTCATGGATCGACTCAGAAAGGCAGCAGTTCATCTTTAGTAACCAGTCCCACTTTTGTCTTGGGACCAATAAATCCATGTGTGGAGGCACCATGGTCAGCGCCAACATTGACAGTTTGTTGTCATGTGTCACATGTCCAGAAGGCTACTACACCTCCACCGCTACGGCACAATCTGCAGGAACTGTGTGAGAATATTGAAGCTGCATGGGATGGATTATCACAGGACACCATCAGGAACCTCTACAACTAAATGCCAAGATGTCTGGCAAGTTGAGTTAGTAAACATGGCAGCCAAAGCCATACTGAGAGACACTACTTCTGTATCTGTAGCTCAGTAAATATTGCCTGTATCAGTCCAAATTGATCATCATATCTTCCTTCCCAATTGCATTGCAATCCAACACTTCCTTTGATATGCACTGTATTTTAAAATAACAGCAATAATTTTGAACCTTTAAGAGTTAATATAAAGCTCTGACTAAATTAGTCTGTTAAACTGGGGTAAAAAGCTTGTATTGGCCAGGACATTGTGTAATCTAAGCGAAAATGTCCTGTATGTCAGGCATAAATTGTTGGCCTATTGTGAAAGGCAAGGTTCTGATGAAAATCAAATCACCTGCCTTTACAGCCCTTGTCATGTACACCGGTTCTGCGCTGTAAAGAGAAGTAGTGGGGTCGTGGTCAACGCCTCTGCAGTGCACCTCATAAGTGCTATCTGTCCACAGGCTGACAGGCAGGGGCGCTTTGAGCGGTGACACGGCACCAAATAAATGTTTTCATTTGAAAGCATGTACAAAGAGCAGAGTATCTAACCGCACGACAGGTTGACAGAGGCAGAGTAATGGAGCTGCCAGCCGTTCCCCTGTGTTCTTTTAGTACATACCAACACCGGGCAGCAAAAACTCGCTTTCCTAACGAGCCACTCTCAACTAGCCTGGCCCTGGCATTAGAAAGACAGGCAGACAGGAATAACCCAATATCACAAGCAGCATTTACTGCATTCAGACTGCAGAGGGTATTACCTTCCTCCCTCTCTGGCTAATAGTGAGCTGAGCTCCTCTTTGGCACATGAACACTGTAATATGATTCACTGGCCAGACCTGGAGGTGCTGTTATGGAGCAAAGCTGCTGTGACACAGATAATCTGATCTTTTTATATGGTCTATTAAATGCCAAGACATCATTTCCTGCCACCGGGCTCAACGATGAGATGTGCTGACAATTTATGCCATCTTCAAATAATTGCTGCGCAGGGAAAACAAAGGAAGAATCAGGCCTTACTGTCGAAATCCAACTGCCACAGATTACATATGAGAACAATTTGATGTTCAAATATTCCTCCCACTCCAGACTTATGTTTTATAAATGTCAAAAAAAAAGACTGAGAAGTGTAATGTATTACTTATGAAGGTGCCCATGTAAAAGAAATGATACGCTGAAATGAACAAAGTTCAACATAAGAAAGAACATTATGTACACGGATCAGCCATAGCATTAAAACCGCCACCTTGTATCCGCTTACCATATAGGCACACGCTGCAGTCCATCTGATTCTATGCATACTTTGTTATCCCCTTTTACATTATATTGGTGGTGGATCATTCCCAGCACTGCAGTGGTACTGATGTAGTGGTGGTGTGGAAGTGTGTGTTGTGCTGGTATGGGTTGATCAGACACAGTGCTGCCGGACACCTCAGTGTCACTGCTGGACTGAGAATCGTCCACCAACCAAAACTTTCCAGCCAACGACATCTTGTAAGCAATGTCCTGGGATCACTGATTAAGAGCTAGTGGATGACCAACACAAACTGTGCAGCACCAGAGGAGCTTACATATGCAAGATGGACAACCAAGCTTTGAATTTATTTTAACACAACATGACATTTCCTGCATGGCAATGAGTTTCCAGCATATTGAGTTTTCTACACAGCTTTGAGTTTTCTACATAACTTGGAGTTTCCTATATAGCATTGAGTTTCCTACACAGACTTGAGTTTCCTACATAGATTTGAGTTTCCTACATAGACTTGAGTTTCCTACATAGCATTGAGTTTCCTACATAGACTTGAGTTTCCTACACAGACTTGAGTTTCCTACATAGACTTGAGTTTTCTACACAGACTTGAGTTTCCTACATAGACTTGAGTTTCCTACATAGACTTGAGTTTCCTACACAGACTTGAGTTTCCTACATAGCATTGAGTTTCCTACATAGACTTGAGTTTCCTACATAGACTTGAGTTTCCTACACAGACTTGAGTTTCCTACATAGATTTGAGTTTCCTACATAGACTTGAGTTTCCTACATAACATTGAGTTTCCTACATAGACTTGTTTCCTACATAGACTTGAGTTTCCTACATAGACTTGTTTCCTACATAAACTTGAGTTTCCTACATAGATTTGAGTTTCCTACATAGACTTGAGTTTCCTACATACCATTGAGTTTCCTACATAGACTTGTTTCCTACATAGACTTGAGTTTCCTACATAGACGTGTTTCCTACATAGACTTGAGTTTCCTACATAGACTTGTTTCCTACATAGACTTGAGTTTCCTACATAAACTTGAGTTTCCTACACAGATTTGAGTTTCCTACATACACTTGAGTTTCCTACACAGATTTGAGTTTCCTACACAGACTTAAGTTTTCTTTATAGCATTGAGTTTCCTACATAGACTTGAGTTTCCTACATAGACTTGAATTTCCTACACAGACTTGAGTTTCCTACATAGACGAGTTTCCTACACAGACTTGAGTTTCCTACATAGCATTGAGTTTCCTACATAGACTTGAGTTTTCTACATAGCATTGAGTTTACTACATAAACTTGAGTTTCCTACATAGATTTAAGTTTCCTACATAAACTTGACTTTCCTATATAGCATTGAGTTTCCTACATAGCATTGAGTTTCCTACATAGCATTGAGTTTCCTACACAGACTTGAGTTTACTACATAGACTTGAGTTTCCTACATAGACTTGAGTTCCCTACACAGACTTGAATTTCCTACATATCACTGAGTTTCCTACATAGACTTGAGTTTCCTACATTGCATTGAGTTTCCTACACAGACTTGAGTTTCCTACATAGACTTGAGTTTCCTACATTGCATTGAGTTTCCTACATAGAGTTGAGTTTCCTACATAGACTTGAGTTTTCTACATAAACTTGAGTTTCCTACATAAACTTGAGTTTCCTACATAACCTTGAGTTTCCTATATAGCATTGAGTTTCCTACATAGCATTGAGTTTCCTACATAGACTTGAGTTCCCTACACAGACTTGAGTTTCCTACATAGACTTGAGTTTCCGTTTGCAGCATAACAAATCTCCAACATATAATTGAAATTTCCTACACAACTCTAAATTTACAACATAAAGTTGAGTTTCCAACACAATGTTCAGTTCCCTACCTAGCTTTGCAACACAATGCTTTCCAACATAATGTTGATTTTCTAAAATAACATTGGATTTCCAGTGTAACACTGAGTTTCCAACATAATGCTGAGGTTCCTACATACAGAGTTTCACCCATAATTTTGAGTTACCAACATAATATTGAATTCTCTACTTTAACTTTAATTTTCCACCTAGCATTGATATTCCCACATAAAGCCATAGAGTCATGGATGTAAAACTAGAGTTTTCTACAGGGCTTTGAGTTTTCCATATAACATTGTCATAGCTACTTGACATCAGGCTAAGCTAACAAAAAAATGAAGTGAATTTACCACAATGCTAATGTTAACTGAATGACACTGCATTCATGATGCCACATTTTACATTTAATTCTCGTAAGGTCAAATGTGATTCCTGTCAGCATTATAATGATCATTGCATCTCACAACGGCTGCTACGCCACAGTGCATTTGTAGGCTGGGTATGAACAGGTCAGTTGAATCTAATAATAATCCAGTTCATGTGTTCAAAAAAGCAGTATCTATTGTCAATCTGTTCAGCATTCCTGGTCAGGTAATATTTGAAGTGGGTCCTAAAGAAATCCATTTCCTTCCTCAGGTGCTTTACTTGGCTTTGATATTGAGGGCTACTTTGGACTGACCCTTGTTGTCTCCTGTATCTCCATCTGTTGTGGTTTGCTGCACTGCAGTTAGAAGGGAAAGAGAAGGGAAACCTCTGTGTTCAAGGCTGCTCTTTGAACAACAGATGAAAGTGCGCACAGAGGCAGGCTGCTATTACAGCCTTTAGACGTGGAAAAGGCGTTGTGTACACGCTCAGTACCCCACCTGTGCTGTTACAGTGTATCATGTGTCATCTCGCAACAGGAGGTTGCAAACATTCTTCTGAGACTCTTCAGTCTCTACCATTTCTTTTTCAGTAACTGCCGTCGTGCGGCTGATACTTATGAGAGCATGTCATGAAAACATGAGGGTGTTATCTACAAGCTCACTGTGAACTGACAATCATGAGATGCATTCTGGAACATGTAAGAAATGTAAAGACTTTTAACAGACTGCAAACGTGAAATTTCTACCCATGGATTTCATTTACTAACTAATTAACCTCCTGAGACCCCAGCGTCCTCATACAGGGACATTACATTTCTGCTTCTCTGCACCATGATACTTTTTAAAACGTTGACCCTTTGGCCTCATATGAGGACACCAATTGCACACCAATCGAGTCCGGGTCTCAGGAGGCCTGTAAGGCACGAGACATATGAGACTTGACCGCATACGGGACATTTCAGAAATGGAGATTCGAATTTACTTAACTGGCTTGTGATTAACTCGAACTCACTGGGTACTTGACTTGAAGTGTCTTAGATGCTCCTTAGTTGCATGGAAACACTTCAGACAACATTTCCAAGTTCCTTATTAGGTGCTCCTATAGAACTACTCTCCTGCAGATGTCACCTACAGCTTCTGAAGGGAATGACTGGATCCGATCTGATGGATCAGGGAAAATTGAAAAGAGTTGAAACTGCAGTCTGCAGGAAGGTTACTGGAATCTCCAGGAGCAGGGTTAATGGCCGTATTGAAAAACATATTAAGTTATGTTCTTCAGTTCCACAAGGACAAGATACATAAAGACAATGCCTGCTGAAGAAGTTAATATGAATGAACAGGATATAAAGGTATATACAGTATATACAGTAGTGTTTCTCAGTATGGCATTGGGCCGCTGCCATGTTTGCCCTGCGATAATTCATCCCATGTATCTTAAATACCCTCACGCAGGGGTGAAGTGACACCAGGCCTTTTGGACATGTGACAAGAAATCGTTGGCGCTGACCACTGTGCCTCCACACACGGTATTTTGGGTTGTCTCCACTTAGACAAAAAAGCGGAACTGGTCACTGAAGATGACCCGCTGCCAATCTGAGTCCCTCCATGACAGTCTGGCATGACACCATTGTAGTCTTTGGTGATGTTGACGTGGTGTCACAGCAGTCACCATAACGGTCTGTGTGCATGTGGTCCTGAGGTGTGCAGTCGTCTACCAGTGGCACTGGCACTAACAGTACGACTCAGGAAGGGGATCACTGCTCAGTGAATGTCGGCAACCGTGGCTATTGGGTCAGTCAGACACAGCAACGAGGTGTGTCCTGATCAAGTTTCATTGCTGTCGGTAAATCCCTCCTGGGTGCAACTATCTGTGCACCTACTCTTTTGATAATGAGTGTATTCAGTTATGTGGAACTGATTTATACATCTGAGTCATGAGCGACCATCACAGGTTCAGTCACACTGACAGCTGTGTTGCGTAATCGCTTCAGACAGATATCAGCCTTTTTTCTAATTACACAATATCTGAGCTAGTAGTTAAAAGTGTTATGATAACATTCACCTTCATACACCGTTTACATTCACTAGTACACCTAAAAGATTATACTGCGTTAATCATTTCTGGTATAAGTTAGGTCACTATAGGAAATGAGAATTCATTTGTGTTTTAATGGACGTAAGAGCTAAAGTGGAATGAAACCTTGATTATAATGGAAGTGTATCTGCTCCATTAGAGGGACGACTGAACAATACTTCAGAAATGTGTATACTGTGAATTGGCCTCTGTGATTATTATAGCAGGCCTGCCAAACTTCCAGTTCACAATTCTAAAGAGATAGCATTGTCCCCCTGAACTCTGAATTCTGAACTATGAATTCAACCCATGAAGGTGTGTTTGATGAGGAAGAAGGCTAAACTCCTCAGAGCTGTGTTCTGGAAGGAATGCAGTTTGATATCCTTGATTCACACTGTGACTGCTGTAAGCTCGAGCTGTGGCTGACTCTACTTTGTATAACTAGCGGAGAAAAGTGATCCCGCTGTCTTGCTTTTATTCTCAAGGCAAGGTACATTGTTATTGGGCTGACAGCTTCACTGACGTTCATTCATTTTCCATTCCTGATTAGAGCAGCAAGGTTTCTAAGCCAGAACAAACGTCCTGTGGAGTTAAACAGTGACCTCTCAGAGACTTTGAACGCCGTGACACAAAAAGATAATAAATAAATAAATAAACAATAAAAAACAACCCTGACAGACAAGCACAAATGTCATCATTAGAATCAAAGACCATGAGAGGGCTCACAGGCTCATGTTATTCCCCCCGGACCGCCCAAACAGAGACCCAAATCCAGAAATACCGGCTCAGATAAAAGAAGAAAAACAGACCCACTTTTCAGAAAAATCCCTCCGAGGGTTAAGTTAGCAGCCTCTCAATTTGGTTCTCAAAAAGGCCGGCCCTGCTGGGAACCAAATTAACCGTGCGCATCTGAAAGAGCCATGTATCATTTCCGTTAATGAACTTATATTGTCTCCAGCTCCCTTTTGATACAGCCAGTGTGCGGAAAAGCCTGCTTCTTTCTTTGCATTGTTAATAGTGTTTAGATAAAGCCTCCCTCTGGAGACAATGCCCTGATCTATTCAGTCTGACACACTGAGCCCAACTTGTTTATCAGCAGAAAGGACTGGCAAGTCGGCGAGATTGTTCCGTCGTGCATTAATGCATTACTTATAGCAATCTCAAAACTCACAAGCCCCATTCATATTTGATCAAACAAGCCCAAACAAGTACATTTCAGACTTAAGATGATATGATCTCGGGATAGCTGTGGTATTGGCTGCAAAGGATTCCTGTCACAGTCACTTAAAAGGAATCGTGCTTTATTTCCATGTTCGCTTTGGACTGCTTTTAAATGCTGCCTTGACATGGCAACCCAAACATTTGGATTGATGGCTGACGCAGGTGATGGTGATGGTGTTAATTAGAGCCTTGCGGACAGCTGGGTGGTAAAATGGAAACAATAATTTAGCTTGAAAGGTTGCATAGAAATGTCACATTAACATGGAGTAAAGACTCACTGCAGTTACAGTTAATTAGCCTGGACTCTCTCAAAGGAGAACATGCTTTGCTCCCCCAGCAGAAGGACTGACCAGTATTAATGAGGCTTTAATGTTCCAGACTGAGACATAGACCATCTCTTCATTCAAGCTATTCCACCTGCATTATGAGCTTCCATTTAATGAACGGAAAGTGGTCCGTGACATATACGTAAACAAAGCTATTATTTTTAATATTATAATAACACGAGACACACAACATTTGGTACATCCAGAACAAACGTTTCCTTATTAGGACTTGGACATATGGGAAACTGGATATATGGTACATAGGTTAAGACTGTATGGGATGGTGAGTCTAAATTCGAGTAACTCCAAATCGGACAATGTTGGGATGGTCTGTTAAAATGAACTCAAAGCTGTGAAATATTATTTCTGAGCTGTATTACTTTGGAAACAATACAACAGCACATTATTTGATGTTCTACTCCATGAATTGTAATGTGGTTGGTGTAGCTCAGTGGATAAAACCACTGCCCACCAGAGAGCCACCACATGTGGGAGACTGGGGTTCAAATCCCAGTCTGGGTGACTATGCTGTGCTACACCAATTAGAGTCCTTGGGCAAGACTCCTAACACTACATTGGCCTTCCTGTAATATGCTTAACCTTGTAAGTCGCTCTGGATAAGAGCGTCAGCTAAATGCCGTAAATGTAATGTTTTTGTCGTTCCTGCTGGATCTGCTCTCTCCTTCGACCTCACCGGACTCCATTTCCCATAACCCATGACTCTGATGACATCATATGTCCACCATCTGCCAATCACGGTCTGTTTTCCAGATCTGTGTCTCCTGAGTATTGATCACACACAGCTGATGTTATTCTAGTCTGTTTGTACAAGTACTCCTCTCTCACACCGGGTCATTGCGGAGTATTGCCACTCTGTTGCGTACTGAGCGTTGCTCTCTGATACTGATCTTGTATGTTACCCTGGCTCTGACTTATTTTTAGGCTCTCTGGGTTACTCCTCTTGTTTATTCCCTTTGGTATTTGGTTTTGACTCCTGCCTGTACACTGACGCTGACTCTGTCTTTGCCCCTTTGTTATGTTTGCTTTGCTCTTGTTACTGCTGTGTCTGACTACAAATCTGTTAAATAAACCTCACCTTGTTTTCAGCACAGCACTCGTCACAGTCTGTTTGTCCATCAACACAGTTTTTGTTTTTATCAAGATAAAAGTATTTAAATTCTTGCAACATTTTAAATTTTGATAAATCAAAAAGTTGGGGCAGTACAGCATTTACCACTTTTGTAATGTTGACATTCTTTTTTACAAAAACGCTAATGGACTCACCAAGTAATGAAACGTTTCAGAGTACCATTCCCTATTGAGGACAGGTGGGAACAGCAGGCAGGCCAGTCCAATACCTATGACTTCTTTCTCCAAAGTCATGCCTTTGGTATTTGTATACATTGCTCTGAAATCTCTCTGAACTTTTTGACATTAATGGTGTCGCCACAGAAGTTACCTTGGTAACATCTCTGACTTTGGAGCATGTTATTTTAGATCATAATAGTAAACAAACAAACAAATAAATAGAAAAATCAAGCCATACAAACCTTGGCTTCAGGATAGTTACTGGGCTGACAGATGCTGGATTTAAGTTCCACTGCAGTTCTACAAGGCCTGTCGTTTGCACTTCTACTCACACTGCGTTTACTCTTACTAGTCTCAGCATCAAGTACCTTTACCCAAGTATCAATAGGTTTGCTTGAGTTTTGCATTAGGCTACTCCACCCACCTGCTCATTCTAGGAAGCCTTTGAAACAGCCAGGCTGCTTCATTTAGGGAGGAGGACGAGGACTTCAGAGCATAATCAACAAAATTACACAAGCACAAAGACAAGTACAGTGAGTTAGGTTTAATTGAGAAGACTGACAGTAAGCCAAAAAGCGTCATCTGTCTGAAGGTGCTAGCTAACGAGGCTGTGAAGCCGGCCTAGCTGTGTTACAAGGCATCCCAATTAGATCAGAAAACCGAAAGAATTTTCAAATGTAAGAGGGAAAGCTATCTTTGGATATGACCACACAGTTCTCATAGTTCTCCGGCCTACCCATTAGGTGGCAGGGTGGATTAGAAAAGGAAGACAACTGCGCATATTTGCCTAATTTGAGCAGTTGGATGGAAGTCAAAAAATGAACCTGTGGGTGTCCATAGATTTATCCAGGGTTTTTCCTTCACTGGAATGGGTCCCTGGATGCCCTAAAATCGGCCTACAGAGTTTAGTGGATGTAAACCAGGATGTATGGAGAAAGTATTTCAGATCAGGGTTCATGTATAGATTTGTTAATACATCATCTGAAATCATCATTTCAAATAAGCACTGAGCAGATTTAGCAAGAACAGCAAAGTAATGTAATCACGGAGAAATAACCGGTCTGTTAATTCATTACTAACCTGGTGTTATGAACACTGATGTGGATCGCCAAACAGCCGGTCTAAAGTACTTTTAACATTTTGTAGCTTTACAGCATCTAATTCAGTGTCATCACATGTATTTGCTCAACGTTTGTCTTTGTGTACTTCCAAATGTATGCCTGTCAGTCACAGCCATCATCCCATTTGAAAGGCTGATATATTGAAAGCATCTGGAAAACTTGCACCATCAACTGGCGCAAAGAAGAAACAACAGTATGTGTCCTTAACAAACATGCTTAATAGTGCAGAGCGACATATTGTCTATAGCCGTATAGCATATCAGCGACTGTGCTAGTGATAGATAAGCTCAAATATATATAATTTATATATATCACTTGCATGCCATATACAGGGGATGGACAATGAAACAGAAACACACGGTTTTAGACCACAATCATTTATTAGTATGGTGTAGGGCCTCCTTTTGCGGCCAATACAGCGTCAGTTCTTCTTGGGAATGACATATACTGCGTCCTGCACAGTGGTCAGAGGGATTTTAAGCCATTCTTCTTGCAGGATAGTGGCCAGGTCACTACGTGATGCTGGTGGAGGTTCGTCCTTCTTGGTGGTATGCTGACATTACCCTGGATATCGTGGCTCTTGATACATCACAAAGACTTGCTGTCTTGGTCACAGATGCGCCAGCAAGACGTGCACCAACAATTGGTCCTCTTTTGAACTCTGGTATGTCACCCATAATGTTGTGTGCATTGCAGTATTTTGAGCAGAACTGTGCTCTTACCTGCTAACTGAACCTTCACACTCTGCTCTTACTGGTGCAATGTGCAGTTAATGAAGATTGGCCACCAGGCTGGTCCAATTTAGCCATGAGACCTCCCACACTAAAATGACAGGTGTTTCAGTTTCATTGTCCAACCCCTGTATGTGCCTCAAGTGAGTATAAAACACCACAGAAACATTTTAAATAGCCCATTTCCAGTACAGTGTATGGTTCTCCTAGGTGTCATTTTAAGAGAAGCTCAGAAGGTTAATTTGTTTTTTTAATAATGCCTAAATTAAAACATAAATTATGACATACATTTCTGCATAATATGATCCCAGCAGCTGTCCTTTACTTATGTGTGGAAAATATTCAGACCAGTGGAAATGCTCTAAAGGTTGATGATACCAATTTTCCTTTAAACAGTCATGATGAGTTAATACACTATATTGCCAAAAGAAGAGTTCCAATCGCTTCCCTGGCCACAGGTGTATAAAACCAAGCACCTAGTCGTGCAGACTGCTTCTACAGTCTTTAGTGAAAGAATGGGTCGCTCTCATGCCACCTGTGCAGCAAGTCCAGTTGTGAAATTTCCTCACTACTTAATATTCCACAGCCAGTCAGTGGAATTATAGCAAAGTGGAAGCGACTGGGAATGATAGCAACTCAGCCACGAAGTGGTAGGCCATGTAAAATGACAGAGCAGGTTCAGGGGATGTGCAAAGTACACCGAGGTCGCCGACTTTCTGCAGAGTCAGTTGCTACAGACCTCCAACCTTCATGTGGCCTTGAGGTTAGATCAGGAACAGTGCGTAGAGCGCTTCATCGAATGGGTTTCCATGGCTGAGCAGTTACTTCCAAGCATTACATCACCAAGGACAATGCAAAGCGCTGAATGCAGTGGTGTAAAGCGCTGCCACTGGACTCTAGAGCAATGGAGACGCGTCCTCTGGAGTGACGAATCACGCTTCTCAGTCTGGCAGTCCAATGGATGAGTCTGGGTTTGGCAGTTGCCAGGAAAATGGTACTTGTCTGACGGCATTGTGCCAAGTTGTTTTTCAGGAGTTGGGCTCAGCGCCTTAGTTCCAGTTAAAGGAACTCTTAATGCTTCAGCAGACCAAGAGATTCGGGACAATTTCATGCTCCCAACTTTGTGGGAACAATTTGGGGATGGCCCCTTCCTGTTCCAACATGATTGTGCACCAGTGCACAAAGCAACGTCCAAGGCATGGATGAGCAAGTTGTGTTTAAGAACTTGTCTGGCCTGAACAGAGTTCTGATTTCAACCTGACAGAACACCTTTGGGGTGAATTAGAGTGGAGACTGCGAGCCAGGCCTTCTCAAGATAATATGTGTGTGAAGGCAGACGAACGAAGACTTTTGGCAATATAGTGTTCTGAAGGGGAATTAAAAAAACTATTATGTACATTGAGTCAGTATTGTTTCCAGTGGTGGTGATAGGAACCAGACCGCATTTAAAGCATCACTGTGTACGCTTTAAACCACCACCATAATGGTAAACTTCTTTGTCATTGCCACTCCAGACCTGGAACCCCTGTTACATCGACTGTTATGTAACTCTGGAGGAACAGGCACTACATAAAGCTTTATGGCACCACATTACATACTGACAGCTATGGGTCTTCAGAAGAAGCTAGCTTGGTATTCCCAGCATGGACATTAAGTCAGAGGCTGCGAAGACACAGAAGAAAACACTGTCGAAAGAAATGTGGAAGAGAAAAAGAGTGGGTGAGCAAAAGACCAGATCATAGTAAATCTCGGATTGGCTTTTACTGGTCAGTGAGAGCTAAAAGAGATAAAAGGATGCAAGACAGCCTGACAGCTAATGGGAAAACAATAAGAATCACTCTGCAGAGTGCCCATCTCTGCCAGTGTTGTTTTTTTAATGATTGTGATGTCAGCTGTAACCTTATCTGTCATCCCTGTCCGGATGCCAAAACCATCTAGCCTTACCATAGGCTAGTTTCAGGCCAGCATGCACAGAAATAAACTCATCCCATGCCACAAAGTTTGGGCAGTCTTTATCAATCTCACACCAAATCAGCCTTGAAAGTTTGCAACCTCCTGTAATTAAATCCACGGAGGATCCATATGCCGTCCATTTGCCTGTGCGATGCGCATGCATGAGACGGGAAAACGGATTCCTTGTCAACAAGTGCCACAGGTGTACAGCTGTCTATGAGGGGCTCCAAGTGTGATTGTGTATTTATGACAGTGGTGAAATACACTCCATAACATAAGTAGGACGCCACAAACAAAACATTCCAATTCCAACATAGTGCTGCTTTAATAGCCTGAAAAAGCTACATTACATCATTTAGTAAATGATTTGTAATGATGCGTAGTGGTTGGTGTAGCTCAGTGGGTAACACCACTACTCAGGGTGCCACCTCTACGCGTGGGAGACTGGGGTTCGATTCCCAGTCTGGGTGACTTTGCTGTGCTACACCAATAAGAGTCCTTGGGCAAGACTCCTAACACTACACTGGCCTACCTGTAAACATTAACCTTGTAAGTCGCTCTGGATAAGAGCGTCAGCTAAATGCCGTAAATGTAAGTAATGGCTACAAAGATTTTAAATATGCTGACTGATATCTGAAACTTTATTTAGTGACAGTGTTGAGTAAAGCTTGTGGACTTAATCCCTTTTTTACTATTATCAACACTGCATATTAAAAAGTGTAAGCTCACTGGTGGTTTTAGGTAGTGGGTCAAAAGTTAGACACACCCAACTAAAAGGAGGTTGCTGGTGATCTTGAAAACTCCACAGGCTTACACTTACCAGCTCCAACTGATGATACCACATGTACTCTTGATGTATCATACTATTTCTGCCATATTGCCACCTCTACTATATCTTTTTAGGACACTTTAAAAATTCTAGTTACACTTTCAGTTGAGAGAATATACATGATGGACTAATCAATAGAATTAACCCAAAAGTGCTCGGAAAGAAATCTTATCTCAACCTTGAAAATTCCATGAGTGCTATTTTATAGTTTTATTCTAAAGCTAGAAATAAGAAAAGCTTTCTATGAGTAACCTGGTCTCAACTCGACTTGACTGGTAGTACTTATGTGTGTTGCCGACACTGTCCCCTCTGGTTCCTATTACCACCACTGTAAAGAAATCAAAGTCAATATGTTTCTATATGATGAATCATTTCACATCAAACCCCTCGGAATGACTTTCCTTACATCCTAAGCAGAACTTGAAAACAAGAAATCAGTGGAATTCTTCTTTTATGAAATTCATGAACAGTGCTGATGTGCATCGTTAATAAATGATACTTTAAATCAATTAGTTATTGGCTTCCCAACAAAGAGAGAAAAGCAACAAAGAAGGGTAAACGAAGGCCGCTGATGAAGTGTGAAGGCTACAGAAGATGTGAAGGTTAGCCGCCAGTTACAGTGCACATCCAAGGGAAGATGGTCCTGGAAAATAACATGAGCTTATAACATAGAAGCTCAATACAGCGCTAACTGACAGACTGATAAGTCCCAGCTCGTCCCAGCATAACATGCACAGACCTCCGCACAGGCGCCGTGTGGTCACAAGTTCACTTGTTCGTCTGCAGACTGGTCTTTAATCCTTCGTTGGTTTATGCAAACACACAATTTATTGGCATAACGTGTCTGAAACTAAGAATATCCAGAGTATTATCATTGCTAAGAATAGAACGTAATTGAATCAGGAAGCGGCATCGTGTGACAGAATGACTTTAATCTGTGCATTCATCAAAGGGACAAGAGATGGCCTTGTAAGGTAGCTCTATGAGAAGGGCACGGGAGCACAAAACTAAAACAGAGCAAACAGCAAACTGATCAGAATAAAGCAGCATGGTGCCTCACAGAGGGAACAGTGTAGTAACTCTCTAACCCTGCTGTGGAGGAAATGATCGGTCTGTTAAGCCATTTCCCGAAAGATGTTAGAAACATGGATGTACACAAAAGTAACGACAACTGTATTTGCACTGCTCATTGTCTCACCCGACCACTTTACCTGAGGATTCCGCTTAAAAACACTCTTTAAAACCCAATTAACTTCCGCCTTAATTACAGACTTGTTGATTCATTCCGAAATTGCTTGCTTATTTTAAGACCTGTAATCATCCTCATCATGTAGCACTTGTTTTTTTTCTTTCCATTGCAGTCTGACCATAAACAAACATCGTATTTTTCAGAAGAGGAGAAAAAAAACAACACGATATGAAAATGAGGGTTAAGAAGAGCAGCACACAGCAATAGACAACAGTTACAGGTTGAGTGCATACCTCCTACCGATCTATTATACCGCAAAACGTCTTTTTGTACAGGATAAAACTACCTACCGCGTAACAGTAAGCTCAACAGTTCTTGAGAAGAGTACGTCTTCTCTGTGACTGTTTCCTCTGTAGTCCTCTGGAGTTTGTACATATTCACACTGTTGGCGGAAAAAAAAACAGGGTCCCAAAATAAACATTTGTGTCCATATCTAACATACATGCATCCACGTATGGGTTAGTCTTTGGAGCGTACAGTAAAACACGGCAACATGGATAGGAACAGAGATGTATAAAAATATGTAAAACCTTACAAAAATGTCTTCGTACTTCATCAGAACCAGCAAACGTCCTCTTTATGTACAGTGTGTAAATGTATCGGTTTGCCATAAAGTCGAGAATTGATATGTGTGTACAGTTGTTTCCGTTTGTGCCCCCCAAAAACATTCACACTGCAAGGGAAATGAAAACTAGACATCAAATACACAAGTGTAACTTATAAGGGCAAAGTAAACGAAACAAAATACAAACAAACAAACAACAACAATAACTAAAAGATTGGAAAACTCGTAAAAACAGAACACGTAAAAACAGACGTCGAAACAAACACGTTCCCTATACTCCAAGTCGGTGATGATATATTCTCCGCAGTTTCACGGCCGTCCCTGTTTTCCTTCATTCCTGATGATGAACCCTTATGACAGTTGCCATGGAAACAAGACCAGATGAATGGCCTGCCTTTTCATGGTGAGATGCAAGCCTGTCTGAAAGCAGCGGAGCCGGTCGGAACCCCAGCTCTTTACCCTGAAGGCATATGGGTGAGCTACACTTTGTCCAGAAATAAACAAAACGAGTGCAAGATCCCACTACGCAATGATTTTCGTAGCATTCTCGTTTAGCCTCTCCATGTAGTTTCGGAGCTCTTTGGAGTCCCCGAGCTCGATGTCCGGACAGACCCACTTGATGTCGTTCTGCCCGATGACCAGCGGGCTTATGGAGGCGCAGCCGTTGCTGGGCTTGCTGTGGCTGAAGGTGGTGAACTTCACCCGTTTCCTCTTGGTGGTGGGCGAGTTCAGTGGATCGCTTTTGTGCTCCCTGCCTGAGCAGCCTGAGTCTGAGGCTGACCTGTGCATGCTCTTTTGGGCTGAAAGGCCATTGAGAAGCTGGCTGCCCTCCTCCAGGCCCAGACCGGAGTCCATGGTGCCTCCTGGCTCCTCCTGCTGCAGGCACAGACCGGCGTGACCCTCAAGCAGTTCGCCCTCGTGCCCCAGCCATACCCAGTCATGTGCGTGATGGGCCATGGACTCTTGGCCCTCCAGGGGGAGCTGCTTGTTGCGGTACTTGAGGGCATAGGAGACGCAGTTGATGAGGAACACCAGGATCGCCAGACAGAAGACCCCAAGCAGGGCGTACATGCCTATCTCTAAGTCGGTGAGGCCGCGGCGCGCCTGCAGCAGGTCCTCCTCTGTGCTCCGGCCATGCGGCAGGTCAGCCTGTGCTGGGAAGTCTGAAAAGTCTGCAGGAACGTCCCTAGCCGGATGCCTGTCACCACCGGGCCTTCCAGGAGCGGCTGTCTTGATAGTGGTGGCTCCTCTATTCACAATCCCTGCCTCCATGTCTGAGATGGAGCCTCCATAATACGGTGCATTTGGCCTGTGTCGCCGGTCGCCGGCTCTGTTCTCACCTTCCTCACCGCGTCCGAATTTGACACGGATATTGGCATTGCCCGCAGCCAGAACAGCACGGCGCTTAGTCTTGGTTTGGCAGGACTCAGCTCCATACATCTCCACCCGCACCAGCAGACCCTGGCCCTCGCCACGCACCACCACCACCGGCCACTTCCACCACGAGTCCCTCTGAACTGAAACAACACGCTCGTCCAAAGAGGTAGCTGTCAGCACAAAGTGCCCCGGGTCATAGAGGTCCAGAGGGGTCATGGAGCCATCGCTGAACTGCAGCCAAGCACTGATAAGAGACTCCTGCACAAACATGAAGGCAAGGCATGAAGGCTTTACATGCAGAACCACACAGAGAAACATATAATTAGCATATAAGTTGTCATGACAAATTCTGTTCAGTAATAAAACTGTCATGTTATCAGACAGGTAGTTGTTATGAGAGGTGTCGTTATGTTTAATGTCATAGCATTTGTACATGATGAGTTTTTACTGCCTACTCTATTGCTTGTGGCATGTGTCACAACAATTAACAGTAATAGTAACAAGGCACTGTTATATTACTGAACATGCCAACTCTTACAGCATAAGACATTTGGCATGACATAATAATTTCTTGGTTATGTTCAAATGTAATGGCACATTTCAAGTATAGCTTGTTACACACCAAAGCTACACATCCCAGAGGTTAGGCGACTGCTGCCATGCTGTTCAGAAGGTTTATACGCCCAACAAAGACGAATAAGATCATCTTTCTCAAGTGCAAAACAAACCTTCCTCACAAAAAGCCAACCCTGACGTTAGGTACGTCTTTTTCCTGAGAGATTTTCCACATCGTTTAGAAGCCGAAACTTCAAAATGAGCTTTCACACCTGCTTTTGGATGTTTGTAAACCAATTGTGAGCTCCTTTTGGGGATGCCAGCCCCACACCTGTCGAATCTAATCTAACAACCAACCTAGCAAGTAGGCCTGGATCAACAGGCCTTTGCCGCAACACCATAGACAATAAAGGTTGGGTCATTTCATTTCACCGGTGAAGGTCTGCAAAAAGCAAACTGGAAGTAGATGAGCATATTATGTCTGATAAATCATACTGGATCAAACGGCGTATTAGATATTATCACAGTGTAAATCCCTGTCCGGTTTGGAATGGCTCATTCCAGCATTCCCTGGCTCCTCCCATCCCTCACTCCACAGTGTACTGGGCCATGTTCCTTCACATATGTATTTTTCTGTGACTCTGTGTTTGCTTTGTTTACTGTTTTTTGATAATTGGATTTGCCTTGTGTTTACTTGCCCGCTTGTATTTTGACCCCTTCCTGTGAGGACTATGAGTCTCCGACTGACCCTAATAAAGCTACAGCCAGCCTACAAGCCCCTTTCATTACACTTACAGCCCAAATAAATCTGCAGGCAGAATCCAGCGAAAAATAAATTGCACAAAAACGTATGTCCAATCTTCAAGTATGCACTATACACACAGACCTCATTTGTGAATAAATCACATTCTAAGGCCAAATGGCCAAATGCTGCGGCAGCCCTTTAAATCAGAACATAGGAAACAGAGGAAGTTTCTTCTGAGAACAGAAAGAAAACAGAATTCCTTAAACATTCATTCAGGAGTTCCCAACATTTACCACACAGAAAGTTCCAACCACTTCAACACCATCCCCCCGCCATCCCCACTCCCCAAAACCCCACATTGTTGTTGCTGCATAACAGGCACTCTGATCAGCAGGAGATTTAGCCAATCTGCTCGTTTCATGTCTATCAAGATGGAGGGGAGAGGAAACTCCTGCCGATACAAAGGAGCGACAGAATCAGACTAATCAGGGAGGTTCCGAAATGACTCACAATGAGCAGGCAGCCAGAATTGCTCTTCCACAGCCCTGATGTGATAACAAACCGCAGCGTCTCATCAACACATGTCCCCTGTGCAACAGCTTTGTGCCTGTAGTGATTGTGATTATAGTGATTGCACCTGGTGATGGTCAAAGAGACACAGCTCCCCGGATGCAGATTCATGAGCAAGAGACAAAAGCCGGCTGCAAAGGAGAGACACAATGTTTTTGTGCCTCCGCTTTCCAGCAGTGCATACCTAATTTAAGCGCCTGCACAGGTGCGGATTAAATCGTCAGCGTTCTGTTTCTTTGCATAAAGAACAAGACAAAAGTTTGGGGCCTCAGAGTATGAGCCCTGTTTGTTAGATGTCCACACCTGGGGTTCCCAACTGCTGTCTCAAAGGGTCGCTGTCCATGTTTTGCTTTCACTGTTAGTTTTGACACGAGTATTTCCAGCTTCTGTTTAAGTGTGAGCTTTGAAAAGGCAGTTTTTGCTGAGGAGGTGCCTTTAAGACTGATAGAGTTGAAACATCCCTAGGAACTTTAATAGTGTGGCATCCCACATCCAGTTACTTTAGCCATGGGCGCGTGAAAGGCATGGGCATGTGTTTAGAGTGCAAGTGTTAGAGCCTACCCATATAGACTTCCATATGTACTTTGTAACATTTTGGTCGTCCTTTCTATGGACCCTTTGAAAACTCCATCATTCCCCCAACACACCTGGTCTAAAACTGCGGATCTCATTGATAATCAAAAACTACAGCACGTAAATTCAGGTATCTTATTACAGTGTGTAGACTGAGTGCTAATCTCTAATAGTATAAAGCTTCATGTGTTCTGTGTTCAGGGTAACTACAGAGGTTGGACAATGAAACTGAAACACCTGGTTTTAGACCACAATCATTTATTAGTATGGTGTAGGGCCTCCTTTTGCTGCCAATACAGCGTCAGTTCGTCTTGGGAATGACATATACTGCGTCCTGCACAGTGGTCAGAGGGATTTTAAGCCATTCTCCTTGCAGGATAGTGGCCAGGTCACTACGTGATGCTGGTGGAGGTTCATCCTTCTTGGTGGTATGCTGACATTACCCTGGATACCGTGGCTCTTGATACATCACAAAGACTTGCTGTCTTGGTCACAGATGCGCCAGCAAGACGTGCACCAACAGTTTGTCCTCTTCTGAACTCTGGTATGTCACCCATAATGTTGTGTGCATTGCAGTATTTTGAGCAGAACTGTGCTCTTACCTGCTAACTGAACCTTCACACTCTGCTCTTACTGGTGCAATGTGCAGTTAATGAAGATTGGCCACCAGGCTGGTCCAATTTAGCCATGAGACCCCCCACACTAAAATGACAGGTGTTTCAGTTTCATTGTCCAACCCCTGTATGTTCTTAGTGGTAGAACCATAAACCATGATATAGCTTTTCATGTAATACTGTGACTAGACTGCCTAGACAGAAGTATCTCGCTTTTCTACAGCCAAATATGAACACAGCTTGACAATCTTCCAATGACTGTGTTTTGGTACTCTTTGGTATGCTTTACGGATAGAACAGCAGCATCTCCACCGGTGACAGGAAGAGACTGAACAGAATCATCAAGAAGCCCAGCTCTGTCCGGGGGTGCCATCTTGACCCAGAGGAGGTGGTGGGAGACAGGAGAATGAGGACTAAGTTCAAACACATGCTGAAGAACCTGTCCCACCCCATGTACCACTCTCTGGAAGCACTGGGCAGCTCCTTCAGTGCCCGGCTGCTGCACCCACAGTGTGCGAAGGAGAGATACCGCAGACCCTTCCTTCCCACCGCTGTCAGACTGTACAACAGCCGCTCCCCTCAGTAGTCTATTTCTACAGTAGTCTATTTCTACAGTAGTCTATTCTACTATGTGCAATAAAACTGCATAGCATAATTCTGTCTTCTGGGTTTAAACTTTTAGTATTTTATTTATATATATCTGTACTTTTTGTATATAGATCTTATTTATTATTTGTATATTTCCTGACACTCTGTTCTTTCCTCTGTGCTGCTGTAACATAGCAAATTTCTCCACAGTGGGATCAATAAAGGATTATCTTATCTTATAAACATCAGCAGTGGACATCTAAAAGGATGTAGGATATAACAGCATGAGCTTAAAGAGGACAGTAATACAGAGGGAACGCAGTCTCACATATGCTACAATTCTTTGGGTTAGTGCTGTACCTGTTTAGCGTTCTGCAAGATGTCCTGGGTGGTGGTGGTGGCTGCGATGGCCCTGTTACTTCCTGGACTGAGCTGGAGGTTCAGCGAGAGGCCGGAGACCAGCTGCACTCCCAGCTCTGTGATGCTCACTTTATCATCCAGCACCCGCACCATCCTTTCAGCCAGCACCGCGTCCGATAGAGGAGACATCACCTGACCCCGAGAGCGCAGGAGAGACAGTCAAAACACATGGCCGCAGGTGCTTCTCTTACACAACCCCATCACAAAAAGATGCACGGATGTAGTCAATAACGTGATAAAAATAACTGCAGCAAATTCTGCAAACAAAGTGGCTGCGAGCGAATGACAGCTACTCCCTCCTCCCAAACTTCACTTGATGCTCAGGCATGGAAACGATGCTGAAATGCAAAGTGACGAGGAGCTTTTCCCATCCAGATCAATTAAGGGAAATCTAGCCGCCTCCATATTTCTTCACATTTCCTCTGTCATAATGAATATTCCTCATCGGCAAAAGCTATAGCTCACTGTCACAGCCCGGCACAGTTCACACTGCCTCCTACCTATAGATCCACCCGCCTGCCTTAAACCTGAACCCCACTGCTTATTGAATTCATGGTGTACAGTATGTTTTACATACACTGTATGATATGCATGCCTGAAAAAGCTAAATTCTACTTATGGTCCAAAAAAAAAAAAAAAAAAAACTTACCCTCCGCTGTCTAATTTGAGAGCTTAAATGTGAAATTTATTAATTAGACATAGGATCAGCCGCGGAAAGCCTTGGGCAGTACTCTGTATTTTATTACTTGCTGTCCTGATGCTCCACTTTTATACTTTATTTAGTGGAAATGAAAGTGAAGCGGGCTCCTACTGCTTCTCCCTGCAAAAGGAGGACAGAAGCCGACTTCTTTGTGTTCTGTGCAAGACTAAAATTTCAAAACGTTAATTGCAATTTTCCCTGCATTGTTTAGTGTAATTTGTGGCTCGGTTATCTTTAATGAAGAGAAAACAGCGGAGGACGTTATCGAAGCCTAATAGAGCGCTTGGCCCGAGGCGTCTGGTTCTGATCATTTGGTCGCGGCTAAGCACTCAGGTCAAGGATAGATCTATTCGAAGCCTTTTTGATTTTTGATTTCAAGGAGCGGGCTGAGATTCACATCCATATAGGCCCTTGCAAAGACACTTCAATTTTCAGCCTCTCCATGCCTCCTATCGCAGCCATTACAGGCTTTTTTTTATCTGATTTTAATTTCCACCTATTGGAGGCCCTCTCGGTTTGTGGATGTAGGCTCAAATTGAGACACTGGAAAGAGAGAGGGAGAGAGAGAGAAAGGGAGAGAGAGGCAATTTTGCTATCAAATAAAACTTCACAGAAGACTAACAGTATTGTCAATAGTCTTTTCAGCTTGGAGTGTGTGTGTGATGCGTAGAGTGTCAGATATGATTAGCCTTGCGTGTGTGTGTATGTGTGAGAGCGAAAAAGAATCAGAGATGGGGAGAATGCAAGATGGAAAAACGACAGAGAAAGACAGACAAAGCGAAAGCACACGCGAGGACAGAGAGATGGAGGGCTGCACACTACAGAATAACTGCCTTCACTGTTGGGTCCTTATAAAAGGTGGGCAATATGAAGGTAAGTTATTGTTACGGAAATAAATAATATATCTTTTCAGTGCATCATATATCGATTATGTTGTCTGAGTGCTTCAGTGCTGAAGGAACTCTGCGTGTCTGCATTTGTCACAAAACAGATCAATTTAGACCAATTATAAACAACAACTGCATAAACAGCATTCTAACTGATAGCCCATTATGACATTATCATTCAGCCATTCATTCATTTATATGATCAAACGTTTGAATATTTCCTCCTGGTTCTTCTTCTGGCCAGAAACATGCTTCACACAAGGATGGGAATACAGATGGTTGAGCCATGCAGACTTTCATGTTGCCTTGCCACGATGCAGTGCACTAACAATACAAGTTGCATTCTGAGCATCAGCTACATAGCATCCGTGTTTAGCTGTCGTGGTTGTTGGAATAACAGTGGAACCCACTCTGATTGGCTCCACCACAGTCCGTACATAAGTAATCTGTACAGAATGGCTGTGTGTTTGCAGTCCATTTGGCATTTGTGTTTGCATTGGGTATGTTTCTCGCCTAAAGCTACACCATGTCAGTTCTGTGGATTTGGAGACCTCTCTGGTGGAAATGTGTAATCGCATGCCTTGTGTGGAAAAACACTGGTTTGCAACGTGTGGTGCTTCAGATTCCTTTCTTGACCGGATGAATCTGAGGACTGCAAGGATGTAGAAATAGTGTTCAAAGAGAACTGAGCCAAAAAAGAATGAAGGACATGTTTTCCGAAAAAAAGTTCATTACTTACTATCATCATCATATCTCATCAACGCCTGCAAAATCTGACCCTAACCTCTGGCTATTACATGATTATGTCAGGATATTTGCAGTGCAGGCACAGAATTTTAGTATTGTTTTTAAGCACATTCTTTCAATTTGAACAAAAATAATAATCTTATTAATCTCATATAATGCAGGTTTTTTTTTTTTTGGTTAATGTTTTTAAAAAGTCATTGTATGTCTTAACAATTAAAGCGTGTTTTCTTTGCCTGAGCTGAGCTACTGCCCAAACTGTGTGGTCTAATGCAGAGCTACTGCCCATCCTGTGCACTCTGATGCTGCTGCTTCATCTGCCTGGGTGCCCACAGCCTGCCTGGATTTCAGACTAGTGTTCAATGAAGCATCTAATTCATTCTAATAGACTGTCATGGTACTATCTATCTATCTAACAGTTACTAACCAGTCTTATTCCATATTGCCTACAATTGTAAATTGTTTGTAAATTGCTATTTGGGTTGACCTAAATAGGTATGGGTTCCCCTTTTGAATCTCAAGGCTTCTTCCTTTTGCTCTGACGGGGGGTTTTCCTTGCCACTGTCATCTTTGGCTAGCTCACTGGGTCCAGATTTTCTGTAAACTTGCTTTGTGACTGCGTTGATCTGTTGTTAAAAGTGCTTCATGAATGAATTTGCCTTGAATGCACCCCACTTGCATTAGACATTTTTCAATGTATACTTTAATGTTGGTGGCTGAGTTAGGAGGAGGTGCTGTTGAATGAGGGGGTTAAGGTGGCTTGTTGTGCCTCTACCAATGTTTCGACTAAACCTACGCCCTATGCCAGTCATTCATGGCCAGGAGCTGAAAAGGCATTTTTCTCTCTGTTTGGTCCTCCACCTCTTCCTACCACGCTAGTAGTCAACATGGGCGTCTGTTATCTTATGTAACAGATGTGACTGTTGGCTTTCTCTTCCAAACATGTTGAGCTGGCCAAGGACGTTATGTTAGCAGCTGTTTGAGATGATGCATTGGCTGACTTCATGAGTCTTACAGGGAGCATGGGCTAAACTTCACCCTACTAGCTTGGCTGCTATTGGTGAAAGGGGGAGACCTTGGGTGGCAGGTGGGATCTTTATAGGCTTTACAGGCTTAAGTGTTTTGCTGCTACCACTTGTCTGCTCCAACTTGCGTATTGTGAAAATATCTCTGTGAGTATTGAGATTATGATTTGAGACCTTTTCTTTTTGTTGCCATATTACCCAACCTCAATCCCACGTCTAGGCGAAGCTTGACTGTGCAGATAGGCTATGTGGAGTGGCATGAGTGAGCCTGGAGTGTGCGAGTGGCAGAGAGAGTGATGGTGTGCCATCTGGCTCCAGCATGACAGGGTACACATGCCACATCACCACTGCGAGTGATTCTCCACTCATCCACACGCAGACAGACAAACGACTGGGTGCTACTCCCGAGACGTTACTGACATCCTTTCATTTGTCTCTCCTAAAGAAAGCGAATAAGCACTGGGAAAGTGCAGCTCATCCGTCTGCTGCCGCCCTGCCACGGGCTCGACCCTGCAGGTGCTGCGGCCTGGAGAATGATAGATGAATTTTGTTTTATAGCACAGCAGAGTATATTTACCTTTGCACGGCTGAGAGGCAACTTATCTAACTATGTGAGGGTGCTAGGAGAATCTCTGGCCAGGCTGGAGTTCTTTTGTGGTCTCATTAGGAGCTGAATCCTGGCCTGATCATGCAAATGAAACCAAGATCAACTTAAGATAAATGGGCATCCAATCATTGGACCATTTCAGGAGGAGGCTTGAGATCTCTTGTATGTAAAGCCAGAAGTGCAGATGGTTTGAGATGCACTGGAAGTGCAGTAGGAGGTGCAGGTGGTTTGAGATGCACTAGAGGTGCAGGAGAAGGTGCAGCAGATTTGAGATGTACTAGAGGTGCAGCAGAAGGTACATGTGGTTTGAGATGTACTAGAGGTGCAACAGGAGGTGCAGATGATTTGAGATGCACTAGAAGTGCAGCAGGAGGTACATGTGGTTTGAGATGTACTAGAGGTGCAACAGGAGGTGCAGATGATTTGAGATGCACTAGAAGTGCAGCAGGAGGTACATGTGGTTTGAGATGTACTAGAAGTGCAGCAGGAGGTGCAGGTGGTTTGAGATGTACTAGAGGTGCAGCAGGAGGTGCAGGTGGTTTGAGATGTACTAGAGGTGCAGCAGGAGGTGCAGATGGTTTGAGATGTACTAGAGGTGCAGCAGGAGGTGCAGGTGGTTTCAGAAGCACTAGAGGTGTAGCAGGAGGTGCAGGTGGTTTGAGATGCACTAGAAGTGCAGCAAGAGGTGCAGATGGTTTGAGATGTAATGGAGGTGCAGTAGGAGGTGCAGATGGTTTGAGATGTACTAGAGGTGCAGTAGGAGGTGCAGATGGTTTGAGATGTACTAGAGGTGCAGCAGGAGGTGCAGGTGGTTTCAGAAGCACTAGAGGTGTAGCAGGAGGTGCAGATGGTTTGAGATGTACTAGAGGTGCAGCAGGAGGTGCAGGTGGTTTCAGAAGCACTAGAGGTGTAGCAGGAGGTGCAGATGGTTTGAGATGTACTAGAGGTGCAGAAGAAGGTGCAGGTAGTGTGATGTGTACTAGAGGTGCAGTAGGAGGTGCAGGTGGTTTGAGATGCACTAGAGGTGCAGTAGGAGGTGCAGGTGGTTTGAGATGCACTAGAGGTGCAGGTGGTTTGAGATGCACTAGAGGTGCAGTAGGAGGTGCAGGTGGTTTGAGATGCACTAGAGGTGCAGTAGGAGGTGCAGGTGGTTTGAGATGCACTAGAGGTGCAGGTGGTTTGAGATGCACTAGAGGTGCAGTAGGAGGTGCAGGTGGTTTGAGATGTAGGCTCTCAGTGTGGCTGAATCAGGTATTTGAATCAGTGTATTTGTTCCTGTATCCTCCACAACTCCACCCCCACCTCCACCCCCGCCCGCTTTTACACATTCTTTCTCACCTGGACTTTAGCAGTCCCTATGTTCAGGCCCATCAACACCTGACCATCCAGTAGACTGGCCACACGTGTGTCATCCACCCTCATTGACTCGTGTACAAGGTCCGTTACGTCCACCTGCCAATCACTGCCCAGCAGAAAGTCGGGCTGGCCTCGCCATTCTTCTGGCTCTGCCTCAAAATGTGTGAGGACACGCACAGTGGTGCTCTGGTACTGTGGACCACAACCACGGTCCTTTCTGGACCCCTCGTCATCATCGTCTTCCCCACTAGACCTGATGAGAAGAAACAAGGAATGTATTACTTGCAGGCCTCCTTACAGAAATTACAGGCATGATCTGGTGTTTACAGGACTCCACCCAGTGGGCTTTCCAGCAAGCTACTGGGTTACATGACCAGATAGATTGCCATAAAGAACATCACAACATCTGCTCAGCTTGCTCATTAGGGATCTGGATTTCTATCTTTGTAAAGTAGCTTTGCAATAGTGACTGTTTTTAAAATCATTAGGGGATTTAACATGAGGTGATGTGACTTGAATTAAAATAGAGTTTAGTTGTGGTTCATTGGTTGAACATTGTCTTTTGACTAGAGGTTAAATAGAGACTTTAATTGTTTGAATATTTTTCATGGGTGTCCACACACTGTCAGCAGTACTGTTTAAATGATGTGATGTTATATGGAGTTCAGCGCTGATATAATAAAGATCATCAGTTTCAGCCTTAAAAGCTAAAACGAGAATTTATTTACTCGCCTATGTTAAGTAACACTTGCTCGTCAGTTTTGACAAAACACTTCTTTGTTTAATTCTCTGAAAATGATAAAAGGCTTTAAACTAACAAAAGGAACTGTTCCAAACATGGATGACAACCATCTAACACTGAGCATCGTTCCAGGCATTTTTAAGAGCATGTTTGTATCAGAGGTTTGGACCAGACTCCTGAGTTTAAGGGAATAGAAGTATAGACATTACATTATTATACTTGTAAAATTATTCATTTCTGAACACCAAGTGTTAAATAGCATCCAATCAGATTTGGAAACCCCAGCATTTCTACCTAACGAAACCAGCTTAGTCTGAATATATATATAGTCATATACCGCCCTCTCTGGTGCCTTCATGTTATTACACAGCTTTTCCTGCTCCACCCTGGCTCCACCCACTCTCACACCTGCAGCTGATCTAGGACTCATTGGGACTGCCATAAATACTCCATTGTTTGCCCAGCCTGGTTGTGAAGTTTCTGTTTTCACACTAGAGTCCTGAGCTGGGGTTCCCTGCTGGTCGTTTCCTATATCTTGTAGCATTTGTGTTGATGTCTATGGTTTTGACTCTTGTTTTGGTTTCTGGCTGTAGTCTTTATAGATATGTCTCCGACGATGCCTTCCTGTGTTTTGACCCCTGCCTCTTCCGATAATGATTCCCGGACAAACCAGAACCTGCCTCAACCTCCCTGTTATATATATATATATATATATATATAGATATATATATAGATATATATATAGATCATGAATTCATTATTGGCAAAATCTTACTGTGGGGTATTGTTCATAAAGCTACATGATACCTACATAAGCTTGCCATATAAACTCACATAAATGGTATAAATGCTTTCCAGCTGGCATCCTCTGGCTAATAAGGTCTACGTTAGCTTTCTTTGATAAAACCAAAATTGCAAATGTAACCTTCTTAGCAAGTGATGCCTATTGGGAGAAGGATTTCCAAACATTCATGTAGGGTTATGCCAGTTGTCATGACAAGTTTATGTAAGTGGCAGGTACCCTTATGAGCAGACCCTACAGTAAAGTGAGACCACATTATTTAACAAGTGAAAACATTGAAAAAAGCTTATCCACTTTGCCATATACAGCAAAGATGCTGGGGGGCTGCCAGGCCCAAGTTCTTTTTTACACAATCCAAATCCAGTCAATGTTTGCAACACTGCATAAATTAGTCATGTATAATGATTTATCAGTATAATTATTGCTACTGATGATAGTTTTATTTATCTTTTCTTTTTAGGCTGATATGACAAAGGCTGACCAGCCCTACCACTGAACAGGGTGAGATCTGACCTCACTGTTCAACTGTTTTTAAGGCCTTCTAAAAGTATCTGACTAATGGAAACTATCATACGCAGCAAAACACCTGAGGCAAACCGTGTTGCCTATTCTAATCTGGGTTATTGCACTTCCATTGCGAGGTCTGGTCACATCAGCATGGTAACGTTAAGGCTCAAACCAGTATGACAGGGTGTAAACATGGAGCTTAGCCAATTACAGTGGAGCCACTGCATGCTTGCTTCGCCTCTCCTCCACAACCCAGCCAGGTGTGCCGAGGATGGGGCCTGACAGCAGCCATTAGGCCTAATGAGGCACGGCCTTCGAAATCCCACAAAAGGGGGAGGCAGTGGCAGCTTAACATGGTGCTCATGACGGGTAGAGGCCACGCTCTTCTAAACAGCAGCGGCCCAGTCGTGCAGCTGGCTGTGTACGGAGCCGCTATGACATTTGCAGCAGGTGGCATGGAACAGCCAGGAATGTCAGTGTGGATAAGCTCTCTGGAGTAATGTGGCTAACGCGTAGACACACAACACAGCTGTGGGAATGCTTGAACGCTTTCCACTGTCCCAGAGGACGGGTGACCACAAACAGGACAGCTGCAGAGGGAGGGCACATGTTAGAGTGCCCCTCAGTGGCAAGAATAGATACTACCGCTCAGACTCCCTTTGTTTGCAGGATGATGGTCCAAAACTGTATTTTATCTTTCAGCTGACAACACCAAAATGTTCGTGTATCCCAAAGCAGAGCTTGGATAAAAAGACAATGAAACTGAAACACCTGGTTTTAGACCACAATCATTTATTAGTATGGTGTAGGGCCTCCTTTTGCGGCCAATACAGCGTCAGTTGGTCTTGGGAATGACATATACAAGTCCTGCACAGTGGTCAGAGGGATTTTAAGCCATTCTTCTTGCAGGATAGTGGCCAGGTCACTACGTGATGCTGGTGGAGGTTCGTCCTTCTTGGTGGTATGCTGACATTACCCTGGATACCGTGGCTCTTGATACATCACAAAGACTTGCTGTCTTGGTCACAGATGCGCCAGCAAGACGTGCACCAACAATTTGTCCTCTTTTGAACTCTGGTATGTCACCCATAATGTTGTGTGCATTGCAGTATTTTGAGCAGAACTGTGCTCTTACCTGCTAACTGAACCTTCACACTCTGCTCTTACTGGTGCAATGTGCAATTAATGAAGATTGGCCACCAGGCTGGTCCAATTTAGCCATGAGACCTCCCACACTAAAATGACAGGTGTTTCAGTTTCATTGTCCAACCCCTGTAGTCCACAATGAGAAACAGGAACTATGAGTTTTGACAATTGAATTGAATGCAGTAGAATATTAATGAGACGTTAACCTTAAAATCCAGGTACGCTGATGCTATGTTCATGCCAACTGGGAAAATGGAATAGGTCAACTAAGAGCAACTTCACACGTCAAAGCATTCATGCTAGCTCAGTTGTTATGTTGTCTGAAAAAAAAGAACTCCTAGAGTACACTGTCACTTGTTGGGATGCTGAGTGCTCTTAAAAGCTTTTAAACTAGGATTAAAGAGTGGTTTGGTTAATGCATCATTCATTTTAAACATGTAGGCTACCGCCATTTACATTTCACGTAGGGTCAGGAATTACATAGCAGCACCTAGTTCTATCAAGAGTCTTGCACAGAGCAACTTAAAATTCAAGTTATCCAGGATTTTCAGTTGGAGGGCTATTTGACTGGGTTTGTGCCAGTTGGAAGTCATAAACTTCTCAGTTCCAACCTGAATACAGCAATAGCACTGTCCGGTTACATACAGCCACTGCTGTTTGCTTTGAGGGGCTGTCTTTCTTTTTCCCCAGTGAATCACATCCTTTTAAAGAATGAGGTGGGAATACAAACGGGAATGTCATTGACAGTAACACTGTACTTGAAGGGTGGCCACATAACACATGCATAACATCTGAAATAAACTCTTGAGAAATTCATGAATGTTTGAATCAGCATTTATAAAGCGTATGTGTTTTACACAATATCAAGGTGTGTGATTTAAGTGAGAGATGTTTTTCAAAATAAAAGTCTTTTTTATTATTTAGAAAAAAAACAATAGCATTTTCAGCTAAATGCCTGGAGAAGTCTGGATGCTGTAGGCAAATTAAAAATGACCTGGCTGTACTGTTGGGAACCGAAGGGGCTTTGAAACTTTTTATCTAGACTTTCAACATCTTTTTATCCATTTTTTCTTCTGTAAGCATTTTGCTACTTTCGGCTTGCTACTACATGTCTTCTGTAAAAACCATACTGTGTCTGAGGGTGCATTCAATAGCCTATAAACTGTTGAGGAAAATCGTGTTATGTTTAAAACATGTTTATTGGGTTATTAAGTTGGTACAATTACACATGTGCTTTCTCCAATACCATGACCACGACAGTGGTTGGTGTAGCTCAGCGGATAACACCACTGCCCGCCAGAGAGCCACCACCACACGTGGGAGACTGGGGTTCGAATCCCAGTCTGGGTGACTACGCTGTGCTACACCAATAAGAGTCCTTGGGCAAGACTCCTAACACTACACTGGCCTACCTGTAATATGATTAACTTGTACGTCGCTCTGGATAAGAGCGTCAGCTAAATGCTGTAAATGACTGAGGAAGAACATCATTAAAATAAACCAATAAGGGCTTTTAACTCCAAAAGGCCTAATATAAGAGTTTACAGTAGCAGTGTATGGGCTGTGGAATGAACCCCCTGAGTAGAAAAGAAAAAGAACAGAAGTGCAAAATAAGTTGAAAGGCTAGTCAAATACTTCGTAAGTGTCAAAGCACTGGCTGTTCAAAGGGGTAAATCCAGGTCATTTTTCCAAAAATATATATATATTTTTTGACAACTATAGTATTTCTTATATATAATTAGTAATTAATATTAATAATAGTAATAATATCACGTAAAACATGTATACCTTGTTGATTGAAACGTTTATGAATGTGTTATGATGTGTTTAGGTAAGATGTTATGAATGTGTGAGGCAGACATCCTTCAAGTCAGCTAAAGTTAACTCTACTCACTTTGGACTCTTGGCGGTCTCATTGGTAGGACTTTGGAGTGGTACCCTATTAATGTCGGACCCGGTCTACTCAACTCCAAAGCTGAACCTGTCACCAGACTTCCTTGTGTACCAGCACTAGACTACCGAGCTGCGCCCTCACTCTCCATTAAGGCCTTCAGCTAGTGTATTAATGCATCCTCTCAGAGCACCAAGGGTCTGCCCAGTGTATTCTTAACCTCACACGAATCCTGACAGCTTGAAACATCTCCCACGTTCATCTCTGTATTCTGGCCATTTTCCTGCTGACACCTTCCACCTCTCCCTCTGTCATTTCTCACACTCACTCACTCTCTCCCTCTCACTTGTCATGCATGAATTCAACTTCGGCATGCTGTTTCCAGGGAAGCATAATTAAAAATTGTCTTGTGGATATTCACGGCATATGCCAGTATTAACCTGTGCGTTGGCTGACGGCAGCGTGTCAGAGGCAGATGTGATTGAGAACGACCCTGTGGTAATTAAAAATCAGCGTCAGCTTCCTCTCCCCGCTCCTCCATCATGCCTTCAGCGCAGAACTGTAGCGCATGGCTGGTGTTACCAGGATACGGCCACAGAAAAGTGCACAGAGGACAGGAAAGTCAGGAGGGCTGAGAAAGAAGGCCAGGGCCATTGTTTATGAAGACTATGGGAGCAGGAAGTGCTTATCTAAGATCAGCTGTTCCCCTTGCATATTGTTCTCAGTCATTATTCTCGTACCAGTGTTTCTCAAACTCAAGTAAGTGAGCCAACTGCAGTCTGTCAGCATCCGTCAGCTGCTAGCTTCCGTTATTACTTATGAAGACTTCTAGCAATTAGATTCTGGCATTCCTATTTTAGGAAAGGCTCCTATTAATATTATATCCTATTTGCGCATTAATCAAAACAGATTAGGGGCGTTTCTGACATACCCCTAAGCCCATGCACAACTCAAGCATTAGGATGCAGGCAAAGCCATTCATAGTGGTTTAATGCAAAACACCCTGTTCTATAGAAATTTGCAGAGTCAGACTTGCTCACATGGATGGTATTAGAAAGTAGATGTCCAAAACATTTAATGCCTCCAAAAGCTACTCCACAGAAAGTGAAACACACAAAATGGTTATGAATAAATCAGACAGTTTTATAATACAGTTCTCACCTGAAATAAACCCCCATTATCAAAGAATAGTGGCACCTGGATTTATTGAGTTACACACACAGAAGTAGCTTCTGTTAATATGGCTTTGGGTGGCCATGTTTGGTAATGCAACATGCCAGACACGTCGAGACAGATTTGTTCAGGTTCCTAATGGTGTTCTGTGATAATCCATCCCCTGCAACTTGAATATTCTCACTCAGTTCCTGCAGATTGTGTGGTAGAGGTGTAGGTGGAATGCTTATGCATCACATGTCCTTGTTCATGTCTCGGTGCAGACCATGTTGCCTCCACACATGGACTTGTTGGTCATCTCCACCTAGACCACTGACCCCTGTCACTGAAGATGAGAAGCTATTATTCTGAGCTACTCCATGACAGTCTGGCAAGACACCACTGCAGTCTTTGGTGACGCTGATGTGGTGTTAGGGGCAGTCGTCGTGACAGTTTGCATGCACATATTCCTGCGTCACACTGCAGTCTGCCAACAGTGCTGGCACTAACAGGATGACTCATGATGGCTTCACTGTTCATTGAATGTTTGCAGTTGTGGCTGTTGGGTCAATGAGGTACAGCAATAAGGCCCATCCTTGCTTACATTACATGCATGGCCGAGCCTGAAACTTGAATCATTTGCAAGTCTCACAATGTCAAACCTACCCACCAAATTCCACTCCTGTCAGCTGATTCCTTCTGGGTGCATTGTTTTAATGATGAGTGTATTTTAAAAGATCATTCAGGGTGATGAGGTATATGCTGGGTGATGTAAGGCAAAATAGTTCCAGAAGGAAACGCATGTACAGTATTTCAGATTTACTGATACTGTACTTCTAACAACATTACAGAGGACACGTATAGGTTTGCTGGTCATATGATTGCATAGCGAGCCCTGGTCCCTATCACTAACACCAACAGAAAATCAAGGTCCTCTACACTGTCTCATTTCACACCACATCCCTCTCAGTCTCAATCTCGGTGATTGAATTATGCAGTCGTTTTGGTAGAAATCGGTAAAAGTCTCCTTTAAGAAGGCTTTGGATACTGGGAATATCATGACTGCATTCCTATATTAGGAAATACTGCTATTAGTGTTGCAACACAGATCAAAGCCGCTGCATATTAATCAAAAACTTTAATCCCCTTGAACTCTAGGCTTATTATTATTTAGGTATTAATTGTAAGACTTCATAAGATCTTTCAGCACCTACTATAAATAATTTAGTAACTACTATAAAGCTAATATGGGAGAGTGAGGAGTGCTGACCCATATATAGGCCATCAGGGGGTTAATAAGTGTTACTAAACCCATAAATGAGCCTATACATTTTTTAGCACTGCAGAAAGCATTACTTCATTCAATCAGATCAAGTGAGATATTTCATTTAAGTTAAACTCATTAACCCTTTGAACTCTGGGCTTACTATATAGTATTATGAATGATTTAGTGATTATTGAAATGAACATGTAAGTTATGCCGTTATGCAATGGGGAACTGAAGTGTGGAAGCACATACAGACCTTGAGGGTTTAAGGCTATGTCTGAGTGTTCCTAATTCAATAATAAGCCTAGGCATTTACACATGAGGGTTTTTTACACTAGCACTAGCCCTCTGAAGTCTACATATATTATGCAGATAATGATGTAGGACATCATATTTATTAATTATGATTCTTTATTTGATAACTGCTGAATATCCACCCACCTATGGACCCTTATGATTTAAAGAGTCGATTTTCCTTGCCGTTTTCAAATAAAGTTTTTGGTGTAGTATTTGTTTCATAACACACCATTTACTCCCAGTGCATTTACAAATATTCACTCATGCTTCAGGTTAGTTCCACCCATCCATACCCATTCAGTTACCCTCAACATCACAAGAATAGCCGTATCATGAAGGACTTGGGACGCTATTGGTAAGGAAGATAAAGGCTACCAGGAACAATAAATAGTAAAGGTAGACTGATATGGGCAATATTTATTGAGCTACACCTACAGAAGTAGTGTCTCTCAGTAAGACTTGGATACTCTCCTGCAGTTCCTGCCGACTTTAAGGTAAGGATGGAGGTGGGGTGACACCAGACCTTCTGGATGTGTGCTGCGTGACAACAAACTGTTCATCTCTGGTGCTGACCACGGTCTCTCCACACATGGATATGTTGGTCGTCTCCACCAAGACCAAAGCAGGACACATCACTGAAGATGACCCGCTGCTATTCTGAGTCACTCCAAGACAGTCTGCCATGACACCATTGCACCGTTGTCTTTGGAGATGCTGACGTGGTGTTGATGGCAGTTGTCGTAATGATCTGTGTACAGGCAGCCATCTGCCAATGGTACAGGCACTATCAGGATCACTCATGGAGGGCATCACTGCTTGCTGAATGTCCACAATCGTGGCTGTCCAGGTCAGTCAGGTACAGCAATAAGGGCTGCCCTTGCTTACATCACATGCTTGGCAGAGGAACAACCTGATCGAGTTATATGTCTCACAATGTCAAATCTACCCACCAAGTTTCATTCCCTCTGGCTGATGCTGAGTGTTAAAGGGTGTTTCATCAATGAGCTCCGACAGCTTATTGAATGAGGCACAATGCAAAATGCATACTGCTAGTTGTTTGAAAATGATCATCTAAAAATGAATTATCAATAAGTTAAATTTTGGTATATATCTTATAAGAGGCTTCAAAAATATTGTACAAGAAGAATGTAGGATTGGGATATTTAATTTGCATACAGTCATACCTGAACATTTTTAACTCGAGGCTATTTCTGAGCTGATTCTAAGCCACATATAAACCTCACCTCTGGTTGCCGGCGGTGACGGGCACCCTCCAGCCCTTGATCTGGCTGAGTTCTGGGTCGGACATGTCGATCTGCAGGGGCAGGTGGGGCATCCACACACTGACCTCCAGCTGAGCGCTCAGGTAGCTGTAGGTGAAGTTGACCATCATCTTCACCCGGCCTCTCGTCTCCTTCCCGTTCACGTACACGTAATCACACCTCTCCGACACCTGATCACAGAACAAACACAAATCGCACCATCAAGAACCGCGCAGTGCTCACGGCAGCTCCCAGTGAAAGGTAATTGTGGCGTACATTGTGCTCTTTCTTTATTTTCCCGATTCGCCTCGCGCCATTTTGAATTTCAAAAGAGCGAGAAAAGAACAAGGCCCTCTCTTCTTGTGTTAATCAGCACAATATGTGAAAAGCGCTCCGGCCTTCATGTGTTTATGCCACCGCTATTCGCTTTCATTCCTGGCTGTAATGAGGGGGATGAGAGATTAGGCAGACTTTGGTGCAGCCGTCCAAGTGTTTATTTCTAACTACACACAGTGGGAGAGAGACGGGGATAGTGTGTGTGAGTAATGAGCGAGCAAGGCCGAGGTGGATATCTCCCAGACCTCCGGGTTGAAAGCGACTAGGCAGATGGAGCTCAAGGCAGAGGAGGCGGAGTGAAAAGGTTGTGTCTATTCACAGTGCACTGATTCATTTGCAAAACATCAATGTCGCTCTCGGCGAGACCCAACCGGGTTTGGCCAGGAACGCCCAGACTTGTCCATCAGCCATTAGCTAGAGGACGAGCAATATGGAGGTGCACCAAAGCCGTGGCATGCTTTCTAAACGGTGGCCAGTGTTTCTCACACTTCTAAGCTGAAAACCCATGTGGCCAAGCATGTCGGTTGTTAGCGAGAACAGATTTTCTCTATGCTTTGCCATTTTCAGCAGCATGGCTTCATCCAAGTCATCTTTACTTTTATTTCTCAGCTCTTACTTGGCCCTCAGAAGATCCAATTAGCAGATGCCTCCTTATTAAGTTCTCATTTAGCAAAAGCTGCTCCAAGTGCTGGTGGCCACCCAAGTTTCCTTCCTTATTTATACACAGTACTAAACCACCGCTGCAAGTTTCAGATTCAGATTACTTAGGTTAGCTAGGTGTCTTACTAGAGACAGTAATGTGCAAATTCAGAGACCACCGTTCCAGCCAAAACAGCCCTTCAGTACAATTCATATATTTTTTCAGTGTCAAAAAATAAGAAACATTTATTTCACATAAGAATAACTATGAAATAATAACATAAAAAAATAACATAACATAAAAAATGATATTAACTCTTCATCGTTTCAGCTCCCAGCAACACCCACTGACATAATGTCCCCCTTTGCGATGTTCTCATTATGTTCTCCTTCACCTTATGTTCCCATTATGTTCTCGTTTCACCTTTAGTTTGCATTATGTGCCCCTTCACTTTAGTTGCCCTGCAAAAGACACTGAGGAAATTGAACTCCTAACAACTGTGCAACACCTGGTAGACCACTAAAACCGTCACCATCAGACTTTCATCTTTGATCTGAAAAAAATCCACAGGATTTCTATTAACACCATGGAGCTGGGGCTGAAGCACATGGGGCTGAAAGATGTATAGCTACCAAGAAGCCCTTACTGAATAAAAGTAGACAAAAAAGTCCGGTTGGTGGGCACAACGGACAGCACCTGTACCTGCCAATGAGCTATCACCCAATGTGGGAGACATTTATGGCATTTAGCTGACGCTCTTATCCAGAGTGACTTACAAGGTTAATCAAATTACAGATAGGCCAATGTAGTGTTAGGAGTCTTGCCCAAGGACTCGTATTGGTGTAGCACAGCCTAGTCACCAAGAGAGGGATTTGAACCCCAGCCTCTCACATGTGGTGTTATACGCTGAGCTACACCAACCACAGAGTTGGAGGGGGATTTGATTCCTGGGTGTGCTACGCCAATAAGAGCTCTTGGGCAAGACTCCTAACATTGCATTGACCTATCTGTACTATGGTTACCTTTGTAAGTCACTCGAGAAAAGAACATCAGCTTTATGTAAGAACGTTTGCACTGAAACGGGACCTTTTAGAAGGGGGCAGGCTGGCAAGCCCACATTTTTATGCAATCAACTTCTAAGACTGAACTTAGAAGTTCAGAGGTATGTACAAAAAAGGTTTCTGCAGATTTCTGTGAAAGAATAGAGGCTGTAGTAAAGGGTGGACACACTAAATACTGGCAAGCTAGATCCATGAATTTTGGACGTCAACAAAGTTAATACGCATCACAGCATACTGGAGGTGAAATGAAATAATGAGTTTGAGCACAGACTGCAGATGTTTAGTTTAAAATGTTCAGTCTGATTGAGAAGCGTGTGCTTGTACACAGCTTTTTGAACCGACTTACAGTTTTTGGAAAAACATTGTTAAATTCCGAAATTTATTCTATTAAGAATGGATGGGGTGGAAAAGTACATGCCCATCTAGTGTACCTACTTTACATACTTTACATACTTTACATACACATCTCAGGGCAGACCCCCAAGCACAAATGCTATATTGGTCTGATCCTCACTTGTTTTTCTGTTTTCTACATCCCACCTTCCTCCCATAAAGTCTCATACATTTTCACCCCATTCAAACCCTGTTGTACGGTGGCCGAGAAAGCCCAACTCACTGCAAGTTAAAAACGCGCTGCAAAGTCTCAAAACACAAGCATCAAAATGACACGACTTGCACAACAATTACGTGGACCTGGACGTAGAGCCCAGACGAGCTGAGTTCCAGCAAAAGCAAGTTTTATCTGTTTATTAATGAATATTCAGTCGGATTATTGGCCGGGTTTATGTGTTTATATTTCTCTACGTCCAGGTCCACGCAGCCCGCTCTCGAATGGGTCCGTCCACTTTCAGTGTCCCCCGGAAACACTTCCGTTGTGTTTTGAGGCTTTCTGCATGTGTTGTGGAAGTTGCATGTGTTCTCGGTATTCGCTGCGCATTTGAGATTTTGCAGTGCGTTCAGTTAATGGTTTGCAAGCGGTCTCATGTTGATGCTTGTGTTTACAGATCTTGCAGCATGTTTGGCTAATGTTGTGCAAGTCGTGTCATTTCGATGCCTGTGTTTTGAGACTTTGCAGCGCGTTTTAACTTGCAGTGCGTTGGGCTTTCTCGGCCACCGTACTATTGGTTCCCATTACTTTACAGACACCAAACTGCACGTACTTACTCAGGGCAGATCCCCAAACTCTAAGCCATAGCCAAACTGACCCACACTCCTCTATGTATTGTTTATTCATGCCTCTCATACCCTTCCATTCATTTTGTTTCAGCACACATTAGCAACCAATTAGCAGCAAGCTTAAGCTACACAGTCACTCTGCATTGTCTTCAGGGAATGTGCTTTGATGGGTTTAGTTTTAATATGCTGTGTTAAACAGTTACAACAACAACTTCATCAGGGTCCAATTATGAATGGACTCAACAGTATATATAGCTTTTAAAGCTTGTGTGGAATTTTCTGTTTTCTGCTGTTTCCTGGAGCTGAATAATGAACTGCTTGTAATTAATGGCCAGTTTGAGTGTAAATTAAATAAACAAAAGGCTGGTTTGAGACATTTGTGCAGTACCACGTATTCATTAGAGTGTCTTTTATTTGACAATGCTCCAATGCCCTCCGAATCAGCAGACTGTAGTGAAAATGATCCCCCAAAATATTATTTTTTTCAAAGTTAACTTTTAACCTCTTATATTTTACACACAAGACACATCACGACTGGCAATAGAAATGACTGTGCAGGGATGATAACCACATTAGAATTCAACATGTGATTCAGGCACAGTGAGCACACATATAAATGCATGTCAATGCTCTAAGGTTTCTAAGCTAAACTGACAGACTCCATACACCCAATACAAATCTACCTCAGAGTCTAAAGAGCACTGAAGAGTGCAATCCACTGCACTGAGCTGAGAGTGGGGTGTCAGTGTGTAGAGACCACTGAAGCACACCTTCTTCATCACGTATTATCACACCCTGATTTAATGCACTGAACTCAGAGTGGGGGGTCGCTCTGAGTTCACACAAAGTGGGCCCAAAACTTTTGCACAGTGGAAGCAAAGCACGAATTTTTAAACGGTCGTATGCTGCAGAGCTGAGCTGGACTGGGCTGGAAGAGCAGTGTCTAGCTCAGGTCTTCTAGTGTCTAGTCACAGACTTTAACCACAGAAAGTGTTAGTTTGGGTGATTTTATAACACTGCATACATCCGAACACAAAAGTCTGAATCGGGGTTTCATCTCTGCCATTTTCTCAAAGAGCAACCCAGCAAGAGCTCCCTCTTCTGGATGTTTGCAGACCAAATCAATTAGCTAACTGACTTTCTTTGGCATTGCAATACTAAACAACATGTCAGGGCCTTTGTGTGTCCGTTTGTGTGTCATTTGTTTTTTTGTGCTGGACTGAGGGGTACGTTGTATTGCCCCCACATTGCTTAACCTTTGGCCAGACTCTTGTGGTCAGTGGCACAACTTGACCATTAAACAGGGAGCTATGTAGTGGTGTAAACTGACCTTTAGGGCCCTGACACACCAATGTTGTTGGCTGGCTTGTTGTCTTTTTACAGGTGGGTAATGTGTCTATATGCTAATCTGCAATATCAGTAGTTATCCTATTTAGCAGTAAGACTGAGCCAAAGCAAATCGTCTCTGCCTTCAAAGTCATGACCTGAAAATGCAGCAATGAGCTCACCTTAAGATGTTAGCTTTTCAAAGATGCAAAGTGTGATATGCTACATATACTTATTTCGCTTTTTGTACAAGGGCACCTTGAATGCTTGAATGAGTATTTGAGTACTTGTGCATGTGCCTAGATGATACTGATACCCATGGACTTCAGAAGTCACAAGTCATTCTGTAGTTGGTGTTACGGCAACATTAGCAACTCCAGGTCTAAGTATTCCGGAACAACATAGCTGAGTGGAATTTTAACAATGGCATAATCACAGCTCTTATATCCTGTGGTGCACAAAAACATTTTAAACCTGATGTACATGCTTCCACTAAATGCCATCGATCATTCAAATTACAAGACCATTAAAGTGTCTAAACATGAACACTGAAACAGCCATGCTAATAGCGAGCTACTTATCCTGCACATTGATGTTGCATGAAAGCAGCTCAATTATTAAACTTTCCTTCTGCCAAAGCAATTTTACAACCACAATAGGCATAGTTTGTTGGTTTGTTTGGGGGATGTTGCTACAACCTTGTAGTTCTGAGGATCCAGTTACACTGAGTGTACGTAGGACATAATTCTTTGAACCAAAATGAATGGAAGCAGTTTGTTAACCATGATAGTGGCTATGTTTATGCAATGTCTGCTATAAAGATAACGGGCTTAGGGTTTTGTAACATGGGCATAATGCAGACTACATAATGATAGTTTGTAGTTTGCATGACCATACAATCCAATCGAACATGCTGCCTGCCTGCTCCCGTTTCAGAATGCCCAAAAGCAACCAATTGAAGGCTGCCTAAGTGATGCTGAGCAATGTCTGGTCAATGTAGTGTATGCAGAGTCAGAGTATGCAGTCACCTGTAATTGGAAGAGCTGATACTCGTGGTGTACCCGTGTGTATCCTACCCTACCTATGACTGTACATGCTTTCACACTCCAGTATAGTGCATTGAGTCGGGGTGGTGGGGGGTGAAGAGCCTGCTAAAACAGACCTTCCTCATCACGGGGTGACTCCGTCTGCGTCATAAGCAGCCGAGGAGGGCATTAATCAGGAGTGTTCGGAGCGCCGGATAGGAGGACACTTATGGAGGACATTACGGCTGCTGCTGGGAGTTAATGAAGCACCCAGAGAAATAGACTGAAGCTACCGAGCATGATGTGGGCCCACCGTGGGTTTGACGATGGCTAGCCCACACTCAGTCTCTGGCAGACATAATTAAGCACAGCATGTCCCTGATCAGCCACGCTTACTCACTTCAGCGGACAGGGGAGCCTCACCGTACGCACAAGCAGGTGCGCGCACACACGCTCACGCACACACATACACCATACATCCCGCTCTCTGTGGCGAGATGTTCTTAAAGCGTTCATCCAGTGTGCCTAAAAGAATAAGCTTCATCCCTCATTGACTCCGCTTACTATCCCCTGCAGGTGTTCAGCACGCTCCTCAGCCTTCGCATCACTGCTCGCTCTGAATCTGCCTATATGGTGGAGCTGCAGGATCAATTTATTTGTTCCATTAGAAGCCTTAGACCTGAAAGACATTTGGTGTGAAATAGCCTACTGCATTGCAGGTACACTCCCAGCACAATCACATTGTCAAAATAGCTTTTTAACCCTTAGAAGGCGCCGTTATCCCCATCAGTAACGAAAGCATGGTGTAGTTTATTATTTACTAGTAGCTCGTTGGAACAAGTAGAGATATTTTGTGGAAGGTGCAGATTCTAAAGCTTTAGTCAATACCACTACTACTGTGTATGTAGAAGACGAGATCTTGAACCAAAAATATTGTGTGGCATATAGTCATTTTGGAAATTTTGGGAAATTTAAATTCATTTTATTGTTGGACCTGGTCAATCAATTAATTGCATGCCATATTAATTTTCAAGCCAGGGTCTGGTGCTGTGAAGTAGGCTGACTTAGGAGTATGAAGTCAATGTACTATTAACAGGAACCACTGGCCTGGTCAGGAATAGCTGTAGACTCTCATGAGATTGACTCATTAACTGTTTTTTGGTTCTTTCCGCTCTTCAGCAGGTCTGACAAACACATACAGGAAGCCACAGAGAGAGAACTGAAGTCCAAGTGGTTATTCACAACCAGTGGAGGGTGTTAACATAATGTGATTTCAGTCCAGTGTTTTTAAACCTGTCTGGGGGGAGGGTCACAGAACATCACAGTGCCTCCACCTACTTTTGGTACACGATTATACGTTAGCTTGGCAAAAAGAGGCAAGCCATATGGCAGTCTGAACCATCCCCTTATCCAGGTCTTGAAATGAAGAGCGACATTTATATAGAACTCACGCTGGATGGTATAGATAACCAGGCACGATGGTGCAGCCTAGGCATTAGGCTTACACCATAATGGCGAGCCCTATGGTGGGGCTGTGGACTGCTTTCCTATCAATAATGCACGGTCCCATGGAGGGGATCTGAGGCCGGCCCCGGACTTATTTGGAGCTGCCTGGGGGAACTGACCTCTCGCCCTAGGCTGGAGGTTGAATCTAGTGAGCACTGGAATGCAAACCTCACCAAAAGTCAAACCAGACGTCACTGGGGTAAAGTCATTTTGGGTAGAGTGACGATAATCAAAAGCCAGACAAAAGAAAACCCCTAGAAATCCCAATGCATTAGAATAAGGCACCTTATTCTAGGGTTGCTCTCAATAGTAAGACCGGGTGACGCGGCTGACACTGACCAAACTGCTTCGTCAGGCTCCTGATCATTGTCACTCTGACAGCATCACTACATTCAACACTTTTCATCCCAAAATGGCTTGACCCCAGTGATATTTGGTTTGACTTTTGGTGTGGTTTCTGTATGTTGTGTGAACACAGGTAAGGGAATCCTCTTCAAATTCTTTATTAGGCTTAAATAATAAAAAATTTTAGATGTCGGATTCTAATGGGTGAACTGGCCCTTGAGACATTGCAGTAATAAAGGTTAGGTTCTATTTGTTAAGTTGTTCACACATACAAGGGTTGGACAATGAAACACTACGTGATGCTGGTGGAGGTTCGTCCTTCTTGGTGGTATGCTGACGTTACCCTGGATACCGTGGCTCTTGATACATCACAAAGACTTGCTGTCTTGGTCACAGATGCGCCAACAAGACGTGCACCAACAGTTTGTCCTCTTTTGAACTCTGGTATGTCCCATAATGTTGTGTGCATTGCAGTATTTTGAGCAGAACTGTGCTCTTACCTGCTAACTGAACCTTCACACTCTGCTCTTACTGGTGCAATGTGCAGTTAATGAAGATTGGCCACCAGGCTGGTCCAATTTAGCCATGAGACCTCCCACACTAAAATGACAGGTGTTTCATTTTCATTGTCCAAACCCTGTATATATATGAGGTATATGAGGCCCATTATTCATGTGCTCTTCAGATGTGTTGGTTAATGTGTTAAGTTGTTCACACATATATATATATATATATATATATATATATATATATATATATATATATATATATATATATATATATATATATATATATATATATATATATATATACATATACATATATATGTGAACAACTTAACACATCTGAAGAGCACAGTCCAAAAGACACATTGGAAGATATTGGTGAATGAGGCCCATTATTCTTTTGCTCTGAGGCCATAAGTAACAAAGTTGTAACTTACAAATAGAACCTAACCTTTATTACTGCAATGTCTCAAGGGCCAGTTCACCCATTAGAATCCAACATCTTAAAATTTATATTATTTACGCCTAATCAGAACAGAGCTCTTTGACATATATCAGTCTTAAAGGTCAGGTAACAAATCCAGCCAGTTTAATTCTAAGTCATAAAAAGAGTCTGGGAACGAATTAGGACTAGTTCAGCTACTTAACCACATCCAAACACTGGAAGTGGGCTTCAGGGAGTAAAATAAGTGGGGTATGAGTCGTTTAATTGTCTTTCTTCTGAAGGACGTTTCTGCGTCAAATCAAACTATGGTGATGACGTAGGCCAAAGTCCCTGTAACGAAAGACTGCAGCCAATATGAACATGGTGAACAAAAAAACCTGACACTGAGTGCTACATCGATAGAGAACATCAGGAGGCTCAAAAATGAGGCTAATTGGATCATAGCGTAGGAGGTTAAAGTGAAGACAGCTTGGCATCTGCAGGTACTCTGAATGAAGTGGGCTTACATATGTGAGCATGTACAGTTCCTCTAGAGAGGTCACAGTCGCAGTGTGAGGTGTTCACTAGATAATTAAACCCAAAGGGAGCAAACATACAACTCAGACAGACGACCTGACAGGCAAAACGCATACCCATACATAAACGGAACACAATACATTTAACATACGCTCAACATTACGACCCTATCACTTCCTCAACAATAAAACTCTCGATTGAGTCGTTTCCCATAATGCTAAAGACACACAGGAGCAAAAAAGTGCAAGAAAATAACGTTATCTTTGTTTTTGCCTCTGGCTTTAGAATTTATAATAGACTTTCCTCCTACCGGAAAAGCACCCTGCCAAGGAGGAGAGCTGCCTGAATCAAATCTGACTCCGGATGTATGTGTTTATTAGACCACCTCTGTCAGCACTTCTTGATTATTCTTATTTCTTTTTTTTCGCCCTTGACTTGATTGTTAGACAACATTGCCAAAGCCCCTGCATTTGTATATATTGCATTAAACAATGCAAACTGCAGGCAATGCATAGAGAACAGGACAAAGTCACAAGTACATTAAAATATATTACACTGCAGTCTTATTCCTCATGAAACATGTATAGATGCAGTTATGGATATGGATGCAGATGCTATTTCAATTGCACTGATGAAAGATACTGGAGCTCTCATCATCACAGTGTGTCTAGGTTGTGTGAGTGTCTGCAGAGATTCGCAAGTCCTTTCCTTGTACGCTCACCTCGATGGTACACAGTTAGTGAGTACAACACTTCTGCAGATGCAGAGTTTGTGCAAAGAAGTGATGCTGTCATGAGTAAAACCCACAGCAATGTCACTGAGTCTAATGCACTCATGCTAGCACCATCAGTTTTACTGCCGTGGATGGTCCACCATCATATGTGGTCAGCAGTCCTGTGATTAGGAACTGTGAAATGGTGAAAGGAGCATAGGGAAGCTGACAAACAGGGGATCATGACAGTGCTTCGGGCAACACAGTACACAGTCGCATGTTATATGTGGTGTAGCATGTTACACAGGAACACTAACTGACCTTTGTGTGATTGTGAAGCTATGTAAACAACTTCGCAGTAATAAAGAGATATTCCTCGGCATTCCTGCAGAATTCATCTCTGAAGTGTAAACAAAGTTAGTCAGAGTGATTTGGTGTGAATAGCCCATTTTCAAAAACTGGTTAACTCAGAATTGTTCGCAGAAGTCCTTAATGGAACCAGATGTCCAAATAACTGAATGCTCCTAAAAGCTCATTTACAGAACGCTGTTTCGTGAAACTGCTTACTGCCAGAGGTATTGTTTTATTATAGTTTTGAGATAAGGGTTTGACCTTAAAGGTTCCACCTTAAATATATAGAGTTTGATACACAGATACATAGACATATCGCAGACACTCACACACTGTTGTTCTTCCCTCAAGTCCTGCATTTGCAAAACCGCTGACTCCAGAATCGTAGGCTGCTATGTAACTGTAAGAGCAGTGGGCCAGCCGGGGGAGCACACTGACTGGGAAACCCCAACAGAGCTCAAAGACACACACGCAAACACCCAGCGCTAGTGAGCTAGACGTGTTGCTGAATCAGACACAGCCGTGCTGCTGGAGTATTTAAACACTGTGTCCACTCACTGTCCACTCTATTAGACACTGCAACCTTGCTGCTCCACCTTGTGGATGTAAAGTCAGAGATGACTGAGACGGCTCATCTGCTGCTGTAGAGCTGGTGTTGGTCAGCCTCTAGTCCTTCATCAATAGTCACAGGATGCTGATAGTTTTGGTTGGGGACTATTCTCAGTCCAGCAGCACTGCTGTGTCAGATCCACTCACACCAGCACAACTAACACATCATCACTGCATCAGTGTCACTGCAGTGCTGAGAATGGTTTACCACCCAAATAATATGTACTCTGTGGTGGTCCTCTGGGGGACAAGATTCTGAATGTAGGTGACATCAAGGTTTAGCCACTCTTGCAGCAAAGAACTGCGCAGTTGGGTCAGATTTGTTGGGTGCCAGTCCTGGAGAATTTCCTGGGCACACCTTTGGCACACCCAAATGCTGTCACTCCTGTTTGCCAATCATTAGCATCTGCTTTCGTTTTCCACACGTGGAACGAGACATTCACTGCACCTGTTTGTCTTCTCAAACTATAAATCCCATCACTCACACCCTGCAGGTTTTTATAGCCCTATGATTCTCATGCAACACCATCTGCAGGAGCCTTGGGTTACTACCACCTTAAACATGCAAGGTTAATATTTTTTTTATTGTATCTTAGTAACTATAAAAACATAAAGGTAACAGGTCATTTTGGCTATATTTGTAACTGCCATATTCATACCTGCTAGAGGATGCCTGGTTCCTCTCACCACCTCTACAATGGACCACTGCACATTAAACCACTCTGAATGAATTACACTCGTTGTTTATATACCTCTATATGTATATCCTTCCTCTGTATAGATTGTGTCTGCCCTTGTATGCAATATGTGCTTGTGTGCAAACTGCATCAGCTGAGCGAGCGTGGGAAACCCTGTAACCTTGGCAAACAATCTGCTGTTGTGTTTCTAATAACAGCTTGTGAACAGCGTGGCGCTGCGTATGCGTTAGTAGGTGCGTAAGCTATTCTTACCTTAACAACATCCTCATCGGTCGATCGGCACTCCACTGACTCGGTCACGTCAGTCACGGCCCCGTCCGTTCCTACAGTAACCACCTTCACCGGTATGGCGACGGTTCGCCCCGTGAGCACAGCAGTGTTGAGGATTTCTGTCTCCTGCGCATAGAGGCCAGATCAATCAGGCTGTTTTAATGCAGGATAATTCACTAATCATTATTCAGGACTATTCATCATGCTGTCAGTGCCTACTCCTAGGCACCAACGTTCCATCATCTTATTAACCCAATGAGTCACATCATTCAATTAGAGGGGGGGGGGGGGGGGGGGGGGGGGGGGGGGGGGGGGGGGGGGGGGGGGGGGGGGGGGGGGGGGGGGGGGTGGGGGGGGGGGGGGGGGGGGGGGTATCATCAACTGTAGAGCCATTCAGAGCGACACAAGAGTGACGCCTCCATAACCTCGAAGCCTATCCTGCGGTACTAATCTCGGCCTGAGCCAATATGAACATCCTGAATACACTGTATGTTTACAGTGCTTTAAAGGGAATGAATTTCATTCTAGGTAATGATATACTTTCAGGTGAATCGCTGAAGGCCAAACACACATATATGTTAGGAGGCTCCGAACAAAATGTACCTTGATGTTGTGCACTTGCGTTGTGTCTAAAATGAACGCTAAGTTTACTAAGGCTACATCTAATCATGCAACCTGCACACAGAACTGCCAACACTGGGTTTAAAATCGGCAGTGGAATAGTCCAGCCCACTCTAAAACTACTACACTACAGGCTGTTCCCATACACTGTAAATCAAACATGGCTGATTGATTCCAGTGCCATTTCCTAATTATGCTGGTAGCTAATCAAATACAGTAGGCCTTCAGTCCAGCTACTAAAGCCTGACCAACGAGAGCACCAGGTGTATCTTCCTAGATACCACAGGGATTAAATAAGTCTTTCATTTTAACTTTCTTACTGCAAAACTTCACAATAAAACAAAAGCTTCTCTACGATATGTGCAGTTTAAATACAGCAAGCTTAGGGATGCCATTAAATAAGGATCATCCAAACATTCCAGCATTTCTAAGTTGCGAGAAATCATTAGGGCCTCCTCTGAAGGCCTAGAAGGCCCTGAGGGTTCCCCTTTGCAAATGCTTCTTCAGCACATCTTCAAGGTCTGTGCCTGCAACCAGCTGCCATAACTGCTACCACTGTTAAATGAAGTCTCCCAACACGATGCTTTTGAGACACTGCTGCTAATGTAGGACTGGCTTTAAACAGGGGAAAATAACACACATGGAAAACCAGCTGCAGAAGTTTCAGTAAAACACAAGTAATCCCATGCTGACCACGCCAGTCCAACCATTTTCACATGGTGACATAAATGTGGTCCTAAGTGCACTCGCGGAGTTGTTGTCAGTAACTCTCAGGGTGTTCTAGGCCTTCAGAGAAAGGCTAATGTTTCCTGGGGGTGAGAGAAGTCTGGCGTTTTGAGTTTATTTCTGTTTAATTAGTGTGCCGTCTTTTTCCAGGACATGTCCTCTATCTGAGACCTAAAAATGCACCAGACAGTTCTTTTAAATGCTTCTAATGTCTGGGACTTAGCTTTCTAAAGGTCAGCCTGCCTTGCTACAGTCAGAGTGCTTCTCTTTGGTGAAAAACAACATATGTGCACCCTAGTTTAATCCAATCATTATACTGATGGGGCACGTCTATATAGATGGGGTGAACAATAATGAAATACATTTACCTGAAATACATTTACTTTAAATACATTTACTTTAAATACATTTACCTGAAATACATTTACTGTAAATACATTTACCTGAAATACATTTACTTTAAATACATTTACTTTAAATACATTTACCTGAAATACATTTACTCTAAATATATTTACCTGAAATACATTTACCTGAAATACATTTACTTTAAATACATTTACCTGAAATACATTTACCTGAAATACATTTACTTTAAATACATTTACCTGAAATACATTTACTTTAAATACATTTACTTTAAATACAAGTTCATTTACTCTAAATATATTTACCTGAAATACTTCACCTGAAATACATTTACTTTAAATACATTTACCTGAAATACATTTACCTGATACCCAACATTCTGGCATGCATAAGTCCCACAGTGACGAACACAAGTCTTTTAAAAGTCTGTTCTTTAACAGCATTTATGACCTGAACACATGGAGTCCCTGAGGGACCTATACCCAACATCCTTGATGCAGTCACATGACAGTTGGTGAACATATGACCTGATTTAGAAAATGGTGATGTGCTTGGTTAGTGCAGTTAGAGACAAAACCAGCTATAAGGTTTCAACCCATTTAAGAGCTGTAAGGTTCTGATAGCTTGTTCTATAAGACATATACCCATATTCTATATTACATATACCCATATTCTATATTACATATACTCATATTCTATATCACATATACCCATATTCTATATTACACATACTCATATTCTATATTACATATACCCATATTCTATATCACATATACCCATATTCTATATGACATATACCCATATTCTATATTACATACACCCATATTCTATATCACATATACCCATATTCTATATTACATACACCCATATTCTATATTACACATACTCATATTCTATATTACATATACCCATATTCTATATTACACATACTCATATTCTATATTACATATACCCACATTCTATATGACATATACCCATATCAATATTACATATACCCATATTCTATATTACATACAACCATATTCTATATTACATATACCCATATTCTATATAACATATACCCATATTCTATATTACATATACCCATATTCTATATTACATATACCCATATCTATATTACATATACCCATATTCTATATTACATATACCCATATTCTATATTACATATACCCATATTCTATATTACATATACCCATATTCTATATTACATACACCCATATTCTATATTACATACACCCATATTCTATATTACATATATCCATATTCTATATTACATATATCCATATTCTATATTACATACACCCATATTCTATATTACACATACCCATTCTGACAACATTTCTAGAACACCATGATGGAATACCAGTTATGAAATCGTTGTTGTTGTGACATATGCTACCAGTATTATGACTCTATAATACTTACAGAAGATGCCATGTGACCTCTTTGTCACAATGAGACTGATGTTTTATGATCTTATAACTGACCCTTCATTATTTTCTCTTACGGGGAAGTGGCTCTGGGCTCTTATGGGTTAAAAGCGAACGTCCTTCAAAAAGACTCCAGTGAAAATTTGACTGAACACTTTTCAGCTGTATTGTACTCTGGCCTCCTTTATAGTGACTACAGAGTCAGAGTAAGGGTCTTTCAGTAATATTAACCCATGAGTTGAACTGAAGACTAAATATACATATATAAGAACAAACATATATAAGAACTGTAAATGGGAAAGCAATCACTTCGCAATTAGTGGAACCAATTTTTTAAACCAGTGCGTTTCATGTCCTGACATGTGACCTAGAGGTGTTTGCTTTCCCTCAGTTCTGTTCTAAGTTAAACAAAACACTGATGGGCAACACAGAAGACCTAGCTCTAGTCATGGTTCACCACTGGAGTGAGGATTATCTTCAGGAACGCCTCAGGAAGATTAAAATGAACTTAATTAAAGCACTTAAATGCCTTTTTATCCGATAACATCCACTTTAATTTATCACAGCGGTTCAATATGAGTATAATAAATATGAATTAAGCTACTGGCTGGCCTATCATGACTATTATGTAGCACAACTCATCTACATAATTTTCCTCATCGTTTTAGACAAGCACTTTATCGTACAACCTTCTGTCTAAAAATAAAAGCGTATATTGAGTTCTAGCTAATGCTCAAACAAAGTGAGCGTGAGAAAATTAGATCAATTAAGCTTGACTCGTGTAATCCTCTGCTCTCTATGGCTGCCAGCTCGGGCTAGAAGACTGCACACAACTGCACTCATCACAGCTTATTTTCAATAAAGCACTTTAAGAAGGCTAAAGGACTGAGCAGCAAAGCATGGGCCCCCCGTCTTTTGTTCCTCACAGGAGGCTCCTTTCTTCCCTTTTTGTTATTGCCCATGCCACTCGTCTTTGGAGAAAACAGATAACATTATTTAATCCTGAACTGTGGATAATGGAATTTCCAAGCTTGTTAATGGAACCGAGGTTTTCCCTTTCCTCTTTAGGATGGCACTTCTAGCTCATGATTCTTATTTCTATCATTTTCCTTTAGTTCCCTTTACAATGCAGAGGGTAAGATGGGCACATGCTTTTCTTTCCCTGTCTGACTTTAAGCTGATCATTTCTTCCTATCTAAGGCATACTGTAGAGTCTAGCCTTGAAGCGGAATTTGAATATATAATTTCCCTCGGATCCAAAATTATGGAAATGCAGCTGCCTTGGCTCTAAGAGTTAGGTTTTCAAGCGTAATGCTGATACGCTTTGACAGAGAGTTATCGCCTGCGTTTGATTTGCTGTCAAAACATTAATTTTTTGGGACCTGGAAAATGACGCTGGTAAATATTCTGCAAAATGGGGTGGATGAAGCGTTCAGCACTTTCCTCTCCCGCTCTCTTTTCCCTTTTCCATCTGTACTCCCACCCTTATTCTTTCTGCCTAAATAAATTCAAAGAATTCCGCCCCACTTTTCATCGCGCATGCTTTCAAACGTCTGTCAGCGTGGCCATTCACAGTTTGTTAAAAATGAACAATGTAATTTTCAGTCAAGCCTGAAGATTAACCGACAAATTAAGAAAAGCTGTCTCGAGGGAGGGAGGACGGAAAGCCTGTCAGTGTGATGCCACTGCGCTTGATGGAGGGAAATGCTCTGTGAAAGCGTCTTCTGGGCTGATTCCAGTTTAGCAGGCGGAAAGATTTTCATAGGGCTTACACGACCAGCCAAAAGACTGGATACACCGACTCATACAAGCGAATATACAGTACTGTGCAACTTCATTTCCAGTCAAAACAGACGTTCAGTACACGCTATTCTCCTTCTTTATTCATTTTCATCCAATCCTTTAGAGAAGATTAGACAGAAGATATGACAGTTGCAGTTTAAATAAATACACACTGTATACCAGGAGCTTCCACACTGTGATTAAGACTGATAAGCCTGAAAATGGCCCTCCAAATCATGGAAGACCTGATAGACCACCAAAACTGTCTGCACCTGTTAAACAGGATTTTCAGCTTTTAGGGAGAAGACATTGAACCCCACTCTTGCTTCAGCTCTGAGAACATCCCCAGGTGTTTCTGTCCACTGAGTGAAAACAACTCAGTGCTATGGGTCTGAAAGGTTGTGCGGCTGCTAAGAAGCCCCCACTGAGAAAAAAAATTACTAAATGAACCAAATTTGTCCACTTAACTTGTGGAACATATCCCTGAACATACTGCCCTGAAAAGAATGGAGGCTGTGATTATAGTAAAGTGTGGACACACTAAATACTGACAGGGTTAATAATATATTTAGTTCTTCAGGTTTTTGTAATATCTGCTGAGTATTGCATCTGTTTCTGCTTTTTTCTTGATGCTGATCTATAAATAATATATTGATTATTTTCAGCATTTAATATGAAATTAAATAAATGAAAGCATGTCTTTGACTTGTTATTGTTCTTCTGGCCCAGTACTCTGTATGGACCATTATAACTGCGCCTCTATAGTAAACAACAAAAATAAACAAATGAAGAAAACGTGATCATTTCACCAGATCAAGTTCATGTTTGAGAGCAGTAAGGAATAGAGAGGAAGGCATTACTTTAGATAGTTATAAGCTAAGCAAATGCAAAATTATCATTTCTAGGGTACTTTATGTTGGGAGGTAGCTGTCTGAAACACTAACCTCTAAATGTACACTTATATAATACTACTACTACTACTACTACTACTCCCTTATGAAACGATAATATATGGCAATGTATTGGAAAATATAGTGCAATATATTAAATAATATAATGTCATATATGGGAAACAAGTGCATATATTTTGCATATATTTATATAGTGATAAATATATTACAATATATTGTATAATACATAAGGAATTGCCGCTTTTCATATATTGTATGTATGGTAGTATAATATATATTTTTATATATATTGTAATATATTTCATTTTATATGTGTTCATATGTATTCTCCATATGTGTTTGCATATATGATAATATATATAGTTTTATATATGTGAGAATATTTTCATACATACATGTGGCAATATACAGTATGTACATATTCTCATACCTACAATATATGAAAAACGGCAATTCCTTATGTATTATACAATATATTGTAATATATTTATCACTATATAAATATATGCACTTGTTTCCCATATATGACATTATATTATTTAATATATTGCACTATATTTTCCAATACATTGCCATATATTATCGTTTCGTAAGGGCTACTACTACTAATAATAATAATAACAACAACAATAATAATAATATACTAATGTATATTTGTTTATACATTCATACTGAGGTTTATTATAAATACACAAATAAATACATCAATAAATGTTATTTAAAAAAATATTTTTTCTATTAACATTTTCTCGTCACTACCAAAACACAGTTTAGTTTTAGTCCTCAGGAGAGCTGATACCACAGATATAATGTAAGTGTACTCTAAATGAAATAACTTTCAGTGGTAATTAAAAACATTATTATTTATGTGAGTGAAGTTGTTTAAAATGTTTAGTAGCGTTAACCAATCAGGCATTAGCTACGTTTTTTAAATTCTGCTTAAAGTTTGATACAGTTGTCACTACTAAAACAATAACTGTAGTTTCAGTGAAATTTAAATGAAATCTTCCATCATTTATTAAATGAAACCAGCATTATTAATGTTTCATAACTGTTATTTATCATTCCCAGCACATATGAAGTCATATTCACAGCTGTATACTAAGAGCTACCATGAACGCCAAAAAGCAAAGGCCGCAGGAAAGCTGCGCTTGCGTAAGACATCTCTGTGTTGCAAAAAGTACTGCTGCTAAGTAGCGCTAAGCTTGCTAATGCCAATTTATTTCTTAATGTCAGTTTTCTATATTAATCAACTCTAAGAAATTAGGACTGCAGCAGTAGAGCTGGAAGAGTCTGGCTGTAAAGCTCTAAGTTTGTGGGCGAAGCTGACAGGACACGATGACTATATTTTGATCCTGTGTCATTAGGAGCGGAGCATGAGGCGTCATCTTAACTTCATTTCTGAGCCACAGAGGGCAGGCCAAAGCAGACGGCCCATGTGGAAATGGCTCCTGCTGCAGCTCCCAGCCCAGCACGCCGTCGTTAGGCCTGCATTCCCCGTTCGCCCAGGCCTGGGAGATGTGATGCGTGTGTGATGCCATGCGTGTGCAAGTTAATGCTTCAGGGACAAGTTAGCATTCAGCGCAGAGCAGCAGTACAATCTCCTTGCCCATCTGGCCTTGGGTCTAAAATTAAGTGAGATTTACTGTGTCAGTGGGACTGTTGCGGGTGGCATGAGAAGAAGCAGAGGAAGCCAATGAGTTGCTCCTGCCCACCAGTCGCTCTGCTCCTTTTTCCCCCAGGCCTGACGCAGCTGTTGTGGCTTCACTGTGACCCTATGGCCTTCCTCTAGAGCTCCCGTAGGTGTCCGCTCCTGCGGGAGCTCAACACAATAGCTTCCAACTCTCTCTGTTATTCATGCATTCTGCTCATGCCTGTGTCTTGGCGGTTGGTAAACACTCCGCTCCCCAGGCTGCTAGCTGATTCGCGTTAGCGATGCCGTGTTTAGCACTGTGGTTTTGGTAAGGCCTGGCTTGAGGCGCCGGCTCTCCAGCACGTACTTATCCTCTGAAAGCTCCAGCGCATGAGCCTGAACGAAAAGAATCAATAAAAGGCCATTCAGCCTCCGGGCAGTGGCGGAGGCCGGGGGCAAGGGCTGGACTGAAGGCAGTTGACCAGGGCATACGTGGACTTGTACAGGGTTGAACATCCAAGGACAGGCTCCCCATGTGGATCACGGCAGCCCATGCAGTGGGCACTCTCAGTCGCTCTATTAGAGATCGATCGATCCACACTTGTGTTTCTTTCGAGTCCACAGGAGCTCACAGGGCTTGCATTGGGACGGCTGCCTGGCGGCTGCTCAGAATCGCTCAGAGAGCGCCACACAAAAGTGCGGACAACAACGAGAGCAAAGGGGAAGATGGGTATTGATTTTGGTAATAGCACAGAGAAATGGAAGGGAATGCACAGGTGCCATCGAGGCCATAACAGGCTCTGGTTCAGCTAAATTCCTCTAGCTAGCCCATGGCCATGTGGATAATCACTGCAATATGTTACCGCCACCATGTCAACAGGTCAACTGAAGCCTTCCCCTCTCTCTCTGTCGTTTGGTTAAGTGGACCCCTTTGTCCTGGAATTACCTACCCTGGCCGAGCAGAGCCTTGAACAGGGATCAGGCCGTGCTTACACGTTACCCTTGACCAGCAGAGGGAGGCTGAGCCCCGGTGCATTATTCATACACTTACTATGCACAGCTCTCCACAGGGACAGGGCTGGCATTAAACACCCCATTCACGCAGGTTCCTCCCTCGTACGCAGGCGCCGTTCCTAAACAGACTCAGGAAATCTGCAGCCCACCAGGATTTGAAAAATTCTCAATACGGCCGCAGCCATAATCCACCCTGTGACTCAATCTCTATACACTAAGTGACACATTCCTACTCTCCTCCCACATACTGTACCAAAGCCCCACCATTGCTTAAAGGGCAAGTGTGACATTTTGGCAAATAACCTCATGTTTCACTCCCTTTGATGTGTAATAAATACTTTGAGAGACCTTCAAAGTGAACCGCGTCTTTTTAGCAAGATCTCCCTGCAGCAATTTAGCTCGGCTGCCAGGGGAACTGAATACGGATTCTATAATAGACATTGCAAAAAAGACACGTAAGTCTGTGCTGGAAGGATAACACCATTAATACGTTTATGAGGGTCTTTGAATGCTGCTCAAATCAAAGTGTGTAATTCTTCCTTTTTTATTAGGCATTTAAAGCCCCCTTTATTGCCAGGTAGGCCCTGCATGGAATTTGCTTTTATAAACTGATGGCTTTTGCTGTGTTCGCACAGTTCCCTAAGATAAGACTGACGGATGGGTTGTATGAGGGTAGCTACTATTCAAAACTGGCCAAAACTGAAAGCTGGAGGTGTCCCAGCCTGGTTTTACTAGGTCAGGAGTGTACAGTACGAAAGGCGTGCAGTGCTGGGCTGGACATTTCAGATTTAGATTAGACATGAATTCATTACGTTTCGTAAGCTGACACGCTGTGATCCCTCGGATGCCACTCTAAACTGCGGGGGAGATGATCTACTTCTGTAAGTGTTCTTTTCAAACAGCCAAAAGTGCCTGCACGCGTTTATTGCGTGTCAGACTAGTGAAATGTGAGATTACTTGCTGAACTGTCGGCGATGTTCTTCTTTAGAGGCTGTGAAGCAGAGCTCCTGTCTTCTCTCTGCTCCTCTTATGAGCTGTACATGTGCTCCTGAGCCCGGCTCTCCTAAACTCTCCTCATGAAGCGCTACATCACTGGCTCAGGCCCAGAGAGGCTCCACACACACACACACGGACACACAGAGACACACAGAAACACAGCCTCTGCCTCGAGGGGACAAATAATGAATACACAGACTATTTCAGATGGGGGTGATAGGACCATGCTGAGAGTGAGAGCAACACCTACCAGGAGAGAGAGAGAGAGAGAGAGAGAGAGAGAGAGAGAGGGGCGATCCAGAGAAAAGAAGAAGAGAGATACAAAAAAAAGAGAGACAGAGAAAGGAAAAGCGAAAAGGAGACAAAGAGAGTAATAGAGACAGGGAGGGAAAGAGAGATAGAAGATAATAGTGGGTAAGAGATACAAAAGAGAGAGAGAAATGGGAAAACAGAGAGAGGGATATAGAGAGACAGAAAAATAGGTATAAAGAGAAGCAGAGGAGCGAGAGACAGAAAAAGAGAAAGAGACAGTAAACGAGAGAGAGAGAAACAGAGAAGAAGTATAAAGTTAGGAGAAGAAAGAAGGGAGAAATGGAGGAATTAAGTGAGAAATATGAAAAAAGAAAGAGAGAGATTGGGAGAGAGACAGGTGCAAAGAAAGAGAGAGACAGAGAAAGGCAAATACAAGGACAGGAAGGAAAGAAAGAAGAGAGATATGTGGAAAGAAACAGATAGAGGGAACGGGAGCGTAAGGGACAGAGAAAGGGTAAGAATATGTGAGAGAGAGAAAGAGAGAAGGGTAAGAGAGGAGGAGCAAAGAAAAAACAAAGAGGGTAATAGCAAAGGGATATGACAGAAAGAAAGAGAGAGAGACAGAAAGAGAGGTATAAGAGAATGGGAGAGAGACAGAAAGAGAGGTATAAGAGAATGGGAGAGAGACAGAGAGAGAGGTATAAAGAGAATGGGAGAGAGACAGAGAGAGAGGTATAATGAGAATGGGAGAGAGATAGAGGAAGAGAAATTAGGAGAAAGGGTAGTAGTGGGGAGATACAAGAGAGAGAGAGATGTATAAAGAGAAGAAGAGAGAGAAATAGAGGGAAAGAAGGTGAGAGAAAGAGGATAATCGTGGGGGGTAATGAGAGAGAGACCAAAAGGTATAAAGAGAAGAGGAGAGATGTGAGGGAAAGAGGGAGAACGGGAGACCAAGAAAGAGAAGAAAAAAAGGACTGACAGAGAAACAGAAAGAGAGAGAGCAGGGGAGAGAGTGAGAGAAAAAGGAAAATGAGAGAGAGTAAGGGAGATAAAGATACAGAAAGAAACAAGTGAAAAAATAGAAAGAAAAAGAGATGAAGAGAGGGAAAACGGTACAAAGCGAAAGATGGAGAAAGACAAAGAGGGGAGGAGTGCGTGAGAAAGGGAGACGGAAGAAAAGAGAGGGACACAGGAAAGGAAAAAGTGAATAGAGGGTGACAGATACAAAAAGAGATAGAAAAGGGGAGAGCAGAGTGAGAGAGACAGAGAGGTATGTATAAAGTGATGGAGAGAGAGATACAGTGAGAATGAGGGAGAACGGGAGAGAGAGGGAAGAGAGATGAGTTCTGGTGTAAGTAATGAGGGATCGTGTGGTGAAGCTGATCGATCCCCGCAGCTCCGTGGCAGGGAGCGGCGCACGTTTCTACGGCCGGCCGTCACACACAATAACATTCTCCTGTCTGCATCTTAATCTCTCCGGCTCTGCGCTCACATGTCTGTTTCTTCTACAGAGCCACTGCTTTCTCTCTCAGTCTCTTCCTCTCTCTCTCTCTCTTTCCATTCCTCTGATTTAGCCTTGTTTACGTCTGCTACGCGGCCCTGCGCTGCGGGGACTCCGGATGAAGCGCTGGGCTCCACAGTAAATAAAGCGATAATAATGAGTAAAGTCAGAATAGGTTTAGAGCACGCTGCCTTTCGCGGCACGCTCGCTGTCAGCTTTGCAGCTTTATGGGCCTAAACTATACAGACTCTGTAACTAAACTCAGATTTTAGGACTATATAAATATAGACGTATATCTGATATGAAAACGATGAATAAATATACAACACTGGAAAGTGTCGCTGTGTTCCTGCTGCAACACTCCATCCCATAAACCTCAGCCCTGTCAAGAGAACGGACGACAGAAGGCATCACATTTGACAGTCTGCTCTGCATGTCAGAGGACAAGCCACATGGCTGCATGGGGCTGCAGAGTAAACGATTCTATGGGTGTGGGAGAGGGAAAGTGCTCACCCTGTCCCGTAAGCGTGAGCCCTTACTGAACAAGACAGGGAGAACACGGAACAGATGTACCTTCAAATAACATGGCAACTGAGAAGGATCTCAAAGGCTCCTGGGCCAAACCCGACACTCAGGGAAGAGCAAAGGGTTTGGGTTATAGGCCGCGGCGAGCGAGCGGGTGAGCTAAGCCCCCTCTGCCCAACAAAACAAATCCCCTACGAAAATCTGGAGTGGCTTTGAAGGAAGAAGCTTCAGCGAGCTAATTTGTTTGATTTTCCCTTTCTCTGAGCAAATTCACAGACGGGCCGAGGGAGGACGGGCCCAGAGAACAAAAGGAGGGCCTGCACGTTCGTCAGCCGACAGCAAAACAAGCACAGCGAGGGCTGCCTTCCACCAGCTGAAAGGCTGAGCAGCCAATTACCAACTGCGTGAGCAAATTTGGTTTGAGACTCGTGAGGTGAATTGCTAGAGACAGTGGAGAGAGAGAGAGAGAGAGAGAGAAAGGAAGGAAGGAAGAGAGTGAGAGGGGAGTGGGGGGAGAACTGGAGCATCCTAAATGACTCTGAGCAGATTGCCAGCGTTTTGTGGATATCGTTACACGGCCCGAATCCGATTAGAGCATCTCCTCATATTGTAAGCTGAAAGTGATGCCATCACCCTGATCCTCTCCCGCTGCGTTCCACCGCATTCAGCTCGCCCGGCTTCCAGCACGGGAGGAACGCTCTCCATCTGAGAGCAAGACACGCTGAATGATTGGAGCCCATCGAGAGCCCGCCTGCTGGCTTGATTGTCGTGTGAGTACTGAAGACGCACCCAAATGTTTTGTACCATTACAGAAATCATATGAATTCATTTGGGCTTGATTTATTTTTGTCTGGCTTTTTAATTAAACCCACACGCTGTAGAATAAAGCGCCCCTCACTGAAAGTTTTAGCATGCTAACTTCAGTAGCTATCTCTGCAGCATGACACACAAACATCTTTGGCGTGCCATCAAACCGGTTCTTTATTCACTTTCAGAGAACTGCAGTCTGTTTGGAATGTAATAACATAAATCTTACTAACTCTACTTTAACTATGTGAAATGTTTCCTTGTCAACAGTGTAACCTATTTAGACCCCATGTGGGCGGCGGCTGGGAATGAAAAAAAAATCTTTTTTTGTACTAAAAAAATAAAATCAGTCGAGTGTTTTTTAAAGCTACCATGGATATATGGTCATACTGTACACTGCGTAACTTATTAACATGCAGTAATGCATTAATAAACATGTAACAGCTGTTAACTTAACATGTACCATTTGTAGTTGTTACATGTTTACTTAACATGTCGGCATCTAGTTGCTACTTGTTTAACATGTAAACCTGTAGTTGATATATATTTATATTACATGTAAATTTGTAATTGTTATATGTGTAACATGCAAACTTGTAGTTACATTTTTACTTAACATGTAACCTTGTAGTTGTTATATGTTCAACTTGTAAATTTGTAGTTGTTATATGTTACTTAACATGTATTTACGTAGTTGTTACATGTTTACGTAACGTAAACTTGTAGTTATGTGTTTACTTGTAAACTTGTAGTTGTTATATGTTTAACATGTAAACTTGAACATGTTACATGTTAACTTAACATGTCAGCATCTAGTTGCTATTTGTTTAACATGTAAACTTGTAGTTGATATGTTTACTTACCATGTATTCATGTAGTTGATACATTTTTACTTAACATGTAACCTTGTAGTTGTTATATGTTCAATTTGTAAATTTGTAGTTGTTATATGTTACTTAACATGTATGCACGTGTTGTTACATGTTTACTTAACGTAAACTTGTAGTTATGTGTTTACTTGTAAACCTGTAGTTGTTATATGTTTAACATGTAAACTTGAACATGTTACATGTTTACTTAACCTGTCAGCATCTAGTTGCTATATGTTTAACATGTACACTTGTAGTTGATATGTTTACTTAACATGTATTCATGTAGTCACATTTTTACTTAACATGTAAAGTTGTAGTTGATACATTTTTACTTAACAAGTAACCTTGTAGTTGTTATATGTTCAACTTGTAAATTTGTAGCTGTTATATGTTACTTAACATGTATTTATGTAGTTGTTACATGTTTACTTAACATAAAAAATGTTATGTGTTTACTTGTAAACTTGCAGTTTTTATATGCTTTCTTTACTTGTAAACTTGTAGTTGTTATATGCTTTCTTTACTTGTAAACTTGTAGCTGTTATATGCTTTCTTTACTTGTAAACTTGTAGTTGTTATATGCTTTCTTTACTTGTAAACTTGTAGCTGTTATATGCTTTCTTTACTTGTAAACTTGTAGTTGTTATATGCTTTCTTTACTTGTAAACGTGTAGCTGTTATATGCTTTCTTTACTTGTAAACTTGTAGCTGTTATATGCTTTCTTTACTTGTAAACGTGTAGCTGTTAAATGCTTTCTTTACTTGTAAACATGTAGCTGTTATATGCTTTCTTTACTTGTAAACTTGTAGCTGTTATATGCTTTCTTTACTTGTAAACTTGTAGCTGTCTTTACTTGTAAACATGTAGCTGTTATATGCTTTCTTTACTTGTAAACTTGTAGCTGTTATATGCTTTCTTTACTTGTAAACTTGTAGCTGTTATATGCTTTCTTGTAAACGTGTAGCTGTTATATGCTTTCTTTACTTGTAAACTTGTAGCTGTTATATGCTTTCTTTACTTGTAAACTTGTAGCTGTTATATGCTTTCTTTACTTGTAAACTTGTAGCTGTTATATGCTTTCTTGTAAACGTGTAGCTGTTATATGCTTTCTTTACTTGTTAACTTGTAGTTGTTATATGCTTTCTTTACTTGTAAACTTGTAGCTGTTATATGCTTTCTTTACTTGTAAACTTGTAGCTGTTATATGCTTTCTTTACTTGTAAACTTGTAGCTGTTATATGCTTTCTTTACTTGTAAACTTGTAGCTGTTATATGCTTTCTTTACTTGTAAACTTGTAGCTGTTATATGCTTTCTTTACTTGTAAACTTGTAGCTGTTATATGCTTTCTTTACTTTTAAACTTGTAAACTTGTAGTTGTTATATGCTTAACATGTATACCTGTAGTTGATATGTTTAAGGAGTATACTTGTAGTTGATATATGTTTACATGTAAAGTTGCAGTAGTTACAGGTTTGGTACATGTATATTTAGCATTAGTTAAGGATTGTAACCATTGCTAATGTATTACTATATGTTAACTAAAAAATGATTTCCTGTTAGTCAATAAATAATGTAAGCGGATATGTAAGGCTTGAGAGCGATGATATAAGGATTACAGAGCCCTGCAGGGGACTTTTTAAAGCAGCTACACATCAACATAACGATATCACCACAGCCCTATGATGCTGGAAACAGCACAACATTTGGTCAAACTGTTTTATTCTTTGGCCAAAGGCTGAAAGTTAATTCCTGGCATTCAGAATTTCTGTGCAGCCTTTGTGAATACATCACAGCTGCAGGAGAGCTTCTCTCTCTCACTCACTGTGGCCGGCTCCCGAGGTGGCCAGACGAAAAGGCCGTGCTCATTTTCACCAGATTGCTTCATCATCCTGCCTCCTCATTAGTGCTCTGGACTTTAGCAGGGTGTGTTTTAATGGACTGGGACAGAGCACTTCAGCCACTCTCACCAGGCTAGTGCGAGCACAAACTCTAATAGCACTGGTTGGTAGGCCTGTATGTTGAGAGATGAGCCCACAATGGCTGTCTGCTCTAATGAGAGTGCAGAGACAGGTGCCGCCGAGAAAAGGGAGACAAAAAGCAAATTATAATGCGGAAACGGCGTCCAGTAGCACAGATTGGTGTCTCTGGCTTTTGTTATCGTATGCCATTGTTTGTTCGGCGCCAGCGTGTACCGGATCTCACAAGGGAGCGAGTCCATTTGCCTGTGGTGATTGAGGCTGGCCGCAGCCTCTGACAGAAGCTTAACGAGGACATGATCAACTTTAACAAGGTGCAGTGGCAGTGCCAGTGGCATGGGCAAAGGGACAGACGGCCAAAGGCTCATTTCTGACACTAAATAAAAGATGTTTGTGTGTCTGCGTTTGAGTGCTGTCGGTGCTGTTTCTCTCTTGTTGCTGTTGGAGACCCTTATCTTTACATAAGCAGTGAAGAGTAATTCAGATGAGCCATATATGAGTCAGACCCTAGTCAAGTCATCACACACACACACACACACACACACACACACACACACACACACACACACACACACACACACACACACACACACAAACACAAATACACATAACCATAGTGGGGGTTCATGTGTGTGCATGTTTGTAGCTATGTAAGCCTGTATACAGCATTGGACAAAAGGGGTGGCACTAGACAGTAAGTAAATGAGAGAGAGATAGAGAGAGAGAGAGAGAGAGAGAGAGAGAGAGAGAGAGAGAGAGAGAGAGAGAGAGAGAGAGAGAGAGAGAAAGAAAGAAAGAAAGAAAGAGAGAGAGAGAGAGAGAGAAATACAGCATGAGAGAGAGATAAAATAGAAACAAGAGGGACAGAGTTTTGATTTTTAACAGAGACTTTTATTCAGAAAGTAAGAGAATGTTAGGCAGAGAGAGAGAGAGAGACTGTAAATGAGAGAGCCAGGAAGAGAAAGGATAAGAGATGTGTGAGAGAAGGGGGCAAGAGAGATAGTAAGAGAAAGTATGTGGGAGAGTGAGGCAAGAGCGATAGGAAGAGAAAGAGAAATGAAAAAGAAGAAAGAGAGAGCAAGAGAGAAAGACAATGGGAAAACAAGAGTCAGAAAAAGAAAAAGAAATGAAGAAAATGTGAGGGACTGAGAGAGAGACAGACAGGAAATGAGAGACAGAGAAAGGAAATGGGAAAGGCAGGGAGAGAAAGGCAAGAGAGAGTGAGACAGCTAATGAAAAGAACAAAAGAGGGAGACAGAAAAAGAGGTAGAGATAGTAAGAAAAAGTAGGAGAGAGAAAAAGGATAGAAACAGAATGAGCATGTGAGAGCGAGAAAGAGGAAACAGAGAAATAAAGAGAAAGACAGACAGACACAGAGAGAGCAAAAAAGAGAGATACAGGGGGAGAGAACAGAAGAGAAAGGCAGAGTGAGAGAGACAGGAAGAGATAGATAAAAAGAGCAAGAGGGGAAAAGAGAGAGAGAGACAGAGAGAGAGACAGAGAATAAGCAAGAGATACAAGAAAAAGAGAGAGAGAAAAAGAGACAGAGATAAAAGGTAGGGAAGACTGACATGTGTCCAGCTCTACGCTCTATTGGCTTCTCGGTAGTGGATGCGAGATAAGTGACTCGGCTTTTGGATGACAGAAAAAACTGAAACTGCTGTGCACCTCCTCCTGACCTTTTAAAAAGCAAGCCCATGCATAGTAGATGCGGCTGCAGAGCCTTCACAGCGCTTTATTACTCCTCAGGTTCCACCGACCGAGGTGCGTTTTTCATACAGTGCAGAAATGTTATTTGCTGGCAGTTAAAACCTAATCATTCGATCATATCAATAAAGAGAAGCCACGGATTAAACCCCCATCGCTTCCACAGCGCCATCACATTTAGCTTCCTGACGTCACCTACAGATTCCACCCATTTTAAAGAGATTACTCTTGGCCTCTGCCCAATTACCTTCTCAATCAACAGAAGGACCTCATGCTCTATTAGCCAAATTAGAGCTAATTAAAATGTGCCCACGCAAGGCTTGTGTGGCTGGTGCTTCAGCAGATATGCTACGTTCTCCTCGTTTCTGCCACAGAACTGCATGCGAACAACAAAACTGATAAGACTGTCATGAGGAGAAGGTTTAAACCACGGATCTCACAATTTCAAGAAACAAAAGTGCAGAATAAAGACATCAAAAGCAGATAACCGATAAAGTACTGTAGTATTCAGACACACAGTGAGAACAGAACTTATAACAATGTGCCTCTCAGTATAATATATTTTCTAACGCAACATGCCAGACATCTTGATATGCCATCATAGAGGTTTCTAATGATGCCCTATGATAATCCATCCCATGCAGTTTGAATATTCTCACAGAGTTCCTGCAGATGGTGTGGTAGGGATGGAGGTGAAGTGACACCAGGCCTTCTGGATGTGCATATACATTGTACATTTGTGGCATTTAGCTGACGCTCTTATCCAGAGCGACTTACAAGGTTAATCGTATTACAGGCAGGCCAATGTAGTGTTAGGAGTCTTGCCCAAGGACTCTTATTGGTGTAGCACAGCATCACCCAGACCGGGATTCGAACCCCAGTCTCCCACGTGTGGTGGTGGCTACTTGACGGGTAGTGGTGTTATCCGCTGAGCTACACCAACCACAACCACGTGTGACATGTGACACCAAACCACTTATCTTGGTGCTGACTATGGGGCCTCAACGAATGGATTCTTTGGTCGTCTCCAGCAGGCCTCTTCACTGAAGGTGACCTGCTGCCATTCTGAGTTACTTCATGAGCGTCTGTCATGACACCATTGCAGTCTTTGGTGATGCTGATGTTGGGGGAGTCTTCATAACTATCTAACTAGCCAATTGTCAACAGTGCTGGCACTAACAGAGGGCATCAGTGCTTAATGAATGTCCACAATCATGGCTGTTGGGTCAGTCAGGCACAGTGATAAGGCCCTTCCTTGCTTACGTCACATGCACAGCTAAGCGTGAAACTTGAATCACTCACATGGTTCACAATGTCAAACCTAACCACCAAGTTTCATTCCCATTGGTTGATTTCTTCTGGGTGCAGCTGTTTTTTTGATGATGAGTATATAATGTTTCCAGCACAAATAATAAATATCAAACAGACAGATCCCAACAATTTAAAATAAAGAGAGAGACCAGCCCTCATTTTTTTAATGTCCAGTTAAATGCACGGTCATAACGCGCAAGTTATTCATTTTTCAGCATCAGGAAAAAGAATCCTAGGTATAAAGCATGTGCCTATCTTTATAACTTTCCTTCTTCCACACAGACTTCTTTCAGTTGTTCAAAGAATTTTGCAGGGATACTTTTCCACACCTGCAAAGTTCAGTCTCAAAAGTTGGTTGGATCCCAAACACATTCAGCGATGTTGAGGTCTGGACTCTGGGGTGTTGTAAACACCAGCAGCTTCTTTGATTTGCAGTCATTTCCTTTTCTCAGTGAGGAGCTTCTGGGGTGCTACACATCTATACCTCCATACCATGCTGTTGAGTTGTTCTCTCAGATGGATAGAAATAACTGTGGATGTTTTCAGATCTGAAGCAAGAGTGGTTCTTCCTCTGGTGATAGAGCTGGTGGTCTCTCAGGCCTTGCATGATTGTTTGGAATCCAGTTTTCTCTGAACCCTCATAATTTTTAAACCCCAGATTGGAAAGGTATGGCTCTTCACTTTTTGAAAAATAAATCAAAACATTTTAAATGAAAGACTGGAAATGAAATAAACAAAAGGATTGCTCTCCTGACTTTAAATAATATTATATTTAGTTAGTATTATAGTATTTATTTAGTACCCAAAGGTTCAGTCCTTGGGCTGCTCTCATTTAATATATATTTATATATGCCTCCTCTCTGCCAAATCCTAAAAGACTATGGGACATCTTACAGCAGCTATGCACATGACTCTCAGATTGACTTGGCACTCTCCTCAAATTGTTCCCCTTGACTCGCTTTGTTAGTGCCTTGAGCAAATTGCTAACTGAATGGGTCAAAACTTTCCGCAGGTGAAAGAAGAAGTTGAAACTGAGGTTATGTTATCCTGTAACAACATTTTATCATGCTAAATTTGTATTTAGATTGTTAAATTTGATGTTTAATTTCTGCTCTTTAAAACATTTTGTTATAGTCACGTTATGAATTCATAATCTCATACACCTTTTTCAATATCAGTTTGAATTATTTCAAAAAAATTGTATTTTCTCATTTTTCATAAGCACAATGTATAAAACTTGCTAATAAAACCTGACTTGTGTTTTTAAAACTGGACTTTGTGAAGACTCAAACAGAATAGAAAGAAATAGAAATCCAATCAAACTTGAATGCAGCCAAAAGACTTTGGTGATGCTAAAGTTACCAATAGTCTCCAGCCTCTACCCTTGACACCACCCACCACCCCCGCCCAACATCACCCACACACATAATAGCACTGAAGAACTAAGCTCACCATGGCCAGGGGTACGATGCCCCCCAAGTCGTGAGGAGCGAGGCGGATGAGGGTGTAGATCTCCTCAGACAGTGTACGGGTCATGGGGTACTCCACCTGCCAGGTGACCGATCGAGTGCCCAGAGGGTCCAGCAGGCCGTTCACTTCCAAATCCACCTGCAGAACCTTCTGGAAGCCCGCATCCATCCTGCAAACGGCACAGAGAGAAAGCAGAGGGAGTTCAATCAGACTTTTCCCCCCATGTACGAGACTGCGTGACCGTAATAAGTGCCTGATCTTTTCTTTGAAGTACAAACAGCCAAAGAACCCCATCTAATCAGATCTTTCCCTTTCCAATTTAGACCACTTTCATTTGCCAATGGAGCAATTTCAGAATATGATTATATGCTAATAGCACGCTGAAAAGAAGCTGAAGAAAAAAATCTGCTGTTAAAACTTGAAGCCAGCGAAAATATAGCGAGTCAAATATTTATACGTATTAACTACAAAATCATAGACATCAAATTCCCTCATAGCTATATATGGGCATGTGCACTCGGCCTGGGTCATTCCCACCGTTCCGGCTCCATAAAAAAACACACATCTCAGTAGCAACAGCAAGAAAAGCAATTTAGCTTTGTTCTAGTGCCACGGCGCTCTTCTCGGAAAAGATTTCCAGAGCAGAGCGTAACATTTTCTATGGTGATTGTAATGCAAACAAAGCAGAAAAAACAATGAATAAAACCAAACTCATTCCATTTGCCCAGGCTCCAGTCTGATCAGCCTGGGTGCTTTCCACACCACGCTACTTAGTTAAAACTAAATCACATACGAAATATTCAGAATAACAAAGGACGAATGTGGAATATTGAATTGCAATTCATACCCGGTAGCACACCTTTCTTTTTTAATACACCACTGAAGTTCAATCTCCACTACCCAGCCACTGCACCTTTACCAGCCTTCATCCTCAAACGTCCCTCAGACACACACACACAAAGCCTCTAGATTTACAGTGGCAAAGGCTTGGGAGAAAGTTTGTCACCAGCTTCTCCAAGATAACAGTATTCCGCTGCACTTTTAGCCTACGTCTCAGCTTCGGGAAAACAAGCATTCACAGTTTGCTCAGCGCTGGAGACAGCAGCAGGCTATTCAAAGGCAGCTTCAGCAGGTCTGCATTGATAAAAGCACACCGGCAGTGGAGTTTGATGAATGCATTATGGGATCTGACTAGAGGCTGGCTGATATAAAAATTGCCCATTACTGAAGTTGATTTTTCAGAGCTAAAAAATACAATAACCAACAATATTGAAAAGTATTCAGTAAAATGGTCCAAATGGTTCAGTTAACATCCTTCTTTATTCGACTTGTATTGAGCACATGAGCAAAACAGGCTGTGAAAACATTCTTTATTGCTCATCTTTCTGATCTATCATTCAAGATATGAACACACATCTAACCTTTATTGGAAGCACAGTGATCCTATTCTGACATGGCGTTTTGAGTGCCACAGTTGTTGGCACTTCTTCATTTAATACTTGTGCTGCCTCTCTTTGGTAAGATAACAGCTCTGAGTCTTCTCCTGTAAGGTTTGAAGTGACTGGAGAACACAAGGTAAGTGATCTGATTCTCCATATAGAAATTCACCAGATCAGTCAGATTGGGAGGTCTCAGTTGTTGACCCCCCTCATCAGCTCATCACAAAACCTTGATTCTGTGATCTGTAGTCATTCTATCGTCCTGCTGGAAGATCCAGTTGAAGCTTCCTGCCTGAGGCAGTCAGGTTGCACTTTTATTTCTGCTTGTACTAGGAGGAGATTGTGATTCCACACACACACACACACACACACACATACATATATATATATATATATATATATATATATATATATATATATATATATATATATATATATATATATATATATATATAGATAGATAGATAGATAGATAGATAGATAGATAGATTGGCTTTTAGACACAACAAATCCAGCATAGTTCACAGTAAGATCATATTTAACAGTGAGGATCAGAGATCCACCACCATGCTTCACAGTGAGGATGAGGTACCCCCATCAGAGATCCACCACCATGCTTCACAGTGAGGATGAGGTACCCCCATCAGAGATCCACCACCATGCTTTACAGTGAGGATGAGGTACCCCCATCAGAGATCCACCACCATGCTTCACAATGAGGATGAGGTACCCCCATCAGAGATCCACCACCATGCTTCACAGTGAGGATGAGGTACCCCCATCAGAGATCCACCACCATGCTTCACAGTGAGGACGAGGAACGCCTATCAGAGATCCACCACCATGCTTCACAGTGTGGATGAGGTACCCCCATCAGAGATCCACCACCATGCTTCACAATGAGTGATCACAGACCTATTAGGACACTTTACAGTAAGGGCAGGGGTACCCCCATCTGAGATCCACAACCATGTTTCACAGTAAGGATGAGCGTTCTCATCACAGACGCACCACAGACAGAATAGCACATTTTACAGTTAGATCCACAACCATACCTTACTGTGAGAAAGATCCATCACAGTTACCCCATCACAGATCCACCACCATGCTTTACTGTGAGGATGAGGTACCCCCATCACAGATCCACCACCATGCTTTACTGTGAGGATGAGGTACCCCCATTAGAGATCCACCACCATGCTTTACTGTGAGGATGAGGTACCCCCATTAGAGATCCACCACCATGCTTTACTGTGAGGATGAGGTACCCCCATTAGAGATCCACCACCATGCTTTACTGTGAGGATGAGTTACTTTTCTGCATGGCTTTCTTTGTGTCTACATTAAATCCACCTCTGGTGTTTGTTTCCAAAATGCTTTATTCTGGTCTTATCTAACTATAGAACAGAGACCAACTTTCATCTGGCAGCCCTTTAAAATAACTTGTGGTCATGTGTGTGGTGTCTTACTGTCCAGCTATGATCCTTGGTGATTCTTTTGCCATTTGAACCATCCTCCTCACTCAAGGGTCAATATAAACACAGGTTATTTTCCTGGAGGATTCTTAACATCTTCAGTTGCTTTAAGATTCTTAATTATTGCCCTCATAATAGAAAGGGCATTTTGAACTGTTGGCTTATGGCCATTTCCTGATTGGTGCAGCTCAATAACCTTTTGTGGAGCATCACTGCTGTCTTCCTCATGGTGATGGATGACTGAGGGAATTTGACCTGTGTGTCACTTTATTATTACAGTGAAACATCTGTAAAGACATGCAAATAATGGTTGACCATTTAAGAGTCCAACTTTACAACATGAAATATGAATGGGAAAATACTTCTGTTAGACTTCTCTCATGAAAATGTCTAGGGCTGCCAACAATTGCGCACCTACAGTTATGAGAAAATTATTTTATGGTAAAATTTAGGTTTTTAACTCTGAATCATTGTACTTTTACTTTTGGTTAGAGTTCTAACATGTATTTGAATATCTTTGAATGAAAGATCAGAAGCGTGAGCAATAAAGCATATTTTTACAGCCCATTTTGTTCATGGGTGCCAAAAAGCTGTGGAGGGCACAGAGTAGCTCTTTTCTTCTACCCACGGTTGTTTCAAGAGTATAATCCACCAATTTTTGGAAAGCATTTTTACATTATTTAATACCTGAGATGCAAACAAAGCTGTTCAGAGTGGTTTGATGTGAAATGCTACATTTCCAGGACACTCCGAGTTCAGGATGCTGAGGTTTGTAACAGTGTACAAATATTATATGTCCTTTTTATTCCTATGAATTGTGTGGAGACCGACCACAAGGTACAGCTGTACACACTAAATCACAATCACAGTAAATGTCTCATGTCTCTCCTGCTCTCTTACTGGACAAACTGGATGAACTGACCAATCAGACTCATCAGTTCATATAAGGCGGAAAACCACTTGCGTCATACCTACAGTCAAGCTACATGCACACATCTAATGGGAGAACAGTATATGATTAAAAATGCATGGGAGCGTAAAATAATTTTTATTTGTTATATAGATGTTGTTTAAACATTTTTAAATTAATATCAGGCCGTTTCCGGTCAGAACTAGCCTACAACACCTGATTGTATTTTAGCAACATGCCCAAATACAGCATGCACCAGTCATACCGCCTTGAAGCAAAGTGGGCAACAATTGATGAGGTAGGCAACCCCCTTCACACTAAAACGCACCAATAACTTTTCGACATCTGGTCCAGATTTTGAATATGTATGAATGAGTTTCTGAGGAACAAAAAAAAGTTGCAGGTAAAGAATCTTAAAATCTGAACGCTGCGGCACCCTCGGCACCCCTATTTCCCGCATCCCTGGTCAGAATTGTTCAGTGGTGGTGATATGTGGTGGTGGTGGAGATATGAAGCAGGTGTTAAATGCCTCAAAAAGCTACTGAACAGAAAGTTACTAGATGATATGGTTATGAATACTCTGTTTGATGCCTGGGACAATGTTTTATGACAGTTTTGTAATAGGTTTTTGGCCTTTACATAGCAGAGGGGTTTATACAGGGAAATGTAAATAAGTAAATGGCTAAAGGTCAGATTTCTCATGGTTTTGCTATTATCAACATTACAAACACTCATCATAAAAAGAATAGCTGCACCCAGAGGGTATAAACCAGTGGGTAGGTGTGACATTGTGAGACATGCAAATGATTCAGGTTTCACACTCGGCTGCACATGTAACGTAAGCAAAGCCGGGCCTTATCGCTGTACCCGACTAACCCAACAGTCACGACTGCGATATTCGGGGAGCAGTCACGTCCTCCATAAGTCATCCTGTAAGTGCCAGCACCACAGGCAGACGGCTGCATGCACACAGACCGGTACAGTGACTGCCCCTAACACCATGTCAAGGTCGCCAAAGACTGCAATGGTGCCATCCATACTGTCATGGGGTGACTCAGAATAGCAGCGGGTTATCTACAGTGACGGGTTCCACGTTTGCCTTGGCGGAGATGACCAATGAATCTGTTTATGGAGGCACAGTGGTCAGCACCAAGATGAACAATTTGCTGTCATGTGTCATACATCCAGAAGGCCTGGTGTCATTCCACCTCCACCCCTACAACAACATCTGCAGAAACTGTTTGAGAATATTCAAGCTGCATGGGATGGATTATCACAGGACACCATTAGGAACCCCTACAACTCCATACCGAGAGGTCTGGCATGTTGCGTTAGCAAATGGGTGGCCCAATGCCATACTGAGAGACAGACTTCTGTATGTGTAGCTCAATAAATATCGCCCACATCAGTCTTCATCATCATTTATGTTTCTGGTAACCTTTAGCTTCCTTCCCTACAGCACTGCAGTCCTGTATAGCACTGTAACAATTTTTTGATGATGAGTGTACAAGATTCAGAAGATGTATGCCGGTTCACTTGTTGAGTTAAGTATTAAACCAAATGGTTAGACTTTAGTTGTGGTCATCCCAACCTCTGGTTCCAATAGTCAGAGCTGTAATGAAATCTGACGTTCTCCACATTCAACCTTTTAACATCAATCCACCTTGTTTACATCTCAGTGAGGCAGAAATGATAAAGAGAACCTGTGTAATTCCCCTTCGGAAAATCTATAGCAGCCATTCACGCACCGCGTACGCTCTTATTGGAAATGATGTAAACTTAAGTAAACAGAAGTAACTCTGTGGCCAACAGCACCAAACCCATGCCTTAGAAATCTCATCCAAGTCATGTGCTGAATCATAGAACGTCCTAGATGTGGAAGCTCATTTCATACACCAAAAGATTCACTGCTCAAAAGAGGTAAAAGCCTCGATATGCTAAACATAATGAAGGCAAAAAGCACTCCTCCTTTCTGATTCTGTAATAGCACCGTCAATGAAACAGCAGCACCATTCTGTCATATTCAGATAGTTGATCAAATAAATCTGAGGCATCCCTATCTGTTTCACCTCCTCTTGACTTGGCTGTCCTGCGATGTTATTATAAAAATAACTGCTCATCATCAGTCATCGCCAGCTTGCACGTCAGCCCAGACATTAGATTGCTTCTAAAACATTAGTGCAGGAGCAGGGCAAAGAGAATTGCGGAAGCTCATTTGTTTTACATTTCTTTCGTCTCCGTCTGTGACACATCCTTGACATAATGACATTTCCAATGTTTCCTGCATGTATGGATCCTCGAGGGTGATTGAGGCAGCTTAAGCTGTGAAAAATTTAAATGACCTGATTCTTCACAAAGAAATCCACCACAATATGCAAAGCACTGAGGTACTTAACGTTAACCCTTAGAAGCCAAGACTTGTTTTAGGGGTGATGCCAGAGTCAGATATTTTTCATGTACATATATCGTCGCTGTTCAAAGAAAAACAGGTATCTCCAAAATGGCAACTTTACAGGAGAGGCCAAAAACCACATTTAATTTGAATGGAAGTCAATGGAACCGGACGTCTTTCCCAGCAGTTTTGGGCCATTTCTGTTGGTCCATTCTTCATGAAATTTTCACAGAGCATGAACAGCAGCATATGTGATCTAATGAGGCATAAAAGTAAAAATCAACAAAAATGGAGATACATGCTTTTCATTGGACAGCGACGATATGATATCCCATATAAAATGTTTACAAAATGCATCTGTAGCATCACAAATGGAGTAAAATATGGAATATGTAGACGTAGCACAGTATATCATCATCACCTGAACATTCTACTCAGGTGCAGTAAAACAAATGTCAAAAATGCAGGTATAAGGTATTGGTCAGATCCAGGTATCTACGCAATTCTGATGTATGCATGACTAGCAGTATGATTGTGATATCGTTGTGCAGCTCTAGTTTTGTTCTATTCCATTCAAATGTATTATATTCAGTGTCATTTCAATGCCATGAAGTATTTGGTTCCTTGTATTGTCATTATATCCACATCCAATTTTTCTCAGTCAGAGGAGAAAAATTAGCAAGGCATCAGAGAGCAGGGATTTTAGGTATTTCGTTCTCTACAGTGCATAATCTCTCAAAATATTCAAGCAATCCTGTGAATTCTTATGCATGATGGAAAAGACCAAAAAGACAAATGAATGCCTACGACCTTCAGACAGAAGTGCCTTAAAAGCCTGCATGAACTAGGGGCTACTCTGAAATACCATCCATCACCGCATCCCTAAATGCAAGTAGGGACTGCACTCCGCACAGTGAATGTCACGTCAGCGCTGTTCAGAAACACTGCAGACTTCTCTGAGCTCTGAGCTGAAATGACCTAATGCTCCATGGAAACTTCTTCTAACCTGACAACTCAACTTTTCAGACTGTTTATGGAAATGACGGATATTGTAACTGACCATCCAGGATTGTTACTAGTCTAAAGTTCAAAAGCTAAGTCTGTCAAAGGGTCGGGGCCCATTCATGCTGAACCCATTTTTGCAACATGTGGCTGCCACACTCATTCTCATTTCAACAAGACAACGCCAAGAATCATTCTGCATGTTTTACAACAGCATGGCTGCATAATCCGAGTGTGTAGGGCTAGAATGACCTTATTGTCTCCTATTGATAATGTGTGTCCTAATAAGTTTAAAATATGACAACCAAAGACCTGCACAGTCTGTCGCTCTGAAGACTTGTGTACCGGAGGAATGGCAAAAAAAATAAAGCTCTCAAAACTGAATTACTTTGTGTCTTTGGTACCTAAATTACTATGAGGTGCTGATTCAAAGAAGGGTAATGAGGTGGTTGGTGTAGGTCAGTGGGTAACACCACTACTCAGGGTGCCACCTCTACATGGGGGAGACTGGGGTTCGAATCCTAGTCTGGGTGACTATGCTGAGCTATACCAATAAGAGTCCTTGGGCAAGACTCCTAACTCTACACTGGCCTACCTGTAATCATTAACCTTATAAGTCACTGTGGATAAAAATGCCATAAATGTAATGCTGAACTGAACCCTGTTTAAAACATAGGTCCTAATTATGTGAGTTTCTGAGTTATGGAGAAGAAATCCACCAACAGAAATGAAACTTGTTGGGTAGATTTAGCAACACGAGACATGCAAATGATTCAAGTTTCATGCTTAGCCACACATGTAGTGTAAGCAAGGACAAGTCTGTCCGCTGTGTCTGACTGACCCTACAGCCACAATTGTGTCATCTTCAGCGAGGGATCATCTCTTGTCTTGTTGGAGACGAAGAACCAATCCGTGTGTAGAGACACCGTGAGTCCAGATGGACGGTTTGTTGTCATGCCTCACACCTCCAGAAGGCCTGGTGTCATTCCACCTCCACCCCTAGCGCAAAATCTGCAGGAACTGTGTGGGAATATTAAAGCTGCATGGGATGGATTTTCGTAGGACACCATTAGGAACCTCTACAAGTCCATGCTGAGACGTCTGCCATGTGGCATTAGCAAAGATGGTGGCCCGAAGCCATACAGAGAGGCACTACTTCTGTATGTGTAGCTCAATGAATTTTTTCCGCTATAATAATCTATCATCATTTATTGTTCCTTCCGAAAAGCAATGCAATCCGACACTTCCATTTGGGCACAACAATTCTTTTGATGATGAGTGTTATATAGAATCATCCCATGCTTTTGTAATCACCAGTGATATCTACTGAAGGGTATTGTCAGAAAATGCTGGAATGGCGTTCAGAGATGTGCTCATCTTGACTGAGGTGCTTCAGTTAAAAACAGCCAAAGCTTAGCAGTTTCCTAACAAGGAACGATATGGGATCAGTATCAACTGTCGGGCTCAAGGCTTTAATGTCGATACCGGTGCCGGAAAAGAAAAAGTGGTGGCACCTTTAAGTTCTAAGGGTTAAATTACCCTATAACTCACCTGAGAAAGCAAATCATTAGTCTAGCGTTCACTGATTCCTCTGGACCTGGATCAGTCAATGCACCACACACACCTTCTCCCTGTGTGTAAGCAGCATTCGGTGACAGCTATGGGTCTGAAGCTGCGATGGTACGGCAACAGTCCAGCGTGACAGTGGTGGGTAAATAGTGGCCACTCAAAAGAGATCCTCACACACCTCGTTGGGCCAGCAGCATGCAGAGTGTTAGCTCATAAAGCTCTTTATGGCTGACATTTACAGTGAGGAGGCACATACTCCTTCTCACCGTTCGCCCTTATGGCACTCTGAGTGTGCCCAGAGTAGGGGGAGTTCTGTATCAGCTCGTTTATTGATTCAAGCGCAGTGGCAGGGTGTGGCCAGTAGAGGGCTCTGTTCCATGCTGATTGGTATCAATGAAGAGCATTTCTGACCGGGGATTAAAGGGCTAATCCGTGTCCTAAGGGGCCAGTCCTCGCCCATAGAGTACGAGAAGCCCCTGCTTAGTTTAAAGCCAACCTATGTGCTCTCGGTAGACTATTAGGCCGAAGCCTTTTTCTGTTCGGCAGCAAGAGCGCCTGTGTCTTTTCAGCTGCCTCAGATGCGCACCTGTGGGCATCAGGGCATCAGATTAGTGACACAAGTCTGCTAAAATGAAACCAGCCAAGAAGGAACCGGTAGACAATTGCAGTTGTGGGGGGAACGGGGAAATGGGAGAGTATGTGAAAATAGAGCTTTCTTCAAGAACGCCTCGGCGAGGGCTTTGCTTTTGAGTGTCGAGGTTGCTACTCCAGCCTTTATCTCCAGGATGAATGCACCGCTGTATCAAAATCTGTCTCTGAAACACATCGCAAAGAAAAGACCAGAAGAGTGTTATTCACTGAAACACATTGGTGCAAGCGTTTGGGCACATACTGTCAGGCCCTGGGATTTCTGCTGAAGTGCATAACCACGGTGATAAAGGACCTGGTGACAGGAAGAGGAGGGGGATTCATATTTAATGCAATAAAAAGTGCAGTTCCATTACTCCAAAAAAACAGAGGAGTCCTGACGGAGGAGGCTATAGGCTCCTAAATGACGCTGTGCTGTTTCCTCACTGTTCTAACGGCTGATCATGAATGGTGTGAAAGAGAGACAAACAGAGTGAGGGGAAAGCTCGGGCAGAGCCGAGCGGTGCTCAGTGTGGAGACTCCAGGGTGGATATTTTCATGCACGGCGGTGCTTTGCTTAGCAGTGACAACAATGATACATCAAAAGAATGGAATCAATTTGACTACAAAGCCGTCCTGGTCGGCACCTCGCAGCCCGGGGAAATAAAAAGCTGGGGTGAAGCAGCGACGGTAATGGCCGCTGGCTCTGAGTAAAGGACGACGCTGTGAGGGAATTTCATTTCACTGCTAGAGGGGGGAAAAAAACAAAGCTGGGGGCTCCTGGTGCTCCGTTCAGTCTTCCCTCTCTTTCTATCCCTCCCTCTTATGTACACAAGCTTTCCAGTTCTCTTTTCTCTCCTGCTATTTCTCTCTCTCTTTCTCCAGTTTCTCTTCCTCACATCTCCTGTCTGACTCATCACCCGCACTCTTCTTCTGTCCCTTTCCCCATCCCTCACTTTTGTCACTCTTTCTTTCTTTTCTTTACATCTGCTCTCTTTCTCTCTCCCTGTCTGTTTGATCTCACTCTCTTCCCATCTCTCCTTAATGCCTTACTCTCCTTATGTCTCTCTCTCCTTCTCTATCTCACCCTCTCACTCTTTAGTCTCACTCTCACACTTTGCTGTCCTCCCTGCCTCTCCCACTCTCTCTCTCTCACCTCTCCCTCCCTCACACACTCAGTTTCTCTCTTCTTTTTTTCCTCCCCTTTATTCTTTTGCACACAAGCTTTCCAGTTCTCTTTTCTCTCCTGCTATTTCTCTCTCTCTTTCTCCAGTTTCTCTTCCTCACATCTCCTGTCTGGCTCATCACCCTCACTCTTCTTCTGTCCCTTTCCCCATCCCTCACTTTTGTCACTCTCTTTCTCATGTCTCTTTCTTTCTTTTCTTTACATCTGCTCTCTTTCTCTCTCCCTGTCTGTTTGATCTCACTCTCTTCCCATCTCTCCTTAATGCCTTACTCTCATGTCTCTCTCTCCTTCTCTATCTCTCCCTCTCACTCTTTAGTCTCACTCTCACACTTTGCTCTCCTCCCTGCCTCTCCCACTCACTCTCTTTCACACCTCTCCCTCCCTCACACACTCAGTTTCTCTCTTCTTTTTTTCCTCCCCTTTATTCTTTTGCACACAAGCTTTCCAGTTCTCTTTTCTCTCCTGCTATTTCTCTCTCTCTTTCTCCAGTTTCTCTTCCTCACATCTCCTGTCTGACTCATCACCCTCACTCTTCTTCTGTCCCTTTCCCCATCCCTCACTTTTGTCACTCTTTCTTTCTTTTCTTTACATCTGCTCTCTTTCTCTCTCCCTGTCTGTTTGATCTCACTCTCTTCCCATCTCTCCTTAATGCTATACTCTCCTTATGTCTCTCTCCTTCTCTATCTCTCCCTCTCACTCTTTAGTCTCACTCTCACACTTTGCTCTCCTCCCTGCCTCTCCCACTCACTCTCTTTCACACCTCTCCCTCCCTCACACACTCAGTTTCTCTCTTCTTTTTTTCCTCCCCTTTATTCTTTTGCACACAAGCTTTCCAGTTCTCTTTTCTCTCCTGCTATTTCTCTCTCTCTTTCTCCAGTTTCTCTTCCTCACATCTCCTGTCTGACTCATCACCCTCACTCTTCTTCTGTCCCTTTCCCCATCCCTCACTTTTGTCACTCTTTCTTTCTTTTCTTTACATCTGCTCTCTTTCTCTCTCCCTGTCTGTTTGATCTCACTCTCTTCCCATCTCTCCTTAATGCTATACTCTCCTTATGTCTCTCTCCTTCTCTATCTCTCCCTCTCACTCTTTAGTCTCACTCTCACACTTTGCTCTCCTCCCTGCCTCTCCCACTCTCTCTCTCTCTCACACCTCTCCCTCCCTCACACACTCAGTTTCTCTCTTCTTTTTTTCCTCCCCTTTATTCTTTTGCACACAAGCTTTCCAGTTCTCTTTTCTCTCCTGCTATTTCTCTCTCTCTTTCTCCAGTTTCTCTTCCTCACATCTCCTGTCTGACTCATCACCCTCACTCTTATTCTGTCCCTTTCCCCATCCCTCACTTTTGTCACTCTTTCTTTCTTTTCTTTACATCTGCTCTCTTTCTCTCTCCCTGTCTGTTTGATCTCACTCTCTTCCCATCTCTCCTTAATGCCTTACTCTCCTTATGTCTCTCTCTCCTTCTCTATCTCACCCTCTCACGCTTTAGTCTCACTCTCACACTTTGCTCTCCTCCCTGCCTCTCCCACTCTCTCTCTCTCACCTCTCCCTCCCTCACACACTCAGTTTCTCTCTTCTTTTTTCCTCCCCTTTATTCTTTTGCACAGAAGCTTTCCTGTTCTCTTTTCTCTCTTGCTATTTCTCTCTCTCACACACGTTTCCCCCTCCATCTCTCTCTTCCTGTTCTCTTACTCACTCTCTTTAATCTCAGCTACACTCTGCCTCAGCATTCTCTCTCCTTCTTTCTCTCTCCCTGCATCTCTCACTCTCCTCTGTCTATTTCCCCTCATGCCCCCTCTCATGTCATTCTTTATTCATTCTTTCTCTTTCTCTCTGTTTGACTTCACTCTCTCTTGTCTCTTCTTAATGCCTCACATACTACATCTTTGCTCCCACCTGCTTTTTCTCTCTCTTCTGTCTTTCACTTTCTCTCTCCCTCACATCTCTCCCTCCCTCCATCCTCTCTCACACACTCTAAGTCTCTCTCTCCTCTCACTCTCTCTCTCCTTTCTCGATCCCCCTCACCCTTTAATCTCACCCCCCTCCTCTCTGTCTGTCTGTTAGAGGCAGCGCTGGGCACTCAGGCCCCCCATAGCTAGAGCATGAAACTCAATCACAGAGCTGGCATGGGGGCCCTGACCCTCAGCCTGCTCTCTAAAGAAGCTCCCGCACTGGGAGCCAGACGCAGAGGGCCGCAATAAAGCACAAGTGCAGGAGAGAGGTGTAGGAGGAAGAACTTGACACTTAGATGAAATGGCATGGCAGAAAACAATGACACATAGTCTTTGCCACTGAAACCACAGCCTGTGTACACAGTGTTGCTGAGCACATCGATTTTAAACTGCGCTAGACTCATCATCAGAAACCCAGAAGGAATTAACCAGCGGGAATGAAACTCGGTGGATAGGCTTGATATTGTGAGACATATTAATGATTCATGTTTCACACTTGGCCGTGCACGTGACGTAAGCAAGGACAGGCTATATCACTGTACCCGACTGAGCCAACAGTGCGGACATTGGCAGACGGCTGCATGACACAGGAACGCCCTTAACACCACATCAGTCAAAAACTGCGATGGTGTCGTTCCAGACTTTCATGGATTGACTAAAATGGCAGCAGGTCATCTTTAGTTACGAGTCCTGCTTTTGTCTTGGTGGAGATGACCAGTGAATCTGAGTGTGGAGGCACATGGTTATCACGTGTCACATGTCCAGAGGGCCTGGTGTCACTCGACCTCCACCTCTACCTCACAATTCAAGCTGCATGGGATGGGATATTGGAGGACACTTATGAAAATTAGGAGCCTTTACAACTCCACACTGAGACGCCTGGCATGTGGTGTTAGCTGGCGGCCTAATGCCATTCTGAGAGACACTACTTCTGTATGTGTAGCTCAGTAATTATTACCCATCAGATGTGCCATCATTTATTATTCCTGGTAACCTTTATCGTCCTTCCTAATAACACTGCAACCCCACACTTCCTTCTGGGTCCAGCTACTCTTTTGATGCTGAGTGATGATGATTGAGTGGATGTAAATACCACAGACACCTTAAATACATTTTACAGTGTGATTCATGGAGAAAGTCATATTATATCAAGCCCTCGAAAATATGAAGCAATAGAAATGGTCCAAAATGACTAAAATCGTCTTACATTAACATACATGAACATTTTTCTTCTTATAAGTTACCATTATTATGCTGTAACGAGTTTTTTGCTTAAAGCGTCATGTGTTTTGCATGTGTATCTCTGCACGGCTGAGTGTGAGCATGTGTTTATCGATCAGTTGCATTATTCTCGGGAAAGATACTCCCACATGCTGTTTTCCCAGTACATTGCTTCTAGTAATCCATAAAGTCAACTGTCAGGAGACTTCCTTCACCAACACAAAGCTGTGACAGCTCCGGCCATGCAGTAAATACGAGTCCTTCTTATCAGGTCTGTGTAGGTGGAGGTCAAGCAAAAATTGCTTGGCCAAAAATATGTACATATATATTTAAGCACATAATGATGGCAAACTGCTGTAATATGGATTTGCCTATGGGTTTTCTATCGCAGACTCACAGAATAAATTACTTTGTAGTTTGACAACACCGAAAGTGCCCCATTGGCAATAGCTAGCCTTAATCATTTATCTTCAACCTCTTATTATGCAACACTTCCCCAGAGATTAGCTTCTAGCATGGAAGTGAAGCATTTCTGTCCATGTCCGGTGGTGCATACATTAGAACAGAGTTCAAGGTGGTGAGAAGCTTCCATGAGCACTGGCCAAATGTTAAACAAATTACTGGCTTAAAGATTCTTAGGAGAACTAAATGGTGCCAAAAAAGGTTCTAGCCACTAAAGAACCACTTCCCTCATGGTTCCCCTAACCCTCCCAAACCAAGTACACAAATGTTGTTAATGCTTTGGACTTTGGTAATGTCCCCCCGTCTCCTGTCCTCAGAGAAGTTGGGGCAAAGCACTTTCCTTAAGACTGTTGAATCTAATGTCTCTACAGCAATACGTTTAAAAGGCAATGCGCCCGTTCAGTCATTAATGCCTGAACCCTGGAGTAGTTGGACATCATACACAGACATCTCAACAGGAAATTCAAAATTAGTAATTGTTGTTCAGAATAGAGGAAACTCAGTCACAATACTTGACATGTTGTCATTATACTATGCTAAATGATCTGCATATCAGCGGATACAGTTTGTATTCATACCTTGCAGAGCATTCCAACTTGCAAACAATGCTGTGCAAATACAGTTTATGGATTCTTATAAATGGGTTACAACTTCATAAGCACTACAGATGCACCCGAAATTTTGCCCACAGACATCTTCAGTCTAAATTTGCTGAGAGCAACATTTTCAGTTTTTGACCCCAGAAAAAAAAGCCCTAATGAAAATGCTAATGGTAATGAATGTTATTCCCCGTCTCCCTTTCCCTCTTCAATCCCACTCTCACTCTTTGCTAATGAAAATGAGGAGTGGTGATTAAAAATGCTGCTTGTTCCCTTCACCCTCCTTCACTCTCACTGGACAGCACACACCCGTTCAAACAGACTGAGTAGTAGCAGATCAAGAGTGAAACACTTAAACACAGTCCACCTCACCTTAGACCTGCATGTCCTACAGCCTTTACTTTACATGCTTCTAAGTATTAACTAATGTAATATCAATCTTTAAAATTATGCAAATCATTCACTCAATGCTGTGGTAACTTCCTAAAGTTCCTGCAAACAGAGACATTTGTTAACGTCATTGTTGAGCTTTAAGGCTATTTCTTCTTTGCCTTATGACAAACCTGCCCCTCCAAGAGAGACCTCAGAATGCTAGATCCAAGTTCCACAGCCAAGTGCCACTAAGTGTCGTCCATTGTTGTAGCGGAGGTGCTGTGGAAGTTTAAAGCAGTTTAAAATGAGATTAGAGCCCTGACTCTTTCGGTTCCTTATCTCAACCTGATGATTGGTGAACATCATTAGTATTATCTCACATAAAATATCAAATTACAGGGGTTGGACAATGAAACTGAAACACCTGTCATTTTAGTGTGGGAGGTCTCATGGCTAAATTGGACCAGCCTGGTGGCCAATCTTCATGAATTGCACATTGCACCAGTAAGAGCAGAGTGTGAAGGTTCAGTTAGCAGGTAAGAGCACAGTTCTGCTCAAAATACTGCAATGCACACAACATTATGGGTGACATACCAGAGTTCAAAAGAGGACAAACTGTTGGTGCACGTCTTGCTGGCGCATCTGTGACCAAGACAGCAAGTCTTTGTGATGTATCAAGAGCCACGGTATCCAGGGTAATGTCAGCATACCACCAAGAAGGACGAACCACATCCAACAGGATTAACTGTGGACGCCAGAGGAAGCTGTCTGAAAGGGATGTTCGGGTGCTAACCCGGATTGTATACAAAAAACATAAAACCACGGCTGCCCAAATGACGCTGTATTGGCCGCAAAAGGAGGCCCTACACCATACTAATAAATGATTGTGGTCTAAAGTCAGGTGTTTCAGTTTCATTGTCCAACCCCTGTATGTCATGAATTTCGTCTCCTAATTTTTGGTCCTGGAAAAAAATGTTCGTTGTGGTGCATCACTAATATGCATAATGCCAAATATATTAATTCTTCCAAATATATTAATTCTTCCACTTTACTTCAGCTCGCTGAATGTTACACTATATTAAAAATGAATACAAAGTTAATATTCCTTTCCATATGAGCATATTCCATAAGCTGTTAAAAGAAAGCTGTTAAAGAGATCAGAATCTAACAACCTACCCTATATTTATTCATGTCTTATGAATGCATATCAGAACGTGTATGAGTTCATAATACATTATAGACAAGACATTCATAGAATGTGTTTAAAAAGTTTCTCCTAGCACCGTATGTCCAAACCGGGTACTATTTATATACTATATTTTGTATTTTATTAATATCTGCACTAGCTGCCTTCTAGATCTCTCACAAGGCTGCTGCTGCCCACCTTCAGTGACATCACGAATAGCACCCTCTTTAAGACTTGCTGAATTTAGGGATAGATACAGGGTCAGTGCTCAATGCAAATTCCATACCAGCGGGAAAATATAAAGCAATGCCTTTCCAAACCGTCTGCAGCCCATCATCTCATGGCCCTTGGGGCTCCGATGCAATATTCATGGTGCTTTTGCTGCTGATTTGCTTAGCATTCTTCACTGGGAAACGTAATAGATCGAAGAAGAATGTGTAGCTACAGGGGGTGGATGTAAGAACATTAAATTGCCTTTTCAAAAGGGGCAACAATTTAAGCCCATTATAAAGCTTTGATCGACCCTTTGCTTCCATTTAGGGGTGTTATCACAGCTGTAGACACGCGGTGCTGGGTGGAGAATTCCATCGCAGCCTTCTGTCGTTTGCAGCTCCGCACTGACTCAGTGGAGGCCGAGCTCATAAGAACGTCTCACGTCAGGCCCAGTCTGGGCGAACTGACCACATCCAGCCTAGCAGAGCACATTCTGATTCACACAGCAAAAGCCTGAGTCTGCGGGAGGCTCCTCCGGCGCTTTGCTCCGATGCTCAATCTACAAGCATGGAAAACGAAGCGAGACGGACCAAAGCAAGACTGCTGAATGGGAGTGAGCTGATCGAATTAGGCTGAATTCCATGCAGACTCATTAAACATTTACACAGCTCATGTTTATGTAGGCCTACATGAGTGTAAGTTTCTCTCTCCGCAGTGCTAATGATGAATACTTAAACTGACACCCCCCCACCCCCAAAGTCCCGGTCTGCTTCAGCTGCCTATCGGTGGGCTTTCAGTAGGGGTGGACAGTAAAATCATGTGCACATTACCAGGCCAAATTTTTGGACATGGCTACACATAGCAGGACCTTATTTGTTGCTTAATGATTTACTACAGAGTAAAAGTGAAGACATCAAACTATAAAATAGCACTTATGGAATTATGCAGTCCACCTTAAACTCCAAAATGGAACTTTACAGGGGGATGAAGCAGCTTTCTTAAGCTATAATGGGGGCTGATATAACACAATTTTTTTTTCTAAGCAATTTTGAACCCATTGGTCAGTCCATCATGGATATTCACTAAATTAAAAGAGTAACTAGAGCTTTTAAATTGTGCAAAAATAGAGATCAAAGTTTTTTGTGTTTTTATTTTTAATAAAAACTTTATTTTTATTTATAAAAATTATTTTTAATGTGATGCATCATTTGAATACACCAGCTGCTGTTTACACTGAGTGAGAATCTCATGATGAATAGACCAAGAGAAATGGTTCAAAACTGTTTGGAAAGATGTCTGGTTCCATTGACTTACATTAAAGTAAATGAGGTTTTTAGCTTATCCTGTAAAGTTGACATTTTGGAGATACTTGTTTTTCTTTGGACAGCAACGATATATATATATTAGAGGTGGTGATATGGCACAGATATAATACTGTGACACATCAAGAGTATATGTGGTTTATAGGATATGTGTTGTTTCAGACTCTCATCAGTTGAACTGTTAAGTGTAAGACTGTGGAGTCTTTAAGATAACCAACAACAGCCGCCATCAAATTTAGGTGTGTCTAAATTATTGACTAGAGCTGGCTGTATATCACAATATTTTCCAATCTACTTACAATAACACAACAACACACTGGGCTCCTAAAGATTAGATGTACTCGAATGGATGCTTCTAGAAAAACAATGTAATTGGTGTAGAACTTTTACATATAGGTGAAAGTTCTTCACAAGTTACGTCTCATTTTTAAAAGTCATTCTTAAAAGTTTAAGAATCAGCTGAAAATGTTTAATAAGGAAGGAGTTCTAATACTGTATCACACCAAAGAACCATTTTGGAATCCTTAGTTTTACATATCGTCACTGTCCAATGAAAAACATGTATCTTCATTTTTGTTGATTTTTACTTTTATACCTCATTTGATCACATGAATTGCTTTTTACACTCTGTGGGTATTTCATGAAGAATGGACCGACAGAATGGCCCCAAACTGCTTGGAAAGACGTCTGGTTCCATTGACTTACATTCAAATGAAATGAGCTTTTTGGCCTCTCCTGTAAAGTTGCCATTTTGGAGATACCTGTTTTTCTTTGGACAGCAACGATATATTAATCCTATATTCATCCTATGTCAGTGGTCACAGGACGCTGTCCACAGGACACTCTAGACTGCATATTTCTGGCTGATGGACTATTCTCCGTCCAGCCTTGTCCCTTTTAGGTGTTTGATGTTTTAGCAGGACTGCTGTCTGATCCATTCAAACCGGCACAACACTAACCCACCACCACCATGCCAGTGTCACTGCAGTGCTGAGAATCATCCACCACCCACCTGCTCTGTGGTGGTCCTGTGGGGGTCCTGATCATTGAAGAACTGAGTAAAAGAGGGCTTACAGATGGACTACAGTCAGTAACTGCAGAGCCACAAAGTGCATCTATAAGGTAAGTAGAGCTGATTAAATGGCCAGTGTGTGTAGATACAAGAAGGTGTATCTAATGAAGTGGCCGATGGCTGTTTACCTAATCAACCCACATGATCACTGTGTCTGTCAACCTGTTCATTACTCGGCTAAATCCAATGCTAAACGCTTCAGTTGTCATGCACAGTGAAACTACCATTGCTACCAATTTAGATCACTTGGTTTGATAATATTGCCAAAGTGATCAGTATCCTGTAATAATCCCCCGCTCTGCACGACCCCAACCCTCATCATTAGCTTCTACGCAAAGGCAATAAGGGCAAGCAACAGCATAAACGGCCAGTACAAACTACTTTTCCACAAGGATACAGTGACAGGAGGGCTGGCAGCAGTCATTAGTGATGTTGTAAGTCACGCTCTGTGTACAGGCTGTCCAAATCCTCCCCAGCGCTGCAGTAATTAAGCATGGGAATGCATCCTCACACGGGACAGGCGCACGCTCCATGCCACACCACACGCTTGCTGATGTGCACATACAAGTTAATGCCTGTGAGCCGCTCCTCCTTCCTTCACTGCACAAGTCATTTGTCTTAATTGGATTAAACCTATTGCCATGTGTTTTATATTTTCCATGCTCTACGTTCCCCTCCAGTCATGATACACAATATCACTTGCTATTCACCACTCTGAGGGTGAGAGGAATGCTAAAAAGCACAGGATTGCTTTCGAACTGATGAACTTCCCAATCCTGATATGCACGGCCGGACCGAGACTCCCACAGTTAATTGGAAGCATTCAAGCATAATATCTGCAGGCTAATTAACCCTTTAAGGCCACTGGTGTTAACATCGCCATCTATACATTGGTACATTACTGTTTGCAGCTCCCTTTTAAAAGTTGGAATAACCATTTTCAATAATTGAAAAGCAATTTTGTTGCAAACCCGTGTATAAAATGATATTACTGCTGCTAGCGCTACATCACAACTTCAGAGGTTTCCATTCATTTGTAGTAAGCTGCGAAAAAACAAGACGCGTTAGATGTGCCCAGAACGGTGAGCGGAGTACTACGTGATTCCCTAATGACTAAAAAGGCTGTAAAACATTGGGAATTAAATTAACATTCAGACAGAATGTCTACTGTTTGAACAGGCGTGATCTCAAGGCAGATAACTTATCAAAGAATTGCTATAAATAATTAATAACACTACATTTTTTATAATTTAATCACTGCTTGTCTTCACAAAAAAACTAAAATATTCAGCACAACATCTTACAACACATTCTAGGGTCTAGCTCATGGTATTATTCTACTGAGTTATTATTGAATAAAGTGAAGTGAATATATGCAGTGATTATAATTATAATATTGCTGTTGTCAAGGATATAAATCCACTTTGTAGCTCAAGGTGCTCAAATGTTTTGTCTATGGGAGCCAAAGAACAATGTTTAGGATGGGTTCAAGTGATCTAAAGAACAAGACATAAAAAAGGTTAGTAGTTTTTAAAAATGTATTTTTTTCATTTTGCTACTGAAATACTTCTCAATTTACTCAGTATGAAAGGAAATAAGAAATGCATAAGTTAAATTATAAGACACATATGACTATAAATATATTTTTGTTTTCTCGTTGGGTAAGGGGGTGAGCTTTCTTCTTCCTGGTGCTCTGATTTCCTTCCACAGTCCAGAGACATACAGTTGGGCAAGTTACTAGTTTGATACTGAATTGTGACTAAGGTGAACCTGTATGTCTGTTTTCTCCCTGTGATAGACTGGTGATCTGTCCAGGGTGTTTACTGCCATCCATCCAGTGAGTGCTGGGGTAGGCTTCTGCACCCCACAGGATCCAGAAGGATAAGTGGTGTAGATGATGAGTGAGTGAGTTGCACCCAGAAGGAATCAACCAACAGCAGGTGGGTGGGTGGGTAGGTCTGGCATTGTGAGCTGTGTGAATGATTCAAGTTCCAGCATGTGACATAAGCAAGGGCAGCCTGTACCTGATTTTCCCAACAGTCACTATTGTGGACATTCAGCAAGCAGTGCTGCCCTTCATGAGTCATCCCTGTACTGCAAGCACCACTGGCAGATGGCTGCACAACCCAGGACTACATGGAAGCAAACAGACTGTAACAACGACTGCCCTTAACACCATGTCAGTGTCACCAAGGACCGCAACAGCGTTGTGCCAGACTGTCATGGAGTGACTCAGGATGGCAAGGGATGGATTATCGCTGTTGTCTGGCATGTTGTATTAGCAAACATGGCGGCCTGATGCCACACTGAAAGACTTTACTTCTGAAAGACTTTCCTTACTTACTATTGAACTACTACTTCTGAGTAGTTCAATAAATATGACCCATATCAGTCCCAATTTTTCATCTTCCGTCTGCATACCGTTACAGTCCGACACTTCCTTCTGTGTGCAACTATTTTTTTTTTGATGAGGATCTATTTTTCTGAAGGATCTAACATCAACATAGTCTTTACTCCCAAAAGAGTGGGTCCCTCAAACACTCATGTCATTACAAGCAGAGATGACATTTACACACACACACACACACACACACACACACACAAACAGTGCAGGCATAAATCTGACACACATGCAGGGCTGGAGTGCAGTCTGATCAGTGGACACTGATTTCATTTGTTTGGCAACACTGTTCTCCTGAGGCAGAGTGCAGTTGGTGGCTGCAGGCCTGCTTCAATACTCATAATGTCAAGAGTTGTGGCTCCACGCTCTTGTCTGATTGTATCTCCATTTCCCCAAAACGGTGGACCACCAACACGAGTTCATCATTTGGAGTGCTCAGCCTGCTGAGTATGTGTTTCAGTCCACAAGAAAATGTAATTCCATGAGAAAAACCGGGCACTACATGCAGCGGGTTTGCAGATATATTCACCAGATAGCGAGCCCAGTCAGTGGAGCTAGGTCAGTCACCTGCAGTCTGATTGCTATTGACCGAGCAGCGCAATGAGCACTTAGGCTGACATGCCTGACTGACTCTGTGTTATGCTCCATCATGTCCTTCCTTCATTTGACTCAATGAAACACTGTGAAAGTAATGAGTAAGTAAGAGCAAGGTTGGCTTCCTAGGTTTGGAAGATAAGGATCGATGGCTACTTATGGGGATTCTATTATTTAGCATTATAGCCCAGCCGATATGTCGTTCGGCTAATCAAATCGGTTAATGTTAAAACTCCTTGGTTTTGGTAATGGAAATTTTGGTTGAGATGGGTGAACAAAAGTTGTTGAGAGCAGGTTAATTGTGAAACAGGTCAAGTTCAGACAATCGTATGCAGGAGTGGTGATGGGAATCTACCCATTTTATTTACTTTGCAAAATGAGTAGCATATTCAGTTCTGATAATGACGGATTCACAGTAAATCTGAAAAATTATGTTTGCATTCAACACCCTGAATGTAGCTTTGAATGTACACAAGTACACTTTAACCCAAAATTTACATTTACGGCATTTAGCTGACCCTCTTATTCAGAGCAACTGACCAGGTTAATCGTATTACAGGCAGGCCAATGTAGTGTTAGGAGTCTTGCCCAGGGACTCTTATTGGTGTAGCACAGCATAGACACCCATACCGGGATTCAAACCCCAGTCATCCCACATGTGGTGGTGGCTCCTTGGCAGGTGTTATACACTGAGCTACACCGACCACAACATAATTTCTCAAAGTTACTGTACTACAACACCTCAGGTATCAGGCCGAGTATAGCTATTAAATGTAGTAACGTTCTGTGAGGCAGCTCTTGAACTGTCTGGTTCCTATCACCACCATTGTGAATAATTTTGACACTGGGATTTGCATTTTGACGAACTTTTTAAAAACTATTGATTTAATAATGCAACAAATTAGAAAAATAAGATTTGTCAGGCTTTAAGATTTACACATTTATTTAGTGTGTTGTTTTATATGTGAAGGGTTTTTTTCACAGCAAGAAGAGATTTTTATTATCTCCATGATATATGATGTTGGGAGATGTTACTGTATTGTGATTAATATCTGCTGTATTAGAGAAATAATATTTTTCCATTATAAATTTTTTGAGCTGCATTATATAGCAGTTTTGATGAAACTCGTTTCACATACCAGAAACAAAATAATAATATTAATATGAATTATAATTTACATTTGTATGACAGCATACAGTATCAATCAGAATCCAAAATGCATTTCTAAATTATAATATATATTTATACACACCCTCACACACACACCGCGTTGTTACAGCCTGAATGGATGGGGCTAAACTGCTGGTTTTGGGAACTTCCCAGGCTTTTGCAGGCTTGTTTCCATGTGTATTATATTTCCAGTAATAGTAATATAATATTTTGGTATTAACACCAAATTGTGGGCCCCGGTAGATAAGCCAGACTTAAAAATGATCATGGATAGTGCAGTCTTGTATTTGTTCTCGTATGAATAATAGCATACAGTATCAAAAATAGAAACAAACATGCATTTATAAAGTTTCTGTTTGAAAAAGCTTTTAGAGGGCCCCCAGTTAGGGTGGACCACCATTACCCATGGTCTGACACCCCTGTAGATAATCATATCATATATATATATATTTTTAGCACTGCTAAAGTTTTCTTATAAGTTTTTTTTTTTTTCCAGCTAACATTAACCATTGGAATTTTTAAGCTCCTTGAAGTCGGAATGGGGATCAGTGAATAAAGTTTCATATCAGATCTACTCTACTCTGCAGTTATCCTCACCGTGACATTTCGAGGAACAGCATCTTTTACTTTTGGAGACAGGCCAGCAGATCTATTCTGAGCTGCGCTCTATCTAGTGGAATCATCTATTTCAAGTGATCTCATTTGCCACCTCTGGAGTTCCAGGTCATTAAAATATCAGTTTACACAGCCGAGAGAAAGAGATGGGCTCGAAGATCAGGAGATCAGTTTCTTTATGCTCCTTATTCGACTTGCTAAAAAGGGGAAAAGGTGCACCGGCTATGACTTATTTTAATGCTCCTGAACAGCCCTGCACACTCTCATTCACAACACTCACACGCTCACCACGGAGCTATTTCTACTCTTGATTAATGGGCTCATGCAAAGTCAAATGTAATTTGGGGATGTGCCGGATCGCATATGCAGATTTCTGCAGCAGTGCCATTGCAGCACACGCCACATTCATAAGCTCATTATGCATGTGTACACAGTGCCGGAGTGGCATGTACAATTTAACCCAAACTGATGGATCGTTCTGTGGGTATGGTAATGCTGGCCAGAGGACATTTTCATGAAATGCAACACCCGTGCCTGCATTGTGCGTTTTCCTTTGAGCGAACAAGCAGACAGTCAATATAGGATAGAGCATATGGAAAAGCCCCCAGCATGGAGAAAAGAAAGACATATTAATATATCATGGTGTGCATGTTTTATTATAGGAAATGAGCTCATGCTGGCTCTGCAGGAACACGGAAGGCCGTATTTATTTTGGGAGCCATAGGGAAAAAAAAAATGGGAAGAAAAAAGTTCTCCCTTAACGGAGAACAAACATCATTACTATAATGGCATGCAACAGCTTCCTTTGGAGCCATTGTTAAATCACAGTATGGAAATATTCGCTGTAACGCACTCCCACGGTTTTACCTCGGAGGCTCCCTGCACTGCTCAGTTTAAGCAAAGAGCCGTATACTAATTTACACAAATCCACCAACAGTGACATCCAATCAATGACAGGGTTTTAGCACAAGGCCACTGGCCTCACACACAACCCAGTAAACTGCGCCTAAATCAAACAGCCCAACACGCAATCCAATTTGCACTACAACTTCTGAAGATGACAGAATTTTAATGACAGATTGAAGCAAGCAGGCCACCCGTCCCCCGTCCTCCCCCCCCAAAAAAAACAGGCAACTAGCAGCATTAATGCAGTATCCTTGAGGACTGGGGGTCTTTTTATTACTCTTCAGCTGTAATCTATGTGATTACCTCTCAGCATGCCTCCACCCTCCATCAATGGCAAGAGTGTGTGCCTGTGTGTATGAGCGGGTCTCCTCCTTTGTCTAAGGTCAAATCAATCTGTCAAGTCAAGTGTACCAGTCTGTCCTCAAACAAGTCAAAGCATGCCACTAATTCTTGCTAGCTAACAGCATTTATTCCATCTTTGAACCTTTATTTGAACCAATTGGGAAAGGATTCCACCTCTGGCTCCTTTCTGTTTTGGTGTATCGATTTTGCTGTCTTGCTTTTCGCAATCATCCCTATATCACTAACGTACGTCCATACGCGCACCCTAATGCATAGATGACAAGCCCTCATCTCGGATAAAAAAGGGGATTTGTAAAACGCGGCAACCATAGCACGATCCTTCGATGGATTTAAGGCATCGATCACACATTATTTAATTTGCGTGAGTGGCGTATGAATCTTAAATGCGCGGCGCAGTTATGCAATCATAAACAAGCCATAACAGGGGCTGGCCAAAGTGTATGGAAAAAGAAACGTGATTTATTCACAGACTCTGCCTGCCATCATTAATGAAACTCCAGCACATGTCGTCCCTCCTCTTAAGGTAATAAAACTTCTTATATCTTGCCGTATGATTCATCTCGGCCTATTCCAACCCAGGCCCGGCTACATAGACTCCTCAGCGTTTGCTATGGCATCGTCTCTTTTTTCTACAGGGCTACCGGGCCCTCATCCTCTCTCTGTCTCTCTCTCTCTCTCGGTTCCTCCTCCTCGCTCTCGCCCCGGAACGCCTTGCTTCTCCTCTCCAGCTTTATCGGCGGGAGCAACACGGATGCTGGTGGCTGCTTTGCCAGCCTAGAGCCTGGAGATAGTGCAGAGGGTTTGTCAGCGAGGCCAGGCTGGCCTCATGTGATAAGACAGAGGGTACGAATCCAGGGTGGCAATTTAATCCCAGCCATCCTCCAGCACTTCATATCACCAGCAGCAACTAACAGCGCCAAGGCCTCTGAGAGAACTGTGCACACACACACACACACACTCACTCTTGTACTGTATATATAGAAAGAGTCCCTACTGAGACTGGAAATAAGGTTCTCTGTACTTACAGGGCATTCAACTTCAGACAGCCTGGAAGGCAAAGGAATTCAATGTCAACAATGGTGCTCCACTAATAGGATAGGACTTTATTCTGCAGTGGAAAAAACATAACAAGAGGGCTTTTGCTCCACAGACACACACTCACACACACACACCTGAATCAGCTCATGAAGGTCTTGCAGAGCAGACGTCTCGGGCGAGTGCTAGATAGATTTAGGTTGGGATTCGAATTATGCAAATCTAAGGCAAGAGATGTAGATGGCTTGGTATGTTGGTGTCACACTACAGTATTGATCTTTAGCTGTAGTGCTTTAGATGGATACAGAAACTTGGTTGGAAATTTCTATGTGTTGATATTTCCCATGTTTCCATTGCCATTATGCACAATGAGAACCTTAGAATCACATTTGATTATCTTCAGGAGGAGCTGGCCTGCTAAAACTTGCCCAGAGGCACATCGAACAAGAGGTCATCAATGACCCCAAGCAAACATCCATGGATGATTAAGTCGGTGTTCAGTTCTCTGTGTTCATGACTCCACAGTTAGAAAAGGACTGGCCAAAAGTGGCATTTATGGAAACTAATGAGGCACAAAAACTGCTAACTAAAAGAAACATCAACACTTATATCACATTTGTAAAAAGCACCTGGACTTTTCATGTTCGATGGGAAGGTCAGAGGTGTAACTTTTTGAATAACATGGGTTCCTTTATGTCTCATGGAAAACAAGCTCTACATTTCAATTCAAGAACATCCTTCCAGCATGTAAACATGGTGGTGGTAGTTTCAGGATGCTTGATTGAGTTATGCAGCAAGACAATAATTCAAGACGACCCCAAGCTAACAAAACCAAATGTCTTTAAGCGGTTAAAGACTAAAGATGAAGCCAACCGAGATTATGTGGCCAGGTGTCAAACACATGCTTTAGAACGATTACCATCATATCAGCATTGAAGCAGTTTTGTAAAGAACAGTGTTCCCCCACAACAATGTGTTAGTTCTGTCTTTCTCGTCTCATCCGGGTTCGACCTGAGGAGGTTGGGTTCCGCCCTTGAGCCTAGTTCCTCTCGAGGTTTCTTCCTTACTCAAGGGAGTTTTTCCAGCCACTGTTGCCTCTGGCTTGCTTAAGGGGGGCTTGGACCTGGTTTTCCCCCACCCCCCACCCTCAAATGTCTGCACAACAACTTTGTGTTTTTCTTTTCTTTTCTATAACAAATTGATTTTCTGTGAAGCTGCTTTGAGACAACATTGGTTGTAAAATGCGCTATACAAATAAACATTGATTGATTGATTGACAGATAAAAATTACATTATAGGAACTTGAGCTTGCTTTAATTACTGTTTAAGATCCTAAAACATGAATGAATTAAATGAATTAATAAATGTACTTTTTCACAATGATGCTTTGGAGTTGGATAATGATTGATTGATACATTTTACTGAAAGATCTAAAAACATTCACGGTTTTAGATCTTCAGTAATAGGAAAAATCAAGAAACACGTTTTTCTTGACTGTACTGTTTATTATGATGCCATTGTGATACTTAATCTTATCAACACCACCCGGCAATACTACAAAGGATGATGCAGTATAAAATTCCATATTGGGAACATTGTGTTCCAGCGAGTGTGCTGAACAGAAGATGGCAGGAGAATATGTTAGGCTCCTTCTGCAAATGCTACACATGTCCCTTTAGGCCGAACATGTGGGACATCCAAGAGGTACACATGTCTGTACACCACATGAGCAAGCATCCTGGCACAGCACAGTGAAGAGTGAATCAGCAATTCCAAATGAGAGGGGAAAAGAAATGAACACATAGAGCAGTCAGCAGCATTTTCAGTTTGCTTGGAACACTTAAAAGCTAAACTGTAGGACAGTGGCTGCATGTGTGTGTGAGAGAGATCAGGAACTAAATGTGGCAAGCCGTGTGGTAACCCTGTGTTAGCTGCCGTGCTTGTTAAACCGGAGACGATAAACATGCTCCATGGACAGAAACTTGTAAGCTAGGTATATTCTTGCTGTGGGGTAGTAGTGTTGGGTAGTGTTGGGTATTGTTTAGTAGTTTTTGCTGTTGGCTTACAGTCTGTAAATGCCTAAAGCAACTGAAGTGAAGCATACTAAAGGCTGCTCCTACTGTAGCTATGCATAGCTGTTTTTAGTTTGTAATAACTGGTGAAATCCAAACCTTTTCCGCACCTGTTCATGACTGTTCTACAGCAGGACTAACGTTAATGTCACACGTTAAAACGCTAAAAGAAAACTAAAGGCCATATATACTATATATAGACATACAGAATTGCTTTTGTGTGTTTAGAGCTGCGGACAGCATTTTTTCCAGACATTTATATTGTCCAACGTGATTGACAGTGGTAATAGATGGAGCCTATCAGCAATTGACAATACTATCAATCAGTTTAGGCCTAATGGTGTGTGTGTGTGTGTGTGTTTGTGAGTGTGTGTGCATTATCAGGGAGAAATATCCCCAGGACAATGTAGAAATGTAGAGAAATTAGCTTCCATAAATTATTTTTACATTTTTTTACTGCACAAAATGTTATTTCCCATCCCATTTTTTTGGTTACTGGTGAACGCTAATCTACAAGTCTAAAATTATTCACTATTTTGGAGGAAATAAGATTGAATCTAATATAATGTTGTAAGAAATCTAAAGTGAAAAAAAAAATCTAAAAGGAGTAGATTCAATTAAAAACAGCTTCATTTAAAGCTATTTTAAACACTATTAGGCACAGTTCATTATAAAGGCGGCCTTACCTTTGATCAGCGTTTATGTTGATGTAACATCTAGGCCAAGGTGACATTTTTCCTTGCAATAGATTGTCTCAGAATACTTTGTGGCTTGAAATGACATAGACCTTGTAGCCTGGGAAATCTGGCTGGCTGAACACAAATGAACATTTTCTATGGCCCCATTTTTACCACTTAGATTTGAGTTATGTAATATTATAAGCATTATGTCGTTATGATATGCACTAAATCTGCTAAGCTAAAGCTGTTACGAGCTGACAAGGTTTAGTTACATTCGTGCTGAGAAAAGCAGCCTTTATCACAGATAAGACCTATTGTAATAAGCCTTTATAAATGCTTAGGTAGGTTTACATCTATCATCAAGACTTATTGCATATGTACGCAATGGGTCCCTGTATGAGTCTATTTCCAAGGCTGCCATTTGTTTTGGAAAAAGGTGCACTGTAATGAAATTCACTGTCACAGTATAGTCAATTACTGACCAGTGGTTGCAGTATCCTGTACAGCAATTTACTCAATTTTATAAAGAAATAAATACGATTATAACAGCAACCGAAGGCCTACATTGTGACTTCTCACCTTACCTGGACTAGAGGTTTTATATGACAGTTGTACAACTAATGCAACCCAGTATCCAGTAATTGACTATAAATTTGCATAAGAATAAACTGACTTTTCATTTTTACCTGTGAATAAAAGTTTTTTACAATATTAGAGAATATACAGTCATCAATAAAAGACTAGTTGCACCCAGAAGGTAGTGTGGGATGGCAGTGCTATTGGGAAGGAAGATAAAGGTTACCAAGAACAATAAATGATGACAGATTTAGACTGATATGGACAATATTTATTGAGCTACACATACAGAAGTAGTGTCTCTGAGTACGGCGTTGATGATCCTTTTGATGATGAGTAGGCATTTGTGAGAAATGCATTAACTGCTCTAATCTGGACTGTTATTTTATCTGACCTGTCAATTGTCACTTTATATACAATCCTTACTACCTCACATCTCTAACTGCAATATTACTTATGCAGCTCCGTTAATGTCTGTATATGCTTTTCTATCTATTATGTTATAGGCAATGTCTTATACATGCACATTTATGTATATAGACAAATCTCCTTAATTCAGCTCTATTTATTTATTCTGATTAATGTATGTACATACTTCATAGAACACTTTTATATGCACATAGACTCTGTTATTTTAATTTATGTCATTTTGTGATTGATAGCTCTTCTGTAACCTCTGCCCTTTTTATTGTAATAATGTATGTCTTACTTGTGGAATATGTACAGAACTGTAACACTGCAATTTCCTTCGGGATCAATAAAGTGTTATCTTATCTTATCTTATCTTATTTCATCATGCAAACATAACCAGAAACACACCCCAACAAACAATAGCATGTTAGTGAATAATGCACGTGTCCTTTTACAGCTCACCATACATCTCATCAAAAGTTTGCTGCGTATAGAATACTTCTTATAATAAACTGATTTCTCAAAAAAATTGCAAAGCATGTGGACACACACAACAGTAACTGTTTCTACAGTTTAAATCATAATCAAATATTTCACATTTGCGCCAATAGAGTATAAATGAAAATTATTACGCATTACAACTGCATCTTCCAGAGGTTATGTGTCAGGTTTAGGTGCAGGTATAGTATTATTATGACTTACGTCAATAAAAATACCCACAACAATAGATTTACAAGCCTTTGAGTGTGTGTTTATTTGTGAGTGTGTGTGTGTGTGTGTGTGTGTGTAGATATTTGGAGCACCAGTGTCCTTGGCAGATTAATGAGGTGGAAAAGCAGAGGTAGGGCCAAAGGTCACGGCAGGGCCAACTCCAGGTCAGCAGGATCATTAAGTGGTCCAGACGCGTGGCTTTAATGAAATGAATCAGGGAGAGGGCCAGGGCCACTGCAACACAGCCACACGGCTAAGCTTTGTTTGCTTTACAAATTAACATTCAGGCTTAGGTTTATTCTAACAGTCCTGCGTGATTGACAGGTTTCTGAGCTGTGATTTTGTGGAGCTCATGTTAAAAGCTGCAGGCTGAGGGCAACGCACCGAATCGGAGGTGGAAATCAGAATACCATCAAAATGCACTGGCTGTGGAGAATGGCTGGTTTGTGTAGATGTGAGTATGTGTGTGTAGTGACACCTTGCTGTATGTGTTCTTGTGTGCTCTCTCTCTCTCTCTCTCTCTCTCTCTCTCTCTCTCTCTCTCTCTCTCTCTCTCTCTCTTTCTCTCTCTCACTCTCCCTGTCCCTAATCATGCATTCCCCTGTTAGAGATTCCTTATCTAAACACAGCCAGGCTCAGACCCCTGACAGACGGACTCTAGCACAAGCATGTTTTGAATTCAAATCAAACACCTACGTCTCATATTCAAACAAAGCCATGTCTGATGTCTTAAAGGTGCTGAACAGCTCTGCTGTGGAGGGAAAAAAGATGCATGAAGAATGGCTCATTGGTATTCGCTAGTGAAAGAATGCAACAAGTGTGCATCCACTCGGATTCCTCCTGTTGGTAAACTGTGCTTTAGACCTGACTGATGTAATACATTTATGAATAACACCAATAAAGATTGTACTAGTCTAGAAAATCATGTTTATCCATTTCTTATACTGGACTTTACAGTATTAACTCTTACTGGTCCAGGACCACTGGTGGGTCCACCGTATAATAACTCAAGTATAGGCCAAGCAGTTTGGATTGTAGGTAGGGCTGCACAATATAAATCACCATGGCAATATGCGCGAGAAAAGAGTGGCTTTTTAGAATATTGGGAAACTTTCAGACTGCAGGTAAGAGCTGCCCAAATCTGAAGTACTGCTCAAATCTGATTTTGTTGTTTGGTCCTTCTCATTCCAGAACTGACCTGCTTGCACAGAGGAACACAGGTGTCCTTCCTTAAGATTAATGGACTCTAGTCATATGTCATTGGTGTGAGCTGTGTGAACTACAACTTTGAAGTTTGAGGACAAACAGTGGACACTACAACGACCACACTAAACAAAGTTTACAGAAGGAGAAAGGTGAACCTGTGGTCATTTTAACCCACCGAACAGTGAGGAGTCAGGAAGTTTGGTTTCTTTAGTGTGCCTTCTGTAAAGAAGAATACTAGCAAAGGGAAGCAAAATTGGTGCTATGACAGCAAAATATACCGAACAAAGAGACTTAGTCTGTATGGGGCGCCTCTAACTTCCTCCTTTCTGGCTCTCTTCTTTATTTATCCTTGAAGAAAACCTGATATTGAAAAGCTGCTAGTTTGATGTGTCTTGTTATAAAGCTCTCTCTGTGCTCATATTGCTCATCTTCCATAGCGAAGAAATCAAAGCGTTATCACAGTAACAGAGATTTTGATGATGCTGCCAAGCAACTACAATGAAGATCAAGTTGGATAGACATAAAAGTCAAATAAGGTTGCACTGCCATGTATTTGGTAGGTATCTCACTTGTTTGTCTCACAATTTGTCTTCTGTATTTAACCCATCTACAAAACCAACCAACCACACACACTTAGGGGCCAGGGTCCAATGCGGTGCGCAGCCCTATCCATGAAGCCATGAGTGGGTGGTGTTGGAACGCTGCTGTTCATTCATTTGAAATGTTTAGTTAGTTATGATGAGACAAGCCTCTTGCCCGTGGTCCATTAGAGAGGGGGGAATGAGGAGGTGTTGAGACTCCCAATTTTGTGGTTGCATTTGTCCTGCAACTTGGCATACACAGGAATATGGCTTCTGCATTTCACCCATCAAACCCCAGCCAAACCATGAAGTTTACCAACCACACACACTAGGGGACAGTGAGCAGTGCCCAGAGAGGTGGGCAGCCCAGTTAGGGTTAGGTTCCTTGCTCAAGGGCACCCAAGTTGTTTCCTGTCAGTTCAGGGAATTGGACCACTGACCCTTTGATCACAAAGCTGGTTCCGTAACCTCTAGTCCACGATAGCCCAGTTCTGTAGGGTAGCCCCTTTCCAAACTGCATTCCTGTGGATTGCGTGTGGGTCTAGCTAAGCAAGCTGTTTGGGCATCCCCCTTGAAGTCGCTTGATGTGAATCCATGAGCTACGTGTTTAGTTCTCATCTCAACACGATTTTTACCATCCCTAAATGGGTTCAGACCCAAATAAGGAACGTGGATAGCTCAGAGCATCTGAACAGATATCGTTCCAGTTTAAAAGCAAAGCCTAGTGAATCTCACATTAACATGTGGAACAAGCAGAGCAATGAGTGAACGTTCAAAACTGAAGGATGTTTTCTGGGAGCACAGATGGAGCATACTGCACACCAAGATGGCACAGCTAATTCAGCTAATCCTTTTAGATATTCAAACGGGACCTTACAACACATTTTCCCTACAGGGAAAAGAAACTGCTGAGGAGATTCAAAGCTTCATCAAGACAGCTGCAGCTTCACTAAGTTATGGTAGGACAAAGATTTGTTTATTTTTTTTGCCTGTGTTTTCATAATTAAGCAATTAAGCACGGAGCTATAGCACTCAAGCACCATTCAAAAGGGGGGGGGTACCATAAAGCAGGAGAGTCATGCAAGAGTGGCAATCAACAGCAGCGTGTCTCCTTTCTGTTTGTGAGTTCTTTTAGTTTGTGCCGGGTGCAGCGCAGCTTACACTTTCTTTTGGTTTCCATGAGTGGGTGGTGTTGGAACACTGTTGTTCCTTAATTTGATATTTTCATTTAATAATTAATATTTGGTTAGTTATGATGTTTCATATTCTACAGTGTTGTGTTGTAATGGCAAGGCTGGTAGTTGGAGAAAAGCGAGAGTGAAGCCTACTGTCTGTGGTTCATTGGGTAAGGGGAGTCTTTTCAGCCTATTGCCTTATTCAAACGGTCACGGCCCTGTGAAGTGGCCCAAACCTGAATTAAAGCCATCACCCTTCTTTTACACTGCCACAGGACACATCAGCATCATATGAAGACTGAACCCAATTTTGACTCCCCTTATCTACAGTATGTACATAACCTTGATTCTCTCTCTCACATTGAGACTGCTTCGATACCAGTTAAGCCGATGAGTGTAACCATGCATAGTGTAAACGAATACAAATGAACAATAATATACAATATAGAGTCTTTCACAGATTACAGAAGCATTTACTGAAAAAGAGAAAGTCTTATCAACTCATCCAAATGCTTTTTAAGTCAAATATCTCAAATGCCACCTTTAGCTAGCTTGACCACAAGGAATCACCATCCCTGGTACCTGGGCTGTCCCCTTAGTGTTCAAGTCATCTAATAATATGATCAGCAAACCAATAATACCCTGTTAAGCCAATATAGAAACAAGCAGTTTCTCAACCAACATATTTTATTTAAACAATGTACAACAGTAGTTTTTAACCTGTGGGCTGCAGCCCACCAATGGGCAGTTAACAACCCAATAATATGCAGTCTGAGACTGAGATGAGATAGAGACCACTAGTTTATCTCAAGACTGGTCTTAAAAACTAAGACTGGATTTGTGTACCACAACACCATTTACCATTAACCAGGTAGTGCATGCTTACACGGGCTCTGCATAACCATAAACATTTCAAGCTTGTAATATACATAAAGTTGCATGTTGCAGTTTTACTGGGAATCCTACCACGGAATATTAATACCAACACTAATAATAATTTTACATTTCCAACAGAAAAAAAAAACGTTTCTCTGCAACTATAAACATACATTCATTACTGAGATCCTGCTGGTGTGGGTTTCCCTTCGTTCAGTGATGCATAGAAAAGTGACTTGTGTAGCAATCACACCTCCTTGAGGAGAATCCGCATAACATGGCTCCATAATACGCTGTGTATGCCCTATTCATCATACAAATGTCATCTTGTCAAATGTCATTTTATAGCAGGTAAAAACCGATGGAAACTCAGAGCACAGTCCATAAAAATGCATGAGATGGCAGATTAGGAACACCAGTAATAATAGCATTACCCCACCACACCATAGAGAACTAATCCTGTACGAACAGAACTTAGTTCTATTAAAAGAACACACTTTGCAAAGTACAGAACAATCAAAAACACAAATGTTTAATTCACGTCACAGCTAGGAATATCACTGTGTCCTTGTTACAGTAGCTTTGTGATCCTCCAAATTTAATAAAGCCCAACATTTTTTTTTTCTGTTTTGTTTTGATCTACTTATTTAATAATGTAATATACTCCACTCCATATATATTCAGTTATGGGTGGTTTTCTGCAGCCCTGTTAATAAAAGTATGAACTGAGCTCCGGAATGAACATGAATATTAAATAAAGACTGTAAGAGAGTGAAATATTCATTCACGCTGGCGAAAATGACACTGCTGTTCAGCATGCGCGGCCTGGCCTTGCACTAATTCACGTTGTAAAGATCTTGTCTTCATGTTAATTGTCCTTACAGGGCTTCTGTGCCCTTGTATCGCTTTGCCATCTCACTGTGAGCACGGTTTTGTAATTCCCCTCTGCATAAGATTGTGCTGAATGAATGAACGTTAAATGCACAGGCATTTCTTGAATGAGAGAGAGGGGTACTCCAGAGAGAGAGAGAGAGAGAGAGAGAGAGAGAGAGAGAGAGAGAGAGAGAGAGAGAGAGAGAGAGAGAGAGAGAGAGGGAGAGATAAAAAGGCACAAGAAAAGAGAGATGGAAAGTCTCACCTGACTCCACCTTCACGACCCTTAGCCAGAGCAAAGAAAAGACACGCGCTAAACAAAAGGCAAGACAGCTCGCTCTAATCCCCTTGCTGCCAAGCCTGAATGGGAAGAATAAATAAAGCGATGAAAGTGTATCGTGTAACGTCCTTAAGGCGGGAATCATCCCTGTCTTTGTGTGGCGGTGCTGACAGCTGGAGGATTAGAGCCTGGGCCATTGAGTGGAGCCCCCAGACCAGGATTACAGTCACAGCGCTGCATTTCAGCTTCCCCACAGCTCAATCAATAACAGCAGAATAGTGCTGCTCACCGTACGGACACATCCAGCACTCAGTACACCATTACGGCCTCTTCACCCGCTGTGCCTGGAGACGATGGAGTGATGCTTAAAATCCATAACAACCCCAAAGTGATGCCGCCTTTCCTCGCTCTACGGATGGGCACGATTTACCCACTTGCAAAGTTGCAATTGCAAAAGCTTCACTTTCCAGTGCCTTGCCATTGGATATGTGGTTAGCTAGTTAGCTAGTTAGCTAGCAAGGTCTATTTATCTCCCCAACCTGAATATGACTAAATACTGATAACAATAGATATTTTTCTTTTTTTGTCAAGTTGTATGTGCACTGTACCAATCACTGTAAACTTTACACTGTAAATTAGATACTAGATGAATTAATTTCACAATAATAACAACAACTGAAAAAACAATATTAACAGTAAATAACAGTAAAATAGCAACTATATACTGTGACCCAACAGTCACCTGGACCACAGGATTAATGGGATGTGAATGCTGCACTCTTGGATTAATTAGCAGTCATTTAAATACAGTAATCTCCTGTATTTTTACAGAGAAACCGTTGATGTAATGCAGCTCATCAGCCTTTCATGACCCCACAGATAGAAAGCCAATGGATTATATCAGGAGGATGTGGTGGCCACTCAATGGAACCTCTACAACCAATCTACTTTTGGGGAAACTGCACATCAACATACGTTTCATGATAATGCAACAAGACTTTAGTATAGGTAAGGTTGGGTCATTTCTACTGGCCACTTCCTCATTACACAATCACACAGTGTCAGTTTTAAAAATGGACTGTTATGTCATTTCAAATAATCACCCACTCAAACCATCCTTTCCTCCAGAACGACAAACTGGTTACAGGTTAGTAACAATTAAAAAGTCAAATCTGGCCATAATTAGCATAATTAACTTATAATTAGGACATTTATAAGTACGCTTAGGGTGGGAACTCATATTTATGACAGGACTAATAGCACATAAAGGCAGCGTGAGCGCACATTTGGTTATTATTATACTGCACAAGTCCCAAGTTCTCCCATGACCGAAGCGGCTATGCTATGTCTTTACAGGGGTGAGGAAGAAAGAGCTGGCCATACTCTTCTAGAGCTCTAATAGAGATAGCGCTGGGGTGGGTTTGGAGTAACAGGCAATGGATTCTTGAATTCCATATCAGGGTCTCATTGGTAGCAAGCCTGCTCCTTCCAGGAGGAACTGATTCTTTCATTTCACACACCGTTTGAGGAGAATATGAAAAACCTCTTCTACGGCCTCATTGAATGAGGCAGGTGGAGTGGAGGCAGGAGAAGAAGAAAAGAAAGATCGAGAGAAGGAGGCCACACTAGAAAGAGCATGAGAAAACACAGAGTGAAATGGACTTTAAAGGGCAAAGTCCATGTGCTAGTACCGTGTGCATTCTCCAGCATTACAGTAAATATCCTATCTCACAGACGTGTTGTGGTGAATTTGATATTCCGTCTCGGTTTCACAGGGTTGGCTTATTCATTCATGTTGTAGGAAACTACATCAAACATGGCAGAATAATCCGAACAAGTTCTCTCAAACAACACAGACTACCTCTGTTACTATATCGTCCTGGCACTCTGTTACTGAATCGTCCACCTAGGCCTAGGCCCCAATGATGTAACCAGATATCGATGATGGACAAGTAAGCTGATGACAGTGCAAAGATGAAAGAACTAGAGAGAACTAATTAAATTCTAAAGCCCTGTATCCCCACGCATTCAGCCTCTTACCTATAGCTTTAACGTCCCAGTGACTCGGATGAGTTGTAAAATTATGAAAATGAAATACATCAGGATTTCCCACAGGCATCTTTAGCTGACTGGCAGAGCAACTCTATTAATACACCATGTTTTATTTAATATGTAAAGCACAAGGACATGGCTTTGGAACCTACTTATTTATGCTACGCTCACATATTTGCGATGAATGGAATACAGCAACAGAGCCATGGCAGAAGATTATGGCACTGTATGGCACATTCTGCCTGGAGTTCAATTTACCAACCTCTGCCCAACTTCAAAAACTTCAAAACAGGTATCCGGGCAGAGTTGGAGCTGCTAAACTATGAAGGAACAACTGGGTAAACCAATCTGCTACAGCATCACCCCGAGGCAGATCAGTGCTGCAGCTGCGTCCTTAATAATTACAGCGTAGCATCGTAAGAGCCTCCAATCATAAAGTTTTGATTTTGAGACATTCGGGGTGTACTAGAGGTTATTTGGGGGGTCTTTGAGACCCTCTGTATTGAAGGTCTTGAACCCACACAAGTAGGATCTCAGGACTGCACATACACTTACGATTTTGTGTATTGCAGTGCTATTGGGAAGGAAGATAAAGGTTACCAGGAATAATAGTTGATGATAAATGTAGATTAATATGGATAATATTTATTGAGCTACACATACATTTACCTGACGCTCTTATCCAGAGCGACTTACAAGGTTAATCATATTACAGGTGGGCCAATGTAGTGTTAGGAGTCTTGCCCAAGGACTCTTATTGGTGTAGCACAGCATAGTCACCCAGACTGGGAATCGAACCCCAGTCTCCCACATGTGGTGGTGGCTCTCTGGCGGGCAGTGGTGTTACCCGCTGAGCTACACCATCCATCCAGAGGCAGTGTCTTCCAATATGGTATGCAACATGCATACATTTCAGCATGGAGTTGTAGAGGTTCCTAATGGTGTCCTGTGATAATCCATCCCATGCATCTTGAATATTCTCACACAGCTCCTGTAGATTAAGCGGTGGGGGTGGAGGTGGAATGGTCGTCTTTACCAGGACAAAAGCAGGACTTGTCACATCCTGAGTCACTCCATTACAGTCTTGCACGACACCATTGCAGTTTTTATCAATACTGGCATGGTGTTATGGACTATATGCAGCCGTCTGCCAATAGCACTGACCTCACGATATCAGACCCACCCACAAAGTTTCGTTCGGTTGATTCCTACTGGGTGCAACGGTTTTTCCAATGATGAGTGTTTTTGCAGAAACAACTTTCAGTAGGAGGTAAAATAATTTTCAAAGCATGCTGACAGTTTAATTTTCATTATGGATCTTCATATACAAGCTAATTGTATATCAGCAACGAGCCATCATACTAAATTGAGACTTCAATCAGCCATAATCTGATGGAAGTGTTACACAGAGACACAGTAATGAATTCTGTTATCTGAGAGTAAAAAGCCAAATCTTGTTGAATCTCATTAGTGACATGGTGGAGAGAAAGTGAAAAATCAAAAAGGAAGCACGAGAACTCATTACTGAGGCTCTGTCCCTGTAGGCCAGAGCCAGCACATGTTTCTTTGACAGCTGGGCTAATTTAAACTTCATGATAATCTCCTGACCTCTTACACCACAGAGCAAATTCCATCTCGCCCTTTCCCAATAGTTAATCCCTTTTATAAAGAAAAAAATACATCTATAATTCCCACTAACCCTATGGCACAGATTATCACAGGCAGGTTGAAGACCTAATGACTGTAAAGGAAGCTGGGTCTTTGCTGTGGTGACTGCTCCAGGACAACATGGCATGTAATTTAAATATTTACAATGTTGCAAATTCTAGTGCTGTTAATACTTTTGATGCTGTTATAAACAGTCGAGCCTTGAGGCGGAATTCCAAAACTTCAATAACTCACGTAAAATAAAAACATAATCATTCCGCCCGCCCTGGACTAAAATTTCAATAAGGGAACGCACGTCAGGCTAACAGGAATGTTTTTGGAGGTACCCACACATTTGGTGCAATAAGAATTTCAATGAAAGAAGGTAATCAAATAAGTGCTGTATTAGAATATGATTTATACAAACTACTAGAGGCAAAAGAAGCAAATTCTGTTAATGTTCATCATTTTTTCCTCCTTTAGCTGAAAATGAGTGTGTGATGACTTCCAGCTGCCTGCATAGCGTCGGCGCACCTCTCCCCCAAGAACCTAATCTACAAACTGACACATGTCAGGAAATTTGAAAGTAATGTATTTGGAGTTTGACAGGGGGAAAGTAAAGCACAAAGATCTCCACTTAATTAACATCAGAGCTGTTTTTTTGGCCCAATCTCCCATTCAGTCTAGGGAATGGGGTTTTCTGGCGTATTCATGAGATTAATTTACGTATGTAAATGCCACTAGGGAGAAGCCCTGGAGGAGATGGACGACCTATAAGAGTAGAGAGCACAGCTGTCAGTCAAGAGAAGGAGTCCAGTCTACTAACCCTTATGTGTGTGGAAGGTGTGTGTGTGAGGGGGGTGTACTCAGGATGGTCTTATTGAACACTAGTGGAAACAAACCTTGATTTGGCTGGCAGAGGGTCAAATCTGTTTATGAGGTGGAAAGTGCACTGGAATCAATTGACCTGCGCTATGAATGGTCATTTAGCAGAGAGGCCACGGACTGTGGCACAGGAGTTTTCAGCAGCAGGCTTACCCTTAACTGTAGCAATAGTTTAAGGTTTCTATAGTGCTATAGTCATTCAATCCTCATAGCTTTAGCCTATCCTAGTGCACATTGGGACTAAGGCAGGAAACACCCTGGATAGGCCACCAATCCATCACAGGGCAGACACACAGGCATGCACATCTAGGGGCACTATAGCATCTCCAATTCCCCACACGGCATGCCTTGAGAACCCAGAGAACCGGAAGGAAACCCACACAAACACAGATAGAACATCCAAACTCCATGCAGAAAGGACCTCAGATGCCCCAACTGGGAATCAAACCCTGTGCCTTCTTGCTGTGACCGCCTAATGCTATATAATGCACATTAATAACATTTTATTTTTGTTTGCATTTGGCTATTACATTTAGGCTTCATTTATGGATTTAAAGCAGTGACCACCAAACCCCCTCTGGCTCTGCATCTAATCCATGCAATCTGTTCCCTTACCCAACACTAAGGCACTGAATCCAGTCAATCAAGGGGTGCATCAAACCAGCAGACTTACTTTACTGTTCATACAGTATTAACCAGCAGAAAAACACTTCTAATACCGGTGTGCCATTAGTTCAAGTTTCAAGTTTCAGGTTTATGTGTCATATGCACAACATGTCAGGACATTTATGCATTGAAATGCTTGTGGTGAGGCTCAGGTTGGTGCTCTACGGGAGGACAAAACTATATACGTACTAAACATTAAAATAAAGATATATAAAAGTTATATTAAATAAATACAAAATACACAAAATATACACAAAATACAGAATATACAAAGACAGGAGGAGTCAGTAGAAATTCTGATATGTACATTTATGAGACAGGTATAGTCTGAGAGAGAGTGGAGATAAATATAAATATAAATATGTATGTTTATGTCTGTTCCTGTTGTATAAAGTGGCTCAGTGGTGTTGTCCATAGCAGTGCTATATAGAGTATTAATAATAAAATGTCAGAGTGCAGTGGTATTGGTGGTGTTGGTGGTGTTGCTGTTGTTGGTGGTGTTGGTGGTGTTGGTGAAAGGTTCACAGCTTGTTCAGGAACCTGATGGTTTGTGGGTAGAAACTGTTCATTAGCCGGTTTGTTCTGGCCTGCATGCTGCGGTACCTCCTGCCTGATGGCAGTAAGGTGAACAGGTCGTGTGCTGGGTGGCTACAGTCCAACCGGATCTTCTGGATTTTCCTCAGGCAGCGGGACATTATCGGAATCACGTTCCGTATTCTAGTCTGCACTTTTTGATGAAGCCAAAGACTTCTGAAGAGGTTATGTCGCTGTAGAAGGTGTGACAGATATTGCTTGGAACCAGATTCTTCAGGAGAGTAGGCTTGCATGACCAGCTGGTGACCACTGCATTAAAGAATCACTGCTGAGTTGTCCTTTGAGCCTGGGCAATGTATTTTCCCTTGTGAAACTATACACCATCGCATGATTATATATGAAGCGGTATGGTCTGACCTGCTGCCTGCCTCCGTTTTAATCTGGCATCCTTGATAGTACTGTAAAAGGTGGTGATTTAGATACATTTCCAAGCCTTTTTTGCTCCAGAAGGTCAGACAGCAGCCTACAGGCCATTTTTATACACTCGGGCAGGAATAACAGTGAACTGAAGGCTTTTATGACTGACAGCCGAAGTTTTGACCACTGAAAAAATAGGCAAAATACACCAAACATCAAAAGAATAGCTGCACCCAGAAGGAATCAGCTGACAAGAATGAAACTTGGTGGGGAGGTCTGAAATTGTAAGGCATGCACGTGATTAAAGCTTCATGCTCGACTGCGTTTGTGACATCAGCAAGGATGGGCTTTATTGCTATACCTAACTAATGCCACAACTGTAGGCATTCAGCCAGCAGTGATGCCCTCCATGAGTCATCCTGTTGCCGGTGCCATTGGCAGATGGCTGCACAACCCAGGACTACATTTATGCAGGCTGTTACAACGACTGCCCTTAACACCACCTCAACATCACCAAAGACTGCAATGGTGTTGTGCCAGACTGTCTAACTCATAATTGTCATCTTCAGTGACAAGCCTCGCATTTGTCTTGGTTGAAACGACCAACAAATCTGTATGTCAGTGCCAAGATGATCAGTTGCTGTCAACCGTCATATCCCACTCGTATGTGTCACTCTACCTGCAGCCCTACAGCTAAATCTGCAGGAACTGTGTGAGAATATTTAGGCTGCATGGGATGGATTATCACAGGACACCATTAGGAACCTCTACAACTCCATGCTGAGACGTCTGGCATGTTGCATTAGCAAACATGGCGGCCCGAAGCCATACTGAGAGACACCTCTGTATGTGTAGCTCAATAAATATTGATCATCTCAGTCTAAATTTATCATCATTTGTTGCATCTTCCTTCCATATATCATTGCAATCGGACCCTTCCCTTAGGGTGCAGCTATTTGTTTGGTGATGAGTCGTTTGCTGAAAGCTTGACCTAAAGAAATTGGCCATTGAAGTGACCACAATGCCATTCACTTTACTTTTGACTATATTTTAATAATTGGGTACTGACGGGTTAAAGAAAATGAATCTGAGTGAATCTCCTATTGTGTTTGAGTAGTGATAGGTATACACGTTTATCTTAAGTGAAGGGCCTCAGTTAAAAACACCTCATTTTAAAGCTTAAAATTTTTAAAGTAAGCATCATCTGATTGATATTGGATAATAGAATTGTTATCAGAAAGAAAAAAGTGTGGCATCACTAAATACTGCCTACAGATACACGGATACAAATTTCAATAATAAATAGCCACAGTAATTATTCAGCAAAAGAGAAAAAACAAAAGCACAGCTGGTATTTTTGACCATTTTAGTAAACAACATTAGTGGACAACTCAACACGTTAAGAGGAGAACACTAATTTCCAATTCTGTTGTCAGCTAACAGACATCTTTCCAGTCTAATACCATGTAGAGCAGGGCCAACTATGCTCTTGGTTGATTGGGCCAAATCTCAGACAGTTGGGCCAATTTATTCTGATGTACAGCTCTAGAAAAAATTCACAGTTTCTGGGTTTGTGTTTGACCAAAATGAGCAGATCTGTTTATTCTCTACACTACTGGAGACATGTCTTCCGAATTCCAGATCAGATATTGTATTAGATCTGTTTATTTAGAAAGTCACTAATGACCTCCAGAAGCCTGTTTTTAGAACCATGCTCGCTGTGCGTTTCAGCCCGCCACCGCTCGCCAGTCTCTCTGTAGGTCACCTGAGGTCATCTTACAGTGGTTAAGTGATGGTCGAATAAACTATAGACTGTATTTTAATAAGGTTGTGAATTAGCGCTAGGGCCCCTGAGTTACAGGCCTCTTCTCCTCTTCTATGCATGCAGCATAGACAAGCTAGCTAATCAGATTTCCATCTCTATTACTAAGATTCACTTATGTGTCCTAATGTAAATGCAATGTGAATAAACCTTATGAGGACATCATCCGATTTTGAAACACGTTGATTATATTCTGAGACTCATAACAGAATCCTGTAGAAATTTACTATAGATGAACTCCATAAGAATAAATACATGGTCGGTGTCTTCAGAACTCTGTGCTAAAACTTAGAATTCATAACTTTCAAAGCTTCAAGGGTCAGACCCTCACCCAGAATAGCAATGCTATCTATTTTTGCCCGAGGCTAAAATCCTAAACTTTGAACTTTAGTGTTAGAAAGTTCGGCGCTAAAGTGGTCGCTCGTGATAGCTCTCTCTGTCTGATAACTCCACACTATTCAAAGAGGCTTTCAAAGCTGAAACGTAGTGAGCAGTTTAAAACTAAGAACAGTTCATGAAGAAAAGCAGAGAAACGCACAGACCTCTGGCCAAAGCTGCCATCCTTTCTCCGGCAGTGCAGGGTGACCACTCTGTGGCCTTCATTTCTCACGTCCTGACTGACCGTCCACTGGGCAGGATTGCTGACCCTCGCTCCTAAAAAGGCCACGCCGTCTTTCAACTTCACCCTGCATGGGAGACAAACCACAGCAGAGACTTAGTGAAAGTGCACCGTGTAACGGGATCTCCGTGTTGTAGACACTGATGGGTGGAATTGATTCAGCAGACGAAACTATCGTATACAGATTGGCTGTATGCCAGTTGTGTAGCTGCATCCTGTCAGCCTGGTAGATATCTCACAGCCTCTGATGATCAGGTAAAAGACACAATTCAAACAGTTCCTGAGGTTTACAGACAACAGTTCCTGAAGTTCTCCACACCAGTAGCACTGCTAGGAGCCAGGAAATAGAAAAAATACTGAATTGGTTACTGACGGGTTAGAGAAAATGAATCTGAGCGAATCTCCTATTGTGTATGAGTAGTGATAGGTATACACATTCATCTTTAGTGAAGGGCCTCAGTTAAAAACAGCTCATTTTAATGCTTAGCAGTTGTTAAAGTAAGCATCATCTGATTGATATGGGATGATAGAATTGTTATCAGAAAGAAAAAAGTGTCAGCATCACTAAATACTGCCTACAGATACACGAATACAAATTTCAATGATAAATAGAGATAGAGAAATAGAGAAAAAACAAAAGCACAGTAGGCATTTTTGACCATTTTAGTAAACAACATTAGTGGACAACTCAACACGCTAAGAGGAGAACACTAATTTCCCATTCTGTTGTCAGCTAACAGACATCTTTCCAGTCTAATACTATACTGAGCAGGGCCATCTATGCTCTTGGTTGATAGGGCCAAATCTCGGACAGTTGGACCAATTTATTCTGATGTACAGCCCTGGAAAAATTTCACAGTTTCTGGGTGTGTGTTTGACCAAAATGAGCAGATCTGTTTATTCTATACATTACTGGAGACATGTCTTCCGAATTCCAGATCAGATATTGTATTAGATCTGTTTATTTAGAGAACCACTAATGACCTCCAGAAGCCTGTTTTTAGAACCATGCTCGCTGTGCGTTTCACCCCAGCCACCGCTCGCCAGTCTTACTGTAGGTCACTTGAGGTCATCTTACAGTGGTTAAGTGATGGTCGAATAAGGTGCCGCTCATGACGGTCAGTAGAGAGTGGGTTTGGCCCTCTGCCAGTCTGTAGCTGTGTTGTCCTGTGTGTTGGCTGCTTGACCTTGTTCTTATGAACCAGACGCTCACTGTATCTGCCAGTAAAGCTAGAACCCAACCTTCTGTTCCTCACTAAGGACCTGCTGTACAGGTGGAGATGCTGATTTTAAAAGAAACCGTGTCTCATTTATTTCCAGAGCTCTATAAAAAGATCTTAATGCATTTTCTAAGCTATTAAAAAATGAGCTTCCAACACTTAAATGTGTCTTTATATGAAACCACTGCCATTATCCAAATAAGAAACACTACAGTATCCAAAGACGTCTCTTTGGCATATATGACAGTTTCTTAATCACTGATGAAAATGTCAGTAATAAACCGACAAAGATACATTTGTTGTGATTAAAGGACATGCTTCTATTCACCTGTAGAGTCTTAAGGGACGAGGATTCAAGACGCTTCAAACACATGTTAACAACTCCTATCCTGTCAGTGTAAAAGATCAGAGAGTCCTTGCTGTGTACTAACGCACTTCAAATATGACTGCTTTGACAGCTTAGCTGTGAAGATCACTTTCATTCCAGGTAGGAAGTCTGAATAAACAGAACTGTGAAGGCTTTATGGCACCCTGCATGCTGCATGTTTATGACACGCTTGCCTCTGAGCGGACATTCTGAAGCGAGCTGTTCTTTTTGCCATGCCTAACCTTTTGAGATTCATCCGAATGTATCCCTCTTGACGCACATAATCGATGTTCTCTCGCTATAGGGGCCTGCGGTTGTTCCCCACATACAGTATTTACTGCTGCTAAGCTGCCAGGCACGAAGGCTCCCTGCCCCTGGAGCACTCAGAGCAGTTATTTTGCTAATCTTCGCAGCCGCTGCCCTTTCATTCACTGTGAACATAATGTGCTGTTCTAGTTGCAGCTCCCGCTGCCCATACTGCTGCAGTGAGCTATATGGAGCGAGCGGGCCAGGTGAGTGGAGAAGGACGAGAAGCCACACACCCTCGCCGCTCTTCATCATACTGCCATTACCCTTTTATTCTTCACCTTGTCACGTAAAATTACCCCGAAAGCTTTTCAGACTTCTGCAGGGTTTCGTGACAAATTGGCCTGCCTAATGTCCATGTGACAAAAGACTCAAACAGTCTTTAAAATTAAGGCATGAATAGAGGCAAAACCATGTTCTCAGAATTAACAAAATGAAAAAATTAGAGCCTGAAAAATGCTGCATGTCGGGCAGAGCATGAAGAAAACATTACAGAACCTTTCCGCCCGGAACAGAAAACCGTCTGCAGCAGTCAGGGCAGCTAATGCAGCAAACGAGTCCCGGCAATACAGATGATAATGACGCGACAAACCGCTCACAGTTCAAAGTAGTCCTCCGTCTTACGTCTCTGTCCCGTCTTTGATCATATCAGCGAGCCGCCCTGGCTGGAGTAATAGGCGGACTCTGGGCTTTCTGACAACCAGAGATGAATACATCCGGACTCATTTTCCCTTCTGTGTTAAACGCGGCCTTTCTCACCATAATTGCTTCATTTTCCAGCAGGCCGACAGTTGAGCTAAGCACAACGGAACAGGCAAGCATGTTCAACCCGCAAGCTGCATTACAAATCGGAGCTACAGTAACATCATGCCACATGTGTATTACATAAACGAAAACAAACAAAGACCAAACGGTGAGACCAAATTTCTTTTCTGTCTGTCAATAGCGCACAAATCCAAGTGAAGCACACACACAATCAGGGGAAAAACGCGTCAAGGGTTAATTAGGAAATGGCAGATTTTAATGAGATTGGTCCGGCTAATATGATTTCTGGAGGGAGACGCGACGAAGGCCGGAAAGCAATTTAAGGAGAGCCCCTCTTTCCCCGTGCGTCAGCACATGGATGCCAGCTCATTAATTCTGAAACAACCTGAGTATCAATTAAATTAGTATTTACAAATGTGATGAGTGTCGGCAGGACCTGAGAGAGAGCCAGAGAGCACGAGTGAGAAGGAAGATAAGATAAGAAAAACGGAGCGAAAGAGAGATATGGATTTTAATAACAGATAGAGAGAATGTGTCAGAATCCTGACAGGCCATCAGAGGCCTCCACCAGCCGTGTGAAATAATAAGTCAATTCCCCCGGTTCTGATTTCTGATACATTATGAAATTGGGTGCATACACGCTGTTGTGATTGTGCTGTTGCTACATATTCCACTCAGTCGCCATGTCTCTTCTCTCTGGTGAATGATGTCCATAGTGCTTTAAAGCCTGATGATGTCACCTCTCAGGGGAATTCCATAAAATGAGTCAATCAATAAACTGTCATATCCAAAATTGTTTGTTGATTTAATTCCTAGATGTGACAATGGGGAATGACTGTCATAGATATATTATATCATATATATATTAGACAAAAAAAGCCTAATAGTGTGTAATACCTCTACGAGCACAAATAACAGCTGTGAATCAATCAGGATGAACCGGACAAGTTTCTGGACTTAGGCGACATCAATGTTCAGACAGTCTTGCATCAAAGAATTGCACAGCTGGGCCAGATTTGGTGGATGCCTTCCCTGGCACAATTCTGAAAGAATTTCCTGTAGACTGGGATTTTAGCCACTGCTGGTAGACCTGTATGACCGTACGCGTCCATACACCTGCCAACTCCCACACATCTATCTATCTATCTATCTATCTATCTATCTATCTATCTATCTATCTATCTATCTGTCTTTCTTTCTATCTATCTACCTACCTATCCATCCATCCATCCATACATCCATCCATCCACCTACCTACCTAACCATCCAATCTACCTACCTATCTATCTATCTATCTATCTATCTATCTATCTATCTATCTATCTATCTATCTATCTATCTATCTATCCACCCATCCACCCATCCATCCATCCATCCATACATCCATCCACCTACCACCTACCTACCTACTCATCTATCTATCTATCTATCTATCTATCTATCTATCTATCTATCTATCTATCTATCTATCCACCCATCCACCCATCCATCCATCCATACATCCATCCACCTACCACCTACCTACCTACTCATCTATCTATCTATCTATCTATCTATCTATCTATCTATCTATCTATCTATCTATCTATCTATCTATCTATCTGTCTATGTGTCTATCTATCTATCTATCTATCTATCTATCTATCTATCTATCTATCTATCTATCTATCTATCGATCTATCCACCCATCCACCCATCCATCCATCCATACATCCATCCACCTACCACCTACCTACCTACTCATCTATCTATCTATCTATCTATCTATCTATCTATCTATCTATCTATCTATCTATCTATCTATCTATCTATCTATCTATCTATCTATCTATCTATCTATCTATCTATCTATCTATCTATCTATCTATCTATCTATC